>QEPC01013045.1:5149194-5171648 GCA_003113815.1 Sphenodon punctatus
ACCAGGGCTGTTGCAGGGCTAGGCCTGGTTGTTATGCACACCCGACGAGCTACTATAATTACGCCCAGTTAATTATTTTCAATAACAGGGCTATTTATTCCCTAAATAGGGGATAGTGCTCGTGGGCAAGATCTTAACCCCAGGTTGGTACGGGGTAATGTGCAGCCCATGGGCCAACCCAGCTGGGAAATAAGGGGCAGCCAGAATCCAGGTTGTCTTGCCCATGTACTGCTTGTTCATTGAAGGAGTTGACCTCTGTTAGTGTTGGAACGTTTCAGTGAGAGATCATCTCGCTGAAAATGTTTGGGCTTTTCAGGTTGAGGACGGGAGGTATTTTTGTGAGATTGTGACTACTTTATTGATATTATCTATACTGCAATCTTGAGTGACATGCATTTTATTTTACTTATTTTTTTTATCTTGTCTTATCTTTTGTTTATACTTGGTTACCGTAAGATCTGGATGACGTTGTATTATGTACGGGAGTTTTGACTCTGGTTTATTTTATCCTATTTCTGTATTGTTCATATCGATTAAGATTTCCAATAGCCTGTGGCTACGCAAAATAAAGATTATTATTATTAAAAAAATGCCCAGGTACCTATATTCCTTTATAACTTCAATTCTATTTTTATCTGTATACCAGAGGAATATCTTTGGACTAGAACCCCAATAGATTATTTTAGTTTTATCATAATTTGTGCGTAACTTATTGTTCTTACATGCTTGAGTGAAATTTATCAATGCCCTCTGTAACCCAAAAGCGGTTGTAGAAATGATAGTCGCATCATCTGCCTACATTAACACACCCATTGATGTGGACATATTTTAGAGGATGGTAATCACCATCTAGCATTTCTCCAATAATATTCACATACATATTGAGCAATAGGGGAGACAGGATACATCCATGTTGCACCCCTTTCTGGATAACAAACTTAGTTGTCAGCTCTCCCCTAAGGCAATATCTCACAAATGCCCATGTATCCTTGTAATAGTGTATCAACAGCTTTATCAAGGGTGGGAGGATCTATTCCAAACTGATAAAGCTTTTTCCAGAGCAATTCCCTATTTATAGTTTCAAATGCTGCAGACAAGTTCACTAACACAACATATAATGAGGTTTTAATAACCTTTATGCTCTTAATAACCTTTGTGCCTTAAATACTGGAGGGTATATAAATGATCTAATTTAGAATATGTCTTCCTAAACCCAGCTACAAGATGTGCTTGTGATGCCAATTGGTCAGCAGAAATTACACTCATGTATCCTCATTCTGTGCTGTGCTCACGTCTACCCCTCTGCTTGTTACTGGGAAATTGGAAGCATCTACGTAGGAAAGAGCCAATCAGGGATTCTCTTATGTCCTTTTTCACAGTGCTGCAGGATGTGTTTGGAATGTCAACTGGCCAGCCTGAATGTGTCAATCATGTGTCTTTATTAGGGATAGGACTCTCTGTTTTGGTTTTAACCGAAAGTGGCCGATTTCGGTTAAAACTGAGAGATCAGATAATTGGGCCCTCTTGGATCCCAATTACCAGATCTTCCGATTGAAGTCAATGTGGAGAGCCAGGGGAAACTACCACCCACCCCACCCCACTCCTGGCCTCAGGGAGTGGGGGTGGGGATCCATTACCCCTAAAACCCACACCCACTGGGGTCTGGCTTTACCCCACCTCCAGCCCCCAGGGCCCCGTAAAGTTACTTGCCGTTGCTGGTCCGGGTCCAGAGAGTGGGGTTCATGGCCACTAGCTGAGCTGTCCTTCTGTTATCAGCAACCAGGGCCTCCTTCGCTGCTGGCAGGAGCTGTCGCTACTGCCAGGGTGCTGGGCCTTCTCTGGTGAGAGTGATGGAGAAGAGCCAGATGCCACCAGCAGCAGAGGAGGCCCATCCACTGGCAGTGGAGCCATCTCCTCTGCCAGGAAGCAGGGCCGTCTCTTCTTACTTTAATTTTCTTCTAGATCACCTCACTGGTCCGGAGCTCTGAGAAACGCTGCTGTATCAGCAGTGCACATGCTCAAAATGGTCACCGAGGCCATTCTGTCTATGCATCCCTAATCCAAAATGGTGCTGGGAGTGTCGGTGCCATTTTGGAAGAGGGCAGTAGTTCTGTGAATGTGTGGATGAATGCAGCGGGTCTGGAGCTCGGAGAAACATTGCCATATCGGCAGTGCACTTATGCAAAATGGCCACCAAGGCCATTCTGCGCTTGTGCATCCCTAATCCAAAATGGCATTGACAGCTTAGCAGGCATACTTCCCTGGTGCTTAGCTCTCAAGTTTTCATCTCCACAGCCCCCGGAGCAGGGGTGCATATGAGGCACACTCGGGATTTGGGACTGGCCCATGGCAAACCCAGTTCAATGTGCAAACATTATCGGAAAACAGTGGAAAAGCTGGTAAATTTTCAGTGTCTCATGAAATTTGGTGAATGCCCTGCTTCTGACAGAAGCAGCACTCACTGAGATTTTTTGTTTCAGGTCTAAGTAGTGGGGCCCACAATTTTTTTTGAGGTAGGATAAATGGTGAAGGATTCAGAACTTGCCTCCTGCCTTTCTGGGCACTATTCCCAATGGGATGACATGCAGATTGGCCATTGGCAGACTATCAAAAGAGTCAGCCACTCTGACTTAATTCATTTCCTGCTGGGATTCTAAAAACCCTCCAAAAAATGTCCTTGATTACATACTCAATGGTGTCCCAATCCAGTCAGTTGTGACGTGCCTCCTGGAGTACCTTATGATGAAACAGGGTTGGTGATCTTTCCCTTACTGCCCCCTATGCTTGGCTGAGGGGTTGGTATCTTTTACTTACTCTTTTTCCCAGACTGCCTGACCCTTGTGCAGAGACATGTGACATTGCTTCCTGCACAGTGAGAGCAAGTGTGTTGAAAATGACATGAAGAACAGGAGCAGCTGCCCAAACCATTAATCTACCAGCATGCTCCACCAAGAAAGGAGTCATGGCGCCCCTCCATGTGCTGTGGGTCATTAATGGGGGACAACATGACCTTTCACCAGGTCATGGCTTCTGTCTGCCCTGGAGGCACTGGAAGCATTGTTCAAGCACTCCATAGGGATGTATGAACGCGGTTCGGAAGTTCGGACCTAAGTCAAATAGTTCGGTCGACCAAACCGAACTTTCGAACCAAACTCAAATTCGAACAAATTGTTTGGTCAAATCCGAACCAGTTTGGAAGGCCAAAAAAACCAGTTTTGAATCTACAAACTCGAGTTTGGTCGAATTCTGAACTTCCGAACCGAATAGTTCGGTCGACCGAACCGAACTTTCAGACCGAACCGAATTTCCAAACTCGGTTCCGTTCGCACATCCCTAGCACTCCAGCCACAATTTCTGAGCATAAATATCCTAATGCAAGCTGGGCGTAATAACGTCATATTTTCAAAAGGCCTTGTCGTAGCAAGGCCATGCCCCTGGGTTACCTTTATCAAAAGCCATTCATACTACGTTCTCATACTTGACAAGTTCAGAGGCCATCCTTGGGGAAATTTTGAAGAATACCACCGTCAAGATGGAATAGGCAGCATATCAGTTTGCCCAATTGTGGCTAGCCTTTAGGCGTTTAAATCTTTTGCTCTCCTTTCTTTCTTCTTAGACACTAGGGAATACTATTGGGTCACTATAGAGGAGGGGAAAACATCCACACACACATTCCCCTTTTCAAATTTTATCCCTCGTGGACTGAAGCCAGCACAGCTGTGTATGCCCCTGCTAGAGGCGGGGGTTCATCCCTGGGGATGGGACCTCAAGTACAGAGTCCCCTAGTGGGCATTCTACTGGCCCAGAATTGGGCTACCTGGCAGTGTGGTACTCGGAGGTGCAGGTGCGGGTTTGGCTTGTGGGTCAGGCCAGGGCATGACTGCTCCTGCCCTTGGGAGGGACATGAGACACTCGTCACTTTCCAGACCAGCCTGTGAGACTCAGTTGGTCCTGCCACAGAGTGTGACACTTCCCAAAGCAGCATCCTTGGGGAGGGGGGGGAGGTTTCTAAGTCCCTCACCCTAAATTGCACACACTCACCCAGGTGGCTGTTCCTTGTTTGAACTGCTGGATCTGGTTCAGGTGCTGAGGGTCTCACCAGGATTTCTACAGCCTGATCTGAAGTAGGGGGTTACATTTTTTTCATTTTTTTTATTTTTTTATAAATATTTGTTAGCTGCCCCCTCATGCCTACCGCATCTTGGGACAGCTTACAGCATAAAAACACACAATAAAATTCATTAAAACAATGTTTTTAAAAATTTTAAAAATACAATCCCCCCTACCCCACCCTCCCCTCCGAAGGCCTGGGTGAACAGCCAGGTCTTACAGGCTCGCCGAAATGCCAACAGACCTGGGGCCAGACGGGCTTCCTCCGGGAGGGAATTCCAGAGCCTCGGCCCGGCCACCGAGAATGCCCTCTCCATTGTGGCCCCCCGCTTTACACGGGGGACCTCCAAAAAGACGCCCCCGGTGCACCGCAGGATCATTCTGGGGCACGGAGGGCAAGGCGGTCCTCAAGGTATGAGGGGCCCAGACGGTGTAGGGTTTTATAGATCAACACTAGCACCTTGAATTGGGCTCGATATGCTATAGGCAGCCAGTGCAGAGTACGGAGCATAGGTGTTATGTGCTCCCGCCTTCCCTTCCCCATAAGGAGACTGGCCACCACATTCTGCACCAGCTGCAGCCTCCAAACCAGAAACAAGGGAAGCCCCACGTACAGTGCATTGCAGTTGTCTAGCCTTGAGGTGAAGAAGGCATGAATGAGGGTGGCCAGGTCGGGCCTGGAAATGTATGGACACAGCCTCCACACAAGATACAGCTGGCAGAAAGCGGCCTTAGCCACCATCTCTACCTGCCAATCTAGCTGAGGCCCCGAGTCCAACACCACCCCCAGACTCCGCACCTGCTGGGCTACAGGAGGGCGGACCCCCCCTACTAGGGGAGCCAGTACTTCCCTCACCCTACCCACCACCATTACCTCTGTCTTATCAGGAGTAGAAGGGGTCTTGCTGCCAAAGATTGTGCTGTGCATTCCAGTGCCTCCATGGACTTCAGGAAACCCTCCTTCCACACCATCACATACGTATGACTTGGAAAATGAAAGACAACTTGACATTTGGGTGAATTTGCCCTGAATTTAGCAGGGTGAGTTTCTGGTGTCAGCAGCTGGAAGGGGTACAATTTGGGTTTTATATCCAAGCTAAATGAGGTGCCACATGATGGCCTAGCGAGTGTATAGAACAAGGGGTTACTAAGGATCTCGCCTTCCTTAAGATCTTTCCCATTGTGCTTTCAGTCCACCGATGGGGTGAACTCCTGGCAAACCAATCTGTACTTTTCTGTTGTGACAACTTGGCAATAGCCAATGTAATAAATTCAGTGAGCTCAAAATCCACCTGGCTTATGAGGCTGGTCAGGGAACTTGTACTCCAATGTCTGAAACATAACATCCTTTTTTGTATCCAAGCATGTTCGCAGAATTAACTATGCAATAGCTGGTGCCCTCTCTTGTTTCCAGATGAAGCATTTCTGCCACTTGGCACAGGGAGCCAGCAAGAAGCCAGGAGTTATTCCTCCAGACATCTGGAACCTTGGATATTAGAGTTTCATCATATGGTGCAGGGTTCCTTGTCTATCTGTATTTGAGGAACTTACAACAGGGCTTTTGCTGATTCCAGGTGTTCAGAGCACAGCAATTTGGGATTTTTGTTTCCCAATCCCCGAGCCCCAGATTTTGCACTTTAGCTTAGTGCAACGCTGCAAAGGTCTGAATCTGGTCGCTATAGCCAGTAAGCTATTAGTTTTGGTCTAAGCCAGCTGGCTGGTGGGCCACCTTCCTCTAGACAGGCCTTCTTTACTCACTGGATGGTGGAGTCCTGGTCTCACGAGATAGGTAGGATGGAAGTCCCCAGGCTCCCTATTATGTCCTCTATACTGTTACAGACTGTGGGCCTCCTATCACAGGTTTGCTTTGATGCTTTGAGGCCTCCCTATTTGTTGCAGCCTTCAGACTAGCAATTTTGGGTGCATTCTGAGTCAGTAATCTTATAGCCATATCTAGGTGGGCCCAATTGGGCTAGGCCTTTATGGCCCAGGACATACTTTGGAGAATCAACTCCATCTTTTATCAGGTTCCGGTCTTCAAAGATGGACCAGAGGGGGCAGCACAAGTATCCCTTCAGCAAGTAGGGTCCCCCGCACTGTATCCTGCTAACACTGTTTTTAAATACATGCAGGTCTTCCCCTGTGTTCATGGGAAAAATTTTAGGCACTAAAGCGGTATGCTCCTGACTCAGTACCAGTTTGTTTTGATTTAAGGAGCGCGTACACCGCCTTAACCACACCTCCAAGCACTATGGCTCTTACTCTTTCCACATAGGGGGAGATAGCATAGCAGCTTCATTGGGTTTTCTCTGAACCATATCTGTGAAATTGGAAGATGGTGAGTGGTGGTCTTTTAGTCTTATATTCGCCAAATTGAATGAGTGCCACTGTTGTGCCAAGTTGTTGATTAATGTTGTTCGTTCATTTTCAGGGATGTCTGTGAGAAGGCCATGCAAGCTCATCTGGATAGCAGGCCACAGTATCATTTACTGGGATGCCAGAGCTGCAGGGTGATCCCATTGGGGTGCACAGCTCCAAATGAGCACTGCAACCCAAGCTGTATGGAAAGGCATGTGCTGGGAGCAACTAATGCCACTACTCCGTGTGGCTCCAGCAGACCAACACTCAGTCATTATAGTTAATCATTTGGGAGAGAACAACCTACTGAAAGTTTGTTGGACTTACTGATTATATTCCAAAGGACTGGTTACTATACAACATCTTTTTCCATGCAATTTCCTGATCTGGACCTACATGTTAGAGAGGATAGTGTGGTGTGACGCTATTTCTCCTTGTAGAGTAGATAGCACCTGGAAGAAAGTTAATATGGATGTGGGAAAAAGGGTCATGCCTATGGGTGGAGTATGCATTTGGCATACGGAAATTCATTTTTACGCCACTCAGAGCTGCCTTGGCAGGAGGGGGTGGGATATTAATTTTTTAAATAAAATAAATAATAAATAAATAAATAAATATTTTTTTTGTTGAAGCCATGACCGCTCCTCCAGTAGAAGTGTGTTTAGAATTTGGGTGTAGTCTTCGCTCATCCAGATGCTCAAGACAGTTGTGTATGTGTTGGGTGCATGCAAGACTACTACGATAGACTTATGTAAGTATAGTGCATAACTAAAGGTGTTTGTAAACAAGACGCGGTGGGGGAGTTCATGATCGGTGTGTGGTGGTGTGCGGGAGCGCTTCAATCAAGCTTACACCCACCCTGTTCATACACTGCTTGCCCCATCTCCATGTGGGGCTCTCCAGATTTTCCCAGAGTGTCCTGTGCATGGACTGTGGTGTGTGGGTCATGGGAGAGCACACCTCTATGCAACCTATCAAACAAGAGCTCCCCTACAAGGACGTTGAGTGTCCATGTGTGGCTGTGTCTTGTTTAAAAAAAAAAACCAGATTGTGTACCTGGATAAATGAAGATTGGGCTCTTCTGTGAGCCCAAGAATTCTTGATAGCTTCCCCACAGTTATGGGACTCCCTTTTCCTGGTGATTTGTCTAAGCTTGAATCTGCTTATCTATCTTCCAGAGGCAATATAAGTCTTCTCTATTTGGCCAGGCAGTTGGGGATAGGAGTTGTGGAGGTTTGGGATAAGGGATTTAACTGGTTTTATTTAGGTTTGTTTATTTTGTAAGTTTTTACATAATGTAACATCCCCTGAGCACTAGGGATTTAGTGGGATTTTTTTTTTTATTTTTTAACCAAAAATCAACTTAATCAACTGACTCAATACTTCAGTAGCTTTTGTACTGCAACCAGATTTTTTTAATATAAATATTTCAACGCAATAAGCAGTCAGCACCAGTTTTGGAATGAACTATGTTGAATAAAGGAAGAAGGATTTGTGTGCTAAAATATATATACTTGATAACAGGGACTCTCATTTTCAGATCAAGTTTTCTTTAAGTGAAAACATGCCACATTTAGTAAGAATGTTGTGGTGTGAATGATATTTCTTCAGCTGAAGAGTGATTTTTTCTTCAGGTGATGCCTTTGTTGTGCCTGTTAAGATGCTGATGTACAATTACACAGTAATTGTTTTTAAAAGAATGGAATGGGGAGATATAATTTTGAGCTGAAATGAAATGGCAAGTGGTTTTGATCAATGGCCCTTTTCACAGAGAGACTCTAACGCAGATAAAATGGGTGTTACATTTTATTATACCTGTTGCAGTACACCCATAGAACACACCAGCCCTGCAAAATGTATAATAAAATGTAACACCCATTTTATCAGTGTTAGAGTATCTGTGTGAAAAGGGACAATTATGAAAGTTAAAATGAATATGTACTCTGAGTGTTTATGACAGACTTATTATGTTTTGCACGGACCTTGAGGCAGGAGATCCATTAGTGGAGGAGGTGTCAGCTGTGCCCATCTCATAGACGGATCATTATCTCCTTCAGGCCAGTATTCTGGAGCACATTGGCCCCCAGAAGAGTGTAGGATCAGTTCGGTTGGTTCGCCTCCAAAAACTTATGGAACCTGAGAGGTTCTGGAATGCACTGGGGGATGTATTCTCTGTTCTTGATGGCCATTGACTCGATGACCTCGTGGCCTTATGGAATCTTGTTATGACCGAGGCCATTGACAGTAAAGCTCCTAGGTGTCCGCTCCAAAACTGCTGATGCCGCATGTCCTTGTGGTATATGGAGGATCTGCGGCGGATGAAGCAGGAAAGGTGGCAGTTAGAGCAATGGTGGCATCGTTTTCATGCTGAAGTCGACCAATTGCGACATAGAGTCTGTTCATGTATCTATGCAGTGGTTGTGCAGATGGCAAGAAAGGCATTTTTTAACTGCCTTCATTGCGCCCACTAAGTTACGTCCAGCTGAGCTTTTCTGGGTAGTGAGGGGGCTGGTCTGTCTGGCCTCCCTCTGACTGGACCTAGAGTTATCTAAAGTTCACTGTGACTTGTTTGTTGACTCTTTGCAGACAAAAGCGTTCAAATTCATCATGAGTTCGATGCTGCCCTTTCGGCAGTAAGTGAACCAGAGGCAGTTGAAGCCCTGTCTTGTCTTGTTTTATGGGATCAATTTCAGTATGTGTCGTCCTCCGATGCAAGGGATGCTCTTGGGACTGTTTGAGCCACCCATTGTGAACTGAACCCATGCCCATTCTGATTGGTTAAGGCCAGCTGGGATACGTTGGGGCCGTTGTTAGCTGGGATTGTCAATGCCTCCCTTAGGGAGGGCAGAGTGCTGGGCTGCCTCAAAGAGGCAATGGTGTGGCCTCTGCTCAAAAAACCATCACTTGACGTTGACACCCTGGCTAGTTATTGGCTGGTCTCTAACCTTCCTTTTTTAGGGACGGTTATTGAGCGGGTGGTGACTTGCAAGCTTCAGGAGCATCTGGACCAGATCAATTTCCTTGATCCCTTGCATTCTGGCTTTCATCCAGGTTATGGCATTGAGACTGTGCTTGTGGCATTGGTCAGCGATTGCTCCCGTGAGTTGGAGCAGGATCGTTCGACCCTGTTTATCCTATTAGATCTTTTGGCTGCATTTGATACCTTTGATCATGAGTTGTTGGTGACTCGGTTATGGGAGCGAGCTGGAGTGGGTGGTACTGTTCTTGAATGGTTCCACTTCCTGGCTGGGAGAACTCAGCGTGTGGTGTTGGGTGATTGTTCATCTTTTCCCTGGGACCTCATGTGTGGAGTCCTGCAAGGTTCCATCTTATCCTCTCTCTTGTTCAACGTGAACATGCAGCCTTTGGGGGCGGTTGTCAGAGGGTTTGGGGTGAGGAGTCCTCAATATGCTGATGATACCCAACTGTACCTCACTTTTACATCTTACCCAGGCTTGGTGCTTACTCGGTTTCTGTCAGCTATCGGGGACTGGATGAGGGCAGGTCATCTGAAGTTGAATCCTGATAAGACGGAGGTGATGGTGGTGGGCAAAGTTGGGGATGTGATGGTCCCCATCATTGATGGGGTCCGTACCCCTCTGGTGTCTCAGGTCTGTAGTCTAGGAGTGTTCCTGGATCCACAGCTCTGCCTGGATGTCCAGGTGGTGACTGTGGTAAAAGATGCATTTTGCCAATTACAGTAGGAGGTGTTTTAGCTCCCCCATCTATTTTGGTTATGTTAGTTTGTTTATTATATTTATAACTTTAGCCCTGTTTTAATATTTTAATAAGTATTATTATGATGAGAGTTTTTAATGGTTTTATTGTATTTTAAAATTGTTGGAAGCTGCCCCTGGCTTCATGGCAGGAGGGGCGGGGTATAAATTTATTAAATAAATAAAAAATAAAATAAATAAATTACATCTGATGCGACGGCTTAAGCCATATGTCTCAGACATGGACCTTGCCACCGTCACACATGCTTTTGTTACCTCAAGATTGGATTATTATAATGTATTCTACATGGGCTACCCTTCCTGATGGTCTGGAGACTGCAGCTGGTGAAGAATGTGGTGGCTCGCCTCCTTAGGGGGGTGAGTCATCATGAGCACATTACACTGGTGCTCCGTTCTCTGCACTGGCTGCCAGTAGTCTACCGGGCCCAATTCAAGGTGTTGGTTTTGACCTTTAAAGCCCTATATGTCCTGGGCCCCACCTATCTGCAGGATTGCCTCACCCCCCGTGCCCTGGATCAACCTCTGTGGTCACCTGGGCGTGCCCTCCTTGAGGTCTCCAGGGATTCCTGGGTGTCCACTATGAGAAGGGCTTTCTCTGTAACCGCACCTCAGCTATGGAACTCCTTCCCACTAGAGGTCCACCTGTCCATAGACCACCCCACTTTTTGTAGACCGTGTAAGACCTCACTGTTCCACCAGACCTTTGGTCAGGGAGATGGGTAATGGGGAGGGTGGGTTTTTTGTCTTTTTTTCAGGTTTTAATGTTTTTATGTTGTTTTGTATTGAATTTTATATTACTTATTGTTTTTATTGTAAGCCACACTGAGTTACGGAAGCAGGAGGGGGCAGCATAAAAATGTAATAAACTAACTAACATGCTTATAGATGAGTATTAGTCTGTTTTTGTATAGTAGCCAATTCAGTTTGGCGTTTACAGTTTGTAATCTTCTGATACAGTCCTTTCTTTTTCATTCTTCCTGGAACTCTATGCTTAAGGCATTAGATTGACTTTCTACAAACAGCAAAGACATCCAAGTTCTCCTGTTGTCAAACATAATCATCCTCATTATCTATTATAGTGTTCAAAATCCTTATGTGTTTTCTTCAATAAATCATAGATAGTTAGGATCTTTTCAGATTCTGTTGTTTGCTTTTAAATTTCATTTTTTCAGTGCCTTACAAGCATTGTCTCCTGAATGTCTCTAATCATAATGTCTTATATTCTCAGTGCATTTGAGTGCAGGGCATCATTACAAGTACACAGATATTTACTGGTAATTACATTGTTCTACTGCCATCATTGTTTCATTCTGTTGTAAACTTATTGAAACTTTGCTACTTGCTTTGGCCAATTGCAAGTGGTCTGTTTAATATTCTCTACAACAATAATGCCCAGCCCTTTTGCCTGATGCATTCTGTCTATGACAATTACCAGAATCCCCAAACTAACTGACTGACCTCTCTAATGCTTTGTGTTCGGTGATCATACTTCTACTTGGATTGTCTAAATCTATACTTGCTGAAGAGTTTCCACTGCTGGAGATCTCCAATGCTTGGAAATCTCACTGTGACTCTATGCTGTCCCCCAGTCAACTCTTCGAGTCACTCACCACATTCTCTTCCTCTTCTAGATGTATTCTGCATTTTAGTGGTGGTTCTTTTCAATTAGCTAAGGAAACTATATGTTGGGGAATGCTCTTATGAATTTATATTGAGGACCTGTCTCCACTTTGAAAGACTATTCTACAAGTTATGCGTTTGGAAATCTTTGATCATGGTTGCATTCAGACTCTTCCCCACCACTGTCTGTGAACTGATTTCTGTGTGAATCTTTTTATTCTTTTGCTCTTGGCTATTGTGAGATATTTCACACACTCATAGATTTTGACATTTATATTCTTTGTTTGGTTTTCCATAGACAGAAAGTCTTTTCTTTCAGTTTCTTGTAGGGAAGTATATATTGCTCCATGTGTTGCCAAAAGCATTTTTTGTTTGAATCTCACGTTTTTTTCTTCTCATCTTGGTTCAACTTGTTCATTTTGACAATGTGCCCAACTATTGATGCCACCCACATATTGATGGCTCAAATCCAGTTGTTCCAGTTTTGTCCTTTAGAGTACTTCTTATTCATTTCTAAAGTATTTTCTGTTTTCCTTTGACATCCTTGTGTTGGGATCTCCCTGATATTTGGAGGGGCCATCCTGAGACATAATTTGGATTAAGTATTTGTTACCTTCTGCACCACCTGCTCCTATCACGTTACACCTCTGTACGGATGCAAATGCACATTTAGCAAGGTTAAACTTCATCCAGACTCTTGGGGTATATTCCCACTCCAGGTGCACATCTCCTTCAATAATTCACAAGGCAGTGGCTCTCCAACTTTGCCCTTTTAGGACATTGTCACCTGCACACAAGTACACAATATCCCCAAAGGAAAGTCGACTATCTGCAGTAACCATTTGTTTTATGTAAACAAAAAGGCACTGGGGTATAAACTTACAGCAATTAATATTACCATGGGGTACATTTATACCCTAGTCTGGCCAACACATTTCATGTTACTTTACACATTTGAGCAATTTAAGTGCCGAAGGACCTGGGTAAAAATATATCCCATAAAACCAACAATGACATATATTTCAAGAGTTCCCATTAATTATGTTTTCATTGCACTTCCTTATAAATACCAATTTCATTGTCTACATATAGTTTCAAATTATTTGTGTACAGTGGACTAGTTCTGTATGCACTGCAACTACTACAGTGGTGTTATTGGATTATATAAGTTGATAAATAAGAGAACAAGATCCCATTGTGGCAAGTTCTGTACAGACACAAATTCTTCACAGTATCTGTTGAGACAAAATCCAACTGGCAGACAAGCCAGGCAAATAAATAGGGAGGGAAAATATAAGGTGTCAGTAAAGTTGGCGAGCTATTGGATACTGGGCATGGGTTCTGACTAAGCAACTGCTGAATTCCTCATCTAGAGTCAACAGCATTTGTCCTTAATAATGGGGTTCAAAGGAATATACAGTAGTGGCTTCATGGATCATCCCAATGATTTTTTCCTAATCAAAGGGCAATGTGGGAGAAAATAGGATGATGTGTGAGAATGTTCCAGCTTGCACCTTTCCTACAGCAAATATGGTGGCTGATGTCTTTGTAAAACAAACAAAAAACAAAACAACCCCACCCCCTGCCAAACCACCAAACAAGCTACTATCAGGTGTGATGCAGGATGTGGGCTAAATCACCCTGTTCTCTGACCCATCCCCCAACATCTGAAAGATTCCCTATTGCTTCAAGATATGGGCTATTCAAAGGGTTTGCTAACTCCATTGTTATTCCATTCTGGGCTTGACCCTGCTAATGTGACCTTGTGATGCTACAACTTGGACAGGGTCTGGCCTGAAGCATCAGCAGCAACAGTCCAAGTCCTACAGAAAACCTCTGGGGCATGAACCCCACAAGCCAGTGGCTAGAAACACCACTGCCATTAAGACAAGACTTTAAACTAAGATGTCCCTTTTGTCTGTTTTTCTTTTTTTAAGGGAAGTAAAGGACTCCTTTCTTCTTTTCAATCAGAAGACCAGAAAGGTTTCAAAAATTATTTTTAAGCTTCTTGTCCTTAATTGGTTATGGAATGAGAGGTTTTTTTATGATTGAGAGAGGGGATATGATAGAAGTTTACAAAATCATGAGTGTTGCAGAACCAGGTTGTTTTCAGACGTGATGCTACCACTCATCCCCACACTTCTCCCCCTCCCCCCTGGGCATGGCTCAGGTGTGTTTGGTGTCATCCAGATGTCTACCACACATTGCCCTGTTGCCACTCTGATCCATGGTAGCACCTACTATGATTCGGGCAGTCGGAAAAACGAGGAGGAACAACCCATGGTAGCAACTACCACAGTCAAGACAAAGTGTGGTAAGGTGCGCCATCACATCAGTTGAGCCGACATGACCCGTGGTCAGAAAGACCTGCCCTGAATGGGGGGGGGGTGAGTGCACCCAATGTTGTTGCCAAGCAACTACACAGCAACCTGGCTGTGTTGAGAGATTTTAATGGGCCAGACCAAAAGCGGATCACCCCAGGACTACACCATGGAGGGGAATGAGCGGGAACAGCCACAACCCCAGCAGCTGGCCTCAGGTGGGAAACAGAAACCATCTGGACAGGTAAGGCAGCAGTCCCGTGGAGTGGGGGATAGGAATAGCAGAGAAACCAGCAGAGGCTTACAAGTGCCATCCATCCCCACAGGCAAACAGAGTCACAGCTGTCCGGGACACCCCACAGGGTCCCTCCCAGGAACCAGCTGCCAGTAACCGGACATGAGGGGACACCTGGGACCGTCAAAGACCATGGCCTTCATCTGCTTCTGGGGGGGGAGGACACCCAAAGGGAGCTGGTCATGTCCAACCAGGATGCTAGGGTGTTTGAGTCCATCGCCTGACAGATGGCTGCAGTCGGGTACCACGGTATGACCAAGCAGTGGCAGGGAAAGGCCAAGGAGCTCAAGAGGGGGATACAAGAACATAGCTGACAACAGCCACAGGTCCGGGCACCAGGTATGGACCACCCCCTACCAAGAGCTCCTTGACCAATTCCTGTGTGCGTGGGGATCCATGGGGTGGGATACCATGAGCCGGGTAATGGGCCCACATTGAATGAACTGACAGTGTAATGTTCCTCCCTCCCCAAAGATCAGCTGGTCCCAGAAGAAGAGGGACCACCAGGATCAGTACCGGGTGCCCAGTGAATGTGGGATCACCGTGCCAAGGTGCGAGGTGCCAGAAGAATCTAGCATAGGTCCTACTATTGATGGGGACACACCAGGGGGAGGAGACCTAGGATGCCATTCAGCAAATGGGGGTGTCACACGACTGGTTCATGTTGCAGGCTGCAGCCCACCAGCGCAACCTGCTAATGGAAATGAGGAAGGACTGGAGAGACGGGACTGGAACTGGCACCATCGGAGGGTGGGGGAGTTCCTGGATGTCATGGAAAGGGGATGGCTGGCTTGATAGGAAGTGCATGGATGCAACCCTCCACATCAGACGTTTCCTCCTAATTCCACGCTGACACAGCGAGCTCCGCCATTGCAGCTGTAGGTCCATTGCAGTCAGTTCCTTCCAGAACTCCTCTAGTTGGCACCTCCAGTTGCCCCACCAGATCACATAACCCTGGCAGCAGGCACGGAGACTATGGTTCCACTACCCTGTGCCAGGCATGGTGCAACAGATCCACCACCCTGCACCCTCCAACAGATAGCTGGGTACTCACAGGCCAACCCTACCATCAACACACACCCCATCTGGGAGCTCGCAGGAGGGGGGTTCTGAAGGACAGGGGTTGGAATCTGGGGGATTCTCACACTCATTGCAAACTCCAGTCACGAAGAAGGGTTGCCCAAAAAAAAAGCAGAGGGGGCCCGGAGCTGGGATAAAGAGAAAAAATACAAATAATGGAAAACAAATAATAGCATCACTAATATATGGTATCTGTATAGTCATTCCCTGATGCAGAATGCAGACAGTCCCCCCTGGTACCACAGACTACTAACAGTGCTGCTGTTCACTTACATGGTAGCCCCCCAACCCTCAGCTTGCATATGTCCATTGACATATTACCACTGGCCATAAAACCAACCATCCCTCTACTCTATGTGGTGCCTTGATAGCGGTTGCAGAATTTGCAAGGTTGCCCATTCAGCTGCAGTATTGGAAGGACAGACAGTGTCCTGTCAACAATAGGTCATGATTGGTGCACATACTGTCCTATTCACGTGAGGCAAAGCAGAAAAGGGTGCTCACATTCACCATGCTGTATCACCTGGTACTAATGGACCTGTTAGGGGTGGTGGGAGATAGTTGTGCCCATGGGATAGTCCGGCATCTAAAGTGGCACATTGTCTAGCCTGGCAACACGCTTGCTCAGTGCTGCCCTGATCCGCTTTCCATAACGGTACCCCTGGGGGTTGTCATCCTGCCTATAGAGGGGAACAGCCCCCGGGGGTCATGCATGAATGGGGTAATCCAATGCAGTGCCATTGGTCTCACATATGTTGTGGAGCACACAGGCTTCTTCAATCATCAAGGCAACCATCTCCAGCTTGAGGTTCAGCCTTGAAACAAGGTATCTCCACTGCTTCTTGAGAGCCCTGAAGGACTGCTCCACCACTGTGTGGGCTGTGCTCAGGTGGTAGTTGTACTGAACGTGGGCAGGGGTGTGGGGTACCGGATACACTTTCATGAGCCATCAGAGGAGAGGGTAGGCTGGGTTCCCAATCATGACAGGAGGCATAACAAGTACAACCCCCTTGATATGGGTCATGGTGGGATCGCTGAAGTCC
Source organism: Sphenodon punctatus (assembly GCA_003113815.1). Lineage (NCBI taxonomy): Eukaryota > Metazoa > Chordata > Lepidosauria > Sphenodontia > Sphenodontidae > Sphenodon > Sphenodon punctatus. The sequence continues at coordinate 5,165,759 of QEPC01013045.1, forward strand.
CCACTGTACATGCGAGTAAACAGAGGGGATATGGCGAGGATCTAGGCATCGTGGATGTGGCTGGTGAAAATGTCTGAAGCAGCCACTGTCCTCTACCTATGCCTGGAGCTGTAGGGAGTTGTAGCAATGGCGGCTGATGTACTCAGCTGCCTCATCATAGGGGGGCTACAGGATCTCAATGTGGGTACCATCGATGCCCCCACTTCAGTTGGGGAAGCCCTCTGCCCAGAAATCCACCATTACTTGGTCCTGATCCATGAGCTGGATCACTTGATAGAGGAGAGTGGCGTCCACAGCCTTGTAGAACTCCTGGATGATGGTGGAGACCCTGCTGATCCTGGCACTGAAGTGATGGGCCACGGAGCAGCAGGAGTTGAGGGTGTCCAGGCCCCATATGGTGATGGCTACGCACTGGATCATGGGGATGGGTGCATGCATAGTTTTCCCGTTTGTATTCTCCATGGTTCTTGTTGTATGACTGGATGGGTGAGCTTGTTGCTCTTTCCATCTATTTATTTTGTGCATGTAGTTGTTGCTAGGGATGTGCAAACAGAACGTGGTTCGTATGTTTGGCCGTTCGGTCGTTCAATTCGGTTAAGTTTGGTTGAATGTTCAGACCCGCTGCAAGACTTGGGGTGCTCCAAGGACCCCTAGGGGTGCCTGTGGTGGCATGGCAGGTCATCAGAGACCCAGCGGCAGCAGCATCAGCAACAGAGACCAGAAAGGCTTGGCGCTTGGCACCCCAGGTTGCCTGGGCATTGCAGACTTGGCTCTTATTCAACAGAACTAAAGAAGCTCTACTGCCAATTGGTCAGTCCTTGCACAGTGGTGAATCACGTGGACACCCAGTAGCAGACATTGGATTGCCAGGGCACAGAACCCATGGCACAGACAGTGTAGGAGGCATTGACAGCAGCAGCGGACATTGGATTGCCCAGGCAGAGAACCTGTGGAACAGCAGAGACAACAGCAGCAGGATTTGCCTGTGTGCAGCATCCATGGAGTCAGGATGGTAAGATTTGCAAGGGAAGAGCTCCCATACAGCACCAGAGACCAGCAGCAGTATTGCTTGAGTAGAGCACCCATGGACCAGCAGACATCAGTAGCGGGATTACCAGGCCAGTGGTATGAGAGGCAGGCAGGCTGGGGCAGGTTTCAAGATTTGTCTACAGGGTGGGCAGACAGGCAGCATGGAATGAGCAGAAGACAGGCACACTGAGACAGGCTTTGAGTTTTGCAACCTGGGCAGGCAGACATGGCGTGAGAGGCAGTAGGGAAGGCAGGGCACTCAGGCTGGCAAAGATGTTTTTGTTATTGTCCATATCGATACCGATACCAATTGCAAAGATTTTATTTTCGTTATTATCGATATTGGTACTGGTATCATCTGCAGTTCTGAAACAGAGTTAATGCACTCTGAAAAAATTGTTCATTGTCGAATTATGCTAATAAATGAAAGTTTAATAATGAAAAAAATGTGAAAGTTTAGTTATTGATAAAAATGAATAAAAGTATGTATGGTAAGGAATTAAGTAAATATATTACATTTATGTTGATGCAGATAAAATATTAAATATTCCTCAAATTCTGAAATAATTTCCATGTTTTTTGGCGTTTATGTCTTGTTGCAATGTATGGAGGTGAATGCATTTTTAATTGTAATTGTAATAAATTTGTATGTTTTTTGGAGCTTAAGCTAGAGTCAAAATGATTTTGTGATGTTTTTGAAGAGGAAAGTTTTTAGTTTTAAAAACTGTTGTGCATTTAAAGTTTTTTTAAACTGTAAAGATTTTTGTTTTGGAAAATCTAACTAAGCTGACTCCTACATCTATCTTATCTTATCTTATCCAATTACACAGGAATGGGGGGGGGGGGGGACACAGACAGCTCACACCAAACAACACAGGGATGGGTACAAAACTGAAAGGAAACCTAAATCAATCTAATCCTACTCTAAATAAATCCAAAGACAGGGGAAGGGAAAGGAATATATAAATGGAGGAGGGGAGGATTCAATGGAGGGTAGGGAGAAAGAACACAGGGAGGGGTAAAAACACCTAAATCTATCTAATAAAATCTAAATAAATGAAACTAGGGAGGTAAATGTGAAACTAGGGATGGGTGAAATAGGAGTAGGATGGCAATGGATTAGGAATAGAAACACAAACTGCTGGGAGAGGGAGACTTCTGAAAATGCCTGCTGTCAGGAACAGTGGCTAGCTGAGAAGGTGTTGGAATGGGGGAGGACAATGACTTTTGTTACTTGCTGTGCCTACTTTACCACAAGCCCAATTAGCTCTGTGCAGCCTAGCCCCATGTCCCCTATGTCCAATCGCAGACTGCGAAGCCAGTGCTCTGAGGAAAAAGGGATGGTGATTGGGCAGGCTGGCTGCTACTCCAAGCCTCTCTCCACCTCTGGTGCCTGGAAGTCTGCTCCTCAGCTTCCCCCCCCCTCCCTGGGCCTTCCAGCCACATTTTTCCCACCCGAACTCATCCGAACTCACCCCAACAATACCGAACTGTTTGGTCGATTCGAGTTTGTTTCGGCCATTCAGTTCAGTCGTCCGAACGGACTGAGTGCAGTCCAAACTCTGAACATCTGAACTGCATTTGCACATCCCTACTTGTTGCTGCTTTTGCGTGGCCTACCTTTTGGTAACCTGTGCTTTGCATTAGCTGTTCTGGACCCTGGTGAGCAGCTGTGACTCGCCTTGCTGGCTGGGACTGCTGGAGCTAGCAGGTATCCTTCTGTGTCCAGGCTGCTCTCCTGTTGCTTCCTCCTCCCCCACCTGCTTTGTGCCAGGCTGTGGGTGGGGCCACATGGCAGCTTTGGAGTCATTTGCCCTCAGGCGGCCATGTTTCCACGCCAACATGGCAGGCGTGGTTTCAGGAGCGGTTTACCACGGAACAGGGCCATCGTCACGTTTCTTCTGCCATGTGAGCGGACCATGGTGGGGACCTCCCTACTCTCTGCTGCTACCCCCGTCATGTTTGTTATGGCTACTGGCCAACCCCACAGTGTGGTAGCGGCATTTCCCCCAGATCGGGGCTAAGTGTGGAAGTTCCTCCCCTTTGTCACGTCTGAAAGCACCCCAAGTAAAATGGGAACAGTTGTTCTTTTCCCTCTCAAACAATATTAGACCTAGAGGATGCTTTCTGAAATTAATTGGCAGCAGATTTAAAACAAGCAAAAGTAAATACTTTTTCACTCAACATACAATTAACTTGTGGAACTTGTTGCCATGGGGTGTTAAGACCAATAGTGTAAGTGCATTTAAAGAAAGGATTGGGCAAGTTCTTAGATGATAAATGACTATTAGTCTGGTTGGTTGGGGGATGTAACCTCTGACAGTTGGGAGCTGGAAGTATATACCAGGGAATTGATCACTACATTATGTGCTGCAATGAGAATGAAATTAATTCTCGTAAGAATTTTGCAGCCCCAGTGAGATCTTGTGAGATTCCCATGAGAAACTTGAGAATCTCAAAAATATCCCCAAAATGATTTGTTCATGCGCAAAATGGCTGTGCATGTGCAGAACAACCCTGCTGGCCATTTTTTGCATATGCACAGACCATGTTTTGCTATTCTAAGGTTCTTGAGGATCTCATGAGAATCTCGAGTTTCTCGCAATACTCTTGTGAGAATCTCGAGATGAGAAAATCTTGTCAAGAAAACTATTGTTGATGAAATTTTCAAGAAGGATGAAATCTTGTTTGAGCCGTAACTTAACTTGTTTGTGCATCCCTCTGATATGGCTACTGTCGTAGACAGGATGTTAGGCTAGATCGACCGTTGGTGGTGGTACTTAAGTTCTTATTATGTTGTTAATCTGCAATTAAATGATGTGGCCTGGCTAAAGCCTACTCATTAGTGGAACCCTCCTTAAACTGAGTTAAGAGTTGCCATTTCTCTAATCTCACAAATTGAGATGAGGGGAGGTGGATGGAGGGAGCAGCAGGAATGGGCCAGAGTGGGAGCAGCAGGAGGACCCCTCCCATTGCTTTTGATTTATGGAGCCCAGTACATTAAAAGTAAGGGGAGGGGCTAGGGCACATAGGCATGGGTTCCTATGAAGGAACACAGCCAATTAGGATGGGTTTGGGGTGCCTTTTCCAAGCACTCTAAAACAAATCAGAGTCTGGAGGAACTCTCTTTTCCCCTTTCCCATCTTTAGGAGAGGGGAGGGAAAAGAAGATACAGCAGCAGCCTGGAACAGGAGGGGGCCAGTTCCTGCTGCAGCAGAGAGCAGACTGGATGTCTCTAATTTGGTGAGTAATTTCTTTATTCACTTTATTCACAAGTCATATATATTCCCCTATGACTTGTGTACCTCTTCAATCACTGGTGAGATAGTATCCTACCAGGATCCAGAGTACACTTGTCTGAAGTCCTGTTTATTTGCTTTTAATATATATATCTTCTGCAAAGAAGATGTTTCTGGTTGAAAGTGAAGTTGTTGCAAGTAAGAACTAGGTTGACTAGGTCAGTAATCAACTCTGTAGGCATTGAGTGGTATTCTGGTACTCAATTCCCAGGACTACATTGCAGAGGGGTTAAGACAACTTAATTACATTAGCATTTACAAAGCCCTCAAAAAGGACATCACATCAGATCTCAATAACCACATTTCTGAAACCATCCAAGCATTTACTGATAAGGGGCTTATCAACAAAGAAATAGCCTCACTTCTCATCAATCTGAAACTCATAGCTGGAAGATTTTACATGTTACCCAATATTCACAAACCCAGCAACCGAGGACAACCAATTGTCTCAGGCAACAATACAGGCACTGAAAGAATTTCTCTATATATTGACACATACCTGCAACATTTGGTCCAAAACCTACCATCTCGTATTAAAGACACCAATGATTTCCTTCAGACGATTGAAGCCCTAAATAAACAATACCAATTTGACTCCAACACTATACTAGCGACCTTTGATGTCACATCTCTATATACCAACATACCACACAAGGATGGTATCCAATCTCTGCATGACCATCTCAACAACAGAAATACAAAGGAACTGCCTACAGACACAAGTCATAGGGAAATTATATATATATATATATATATATATATGAATAAAGAAATTACTCACCAAAGTAGAGACATCCAGTCTGCTCTCTGCTGCAACAGTAGCCTGTGAACTGGCCCACACCTGTTCCAGGCTGCTGCTGTATCTTTTTTCCCCGCCCCTCTCCTAAAGATGGGAGAGGGGAAAAGAGAGTTCCTCCAGGCTCTGATTTGTTTTAGCGTGCTTGGAAAAGGCACCCCAAACCCATCCTAATTGATTACTTACCTAGGCAACCTAATTCTTACTTGCAACAACTTCACTTTCAACCAGAAACACTACTTACAAATACAAGGCACAGCCATGGGAACACGCATGGTACCTTCGTATGCTAATTTATTCATGGGGAAACTGGAACAAACTATCCTCCAAAACACTAATCACAAACCCCTAGTATGGTGGCGGTATATCGGCAATATTTTTGTTATCTGGACCGATGGCGAGGACACCTTTTGACCGCTTCAAATATGAGACCAACTCTGCTTATCTAAAAATGAATTTCACGTGCAGTAGCACCACACATAACTCAAGTTCCTTTTTTCGATGTCTTGCTCACCATTTTATTTATTTATTTATTTTATTTATTTTACAGATTTATATCCCGCCCCCTCCTGCAGTGCAGCTCGGGGCAGCTCACAACAATCAATATCAACATTAAAATTCATTTTAAAATATAAATATAAAACATATCATATAAAACAGGGCTAGAAACATAATAACCAAAAAAACTAAATGGGTGGGGGATTAAAATTATCCCTCCCCACCCTCCCTCCCAAAGGCCTGGTCAAACAGCCAGGTCTTACAATTC
>QEPC01013045.1:5174921-5198719 GCA_003113815.1 Sphenodon punctatus
CTGCTATTTGCATTTCTTTTGTTGTTGCCTAGGATGCTTCAGGGCTTGTTTGCATTTCTTTGTTTGCCTAAGATTCTTGTCTCCACAAACTGACCCCAGAAGGGAAACATAATACTTGGCTGAAGAAATGAAATCTAACATTCCCAGACTTCTTGTCTCCACAAACTTACCCCAGAAGGGAAACTTAAACATAGGCTGAAGAAATGAAACCTAACATTACCTGAACAGCTGAGAAATAACACAGAAAAGATTTGTGTAAAACCAAATAGGAAAAGTCCATTGGCACCATGTGTGCATTGCACCCTGGCACTTTTTTTGGCCATTGGAGACAAACGATACAAGACTTCTGGCTGAAATTTGAGTATGTTATGGTCAGAGGTACCTGTGACAATGTGCTGCAAGCTCAAAGTTGTAGACCCAATACTTAGCATATTTTCATGGTTTTTGTCAGTCACAATACAAAGTAACAAAATAATAGCAGTGAAGGGGTTAATTTTCATTGCTGCCACCAGTCTGAAGTGGCCTTGAGATCCATGTCCCCTTGCTATCTGAATGGTCCTTGAAAACTGTTTATTTTGGTTTATTTTAAGCTGGGGTCCATTTGACCCCAATTGAAATGCTGCTGATCGGCCCTTTGGGGATACAGGTGTTCCCACAGGGCAGTTAAAGGAGGAGCCATGGCAGTGAGATGCTGAAGGGGTTTGAGTGAGGGGAGAACATTGTGCCTGGACCTGGAGTCCGGAGACCTACTGCCCCGGAATTGTGTCTGCGCTCCGCTGCTGTAGCCCCAAGCCACCTGGCAGACAAACCCACCGACTGCACGCTCAATTGTACAGACATGCCCCTTCCTTGGAGGCTGCTGATTGTCCCTTCGGGGACCCAGGTGTGCCCGCAGGGCAGTTAAAGGAGGAGCCATGGCCAAGGGCCGTGCGTGCAAAGGGCGCACCCTTGTGCGCGTGGCCTTAGGCACGGGCCGGGCTAGGACTTCCCCTCCTGTTCCAAGGCTTTCTGGCCCTTCTGTTCCTAGTCTTTACTGATGTACCTTCCCCGGTGTAGAATGGTGGAGAGGAAAAGAAGCAGACCATCTAATTCCCCTGTGGTGGCACAGGAACAGCCATGCTTTAAGCAGTTCAAGATTGTGGATTTTGTAAAGGGTTTGGTGACCCCTGCACATTCTTTGGCCATCCCTGTTTGCAATAGATTTGAAGCCTTGGGTTATGAGGATGGCGATTTGGGAGCTCCTCTCCCAAAAAATGAGGAAGGTGCAGGCAGCCCTTTCAGCGCCGGCCTCCCTATGGACTGCTCGGATGCCCAGGGGCTCAGCCACCATAGAACTAATGACACCAGCAATCAGGATTGTACATTCATAGAGTTCTGTGTCCAGATGTTTGATTAAATTTCTCTCTTGTATGGTGATGCTGCTAGATGGGGTACCATGTTATTCTCTGTTAAAGGTAAACTACAGCATGTGATTGCAGGTTTAGACAACCATCTGAAGATGGATGTCCCGTATACCAATAGGGAAGTGTTCAGCATAGCAGCCACCCATAATAGGTTTAATGCTGGGAGTTCAGTTAGAACTAGGACTTTTCTCCCACAGGGGAGGGCTTAGTAGGCCAGGGCGGAAAGAGAGTGGACCACACAGCAATATGGATTAAGGCCAGACCCCTATGGAATGTGGTCACCCCTAATTGGGAAACCAAGATAATGGTGGCCCGCAATGTCTCATTTCTAATTGGGGCCAACTTGACCCCAAAGGAAATTAGCAAAGTTATTATCCTGAAGCAGCACGCAGATGGTTCATGTTTTAAAATTTATTTTCATAAGGAGGATTGGGTCCTGAGGCTATTTAAGGCCCACCGTCTGTTAAGACAATGGGGTGCCTCTATTGAGAGGTTTTTTTCCCGCCCCCCCAGCTGTCCCTCCATGTGGGCTAAATAATAGGTCGAATTATGCTACATCACCGGTAGGGATGGAATGCACAGAGCAGGCAGATGGGGTTCACTCTGAGCCCTGAATTAATCTTAAAAGCATTATTGATCAACCACAGCCCGCTATGGGGGACTTTGTGGAGCCAGGGGCCATTGTCACAAGTATGGTGGCCAACTCCCATGTTTTAGTCACCCACAGTGTGTCTGGGCCATTGGCACCCCGGTCCCCTTCAACCGGGCTTGGCATAAAGCTTTTTGATCTTTGCTCTGCTGCTTCCTTCTCTGATGTAGATGAGGCTGCACTGGTGCGGACTTTCGACACCTTGTCTCCATCAGAGCAGGACTCCTTCCTGGGGAAATTATTAGTCATACAGGACAAGTTTGTGTGCAGGACCTTTGACTATAATAGCACCGTGGGTTCTCACCAGTCCCACTGTGCATCAGCCCAATGAACTGAAACGAGGGAACCCGCTCTTAGTGTGATAGGATCCTTGGTTCACGCACCAAACAGGCCTAGATTCAGACAAGCAATAGCCTGAATGGGGGAGGCTGAAGATGGGGCTGTTTCGAGTTTGGAAGATTTCCTGGTTGGCAGCCCAATTGTGGGTTTGCCACCAGGTGCTAAAGTATCAAGGCGGGGGGTGCCCATGATGGTAGTAGTGGGGGTACGGGGACTTGCACTGGGGACGGTGGTGCCCTTGGAGGGGGTAATCCAGCTACCCCTACCAATCTGGCTGGGGATACTCCAGGGTCTCCCAGCCACGAGCCCGAGGGGGTAGGGGTTGAAGGCTGGGATAAGGGGTGACTGGGAGGTGGTCCCCCTGCTGATGCACCAGGATTTAAGTATAAGATCGCATCCTGGAACATTGTGGGGTAGTCCTGGTAATGAAACCATGAGGTGCAGGACTTCCTGGATGCATTCGATATCATTTGCATCCAGGAGTCCTGGCTCGTGGATGCCTCTAATTTCTCCTTTCCAGGCTATCAGGTTTGGGATGTCACTGCAGTCAGGGCAGCGTCATATGGCCGGCCCTCGGGAGGGCTGCTTACCCTCCTTAAAAATACTCCATCGTTTACTGGGGAATTGTTGGTCAATTCTCCCGTGAACATGCTTGCAACTCTGTTTTCATTAGACTCAAATAGCAGGGTTATTTTGTGTAATATCTACATTCCCCCACAAGCAGCATGCAATTCTATTTTCTGGGAACAGCTAGGAGAATATACGGACTTGTTGGAGAATGCTTTCCCAGAAGTGCCCATCATACTAGCTGGCAATTTCAATGTGAGAGTTGGAAATGCTGCTTCAAGGGCTTCCGGGCCTCCCTAGTGATCCGCTCATAGTCTAAAGCCCCAGACCTATTTGTCACATGCTTGTAAAATGTATATGAACAGTCTATCTGCATGATCTGTGACCTGCTGCTCTGGTGAACTCCAGCCTCTGTCTGCATGGTCTGGTGGGGAGAGCTTCCCCTTCTGTTTGATCTAAGTTTAAGTCATTAATTTTCCCAAGAGGAATCTGTGGGCTCTGCCTAATCCAGGGACATAAAAAGGGAAAGTCAAAAATTGTGTGACATCAGTCAAGTCAGCACTTTGAAGAAAATTTGTACAGAGACCCTGTGTACAAAGTGGCTGTTTCCAAATGTTCCAGAATCATTAGTTGGGATCCCAAAATAATGAGTTTCATTTTAAAAAGGTATTAAAAATGGATTTCTTTTCACAGGGCTTTTGATTTTGGCGCTTGAAGTTACATGGATATGTATGCTGTCCTTGTGTGCATGATTTCATCACTCTTCCTTTATCGTGATCAAATTTTCAACAGGACTTAGAAGAGAACAAGTGTTGCCATTCACAAAGGTGGTCAGTGTTTGCAAATGTATTTTGATATTTATTTATTTCTAAAAGTTGCTATCCCGCCCATCCTGCCACAGGCAGCTCTGCAAGGCTTACAGTAAAACAAAACAATGTTATCAATGTTATAAAAACACATAAAAGGGAGGATAAAAATATCCCTCTCCACCCACCCTCCCCATCCTTCCCACCAAAGACCAGGCAGAACAGCCAAGTTTTACAACTGCATCAAAAAAAGGGAGATCTGCATCTGAAAAAAGGGGAGTCCCACCAGGAGATGGTCCACCGCATTCTGCATCAGTTGCAGTCTCCGAACTGTAACTATGGGTAGCGCCACGTAGAGCATGTTACAGTAGTCTAGCCTAGAGGTGATGAAAGCATGGATGACAGTGGCCAGGTCAGAGTCCAAAACACATGGCCAAAGCCGGCACACCATATGTAATTGGCAAAAGACACTCCTTGCCACAGCCTCCACCTGGACTTCCAGGCGGAGCTGTGAATCAAGGAGCATCCCCAGACTCTGTACATGGGGAACTGGAGGAGGACAGATCCCATCAATGATGAGGGCCATCACCCTCACCACCTTACCCACCAGCATCACCTCCATCTTGTCAGGATTCAGCTTCAGTTGATTTGCCCTCATCCAATCCTCCACAGATGTAAAACACCTGGTAAGCACCGAGACTGCCGTGACAGCATCTGATGAAAAAGAGAGGTAAAGCTGGGTGTCATCAGCACATTGATGACACCGCACACCAAACCTCCTGACCACCTCACCAAGTGGCTGCATATACACGTTGAGCAGGAAAGGGGACAAAACAGAACCCTGTGGGACTCCACACAAGAGGTCTCGGTATGATGAAAAATAATACCACTCACTGAGTTCTTCCAGCTAGGAAGGGGTGGAACCAGTCAAGAACTGTGCCGCCCCACCCAGTCCCACAGGCACGTCACCAACATCCAGTGATCAATGGTATCAAAAGCAGCAGACAGATTTAATAGAACCAGCAGGGCTGAACAGCCCTGATCTAATTCCTGGTGCAGGTCGTCGACCAATACCACAAGTGCGGTCTTGGTGCCATAACCCGGGCAAAATCCAGACTGCAAGGGATCAAGAAAATTGACACGATCCAGATGTTCTTGCAACTTCCGGGTCACCACCCTCCCGGACCACCATTGATACTTTGTCAGTTTCCAGTAATTCTGTGCTTCTGTCATCTTTTTCCCATAATTTTCATCATTTTCTTGGACTTCTCATTACTTTATAGTACTTTTCATCATTTCTGTCACTTTCCAGGAATTTCTTCACTTTCTGGGACTTCTTTGTCATTTTCCAGGAATGTTATGACCGTTTTATGGCAGTTTTACAGCACTTTCATGGCAATTTTGAGCTATTCCTTGGCGTTTAGCTGGAACACTTTCATCTGCACATCCCCCCAGGTGTGTGTGCATGGGGTACACATGGGGCTTGGAACCAGCCTGCTGGCAGCCTGTTCAACTTTCAAAAAAGAACAGAAACTGGCAAAAACAGTAGGAAAGATGTTAAGCTTCTGCATCACGAGAATCTCAGTGTGTGCCCTGCTTTTGGCAGAAGCGGTATTTTCCAAGATTTCTTGTTTCAGTCCTAATTTTCGGTTCTTTTGCATAGGAACTGGATATATGGGCCAGATCCAGGAACTGGAAAGGGGCCAAATAAAAACTTGCCATTTGTCACATTTAGTCCCTGGCCCTAAAGTTCCCCACCTGTAGTGTACATGAAAGAGAGCAGGGATGGGAGGGGCTGATCTGAGATTAGGGTTTAGAAATGCAGCACTATCTATGTGGCTTAGTAACTAAGCTTTTGGTCTATTATACTATACTAAAGTATTCTACCCCATGCTGCCCTTTCTATTCATGCCCTCCTCTCTCCAAACTGCAACTGCAGCTGAGGTGGGGTGAGAATGAGGGAACTCTTTGGATTCTTTCATGCATACTAAGACTGATATTCATGCTAAAGTTTCCCCACATTTAGGCATATATAGGGTCTTTCCCTGGTAGGGTGAATTCTCTATTGTGTACTGAGGCTGAGCTCACCCTGTAGCATTTCCCAGTTAGGACACATGCAAGGGTTCTCTTCTGTGTGGATTCTCTGATAGATTGAATTCCCACAACATCTCCTGAAGCTTTCCTCAAATGCCTGGCATAGCCAGGGTTTTTCTTCTGAGTTGATTCTTCTTTTTAATATAGCAATTTTTAAAAAGTGAAACAGATCACGTATACATAAAATGTCCCCTTACTTAAAACAGACGTGAAGACTTGACCTGTCATCCCACCCCCACCCCAGAACCTGATCTACAGGAACAAATGGTAGTTTTTGTCTTTTGATTTTTACAGAGCTTTGCATTTTGCTCACTTTTGCATGCTACCACCATTGTGTTTTTTTTTTTGCTTCTTCTGCATACATTGTAGTTTTTTCATTCATTGTGTCTTTTATTCCATTGATTATGTAAGTGTGAAATCTTAATGCTGGCCCCAACCCTGGCAGCCCCTGCCCCACCATCCTAGAAGTCTACCAGCCACTAGGAATGTGCAGGGTTTTTTTCATTTTTTAAAATTACTAAAATGAACAAAACCCCATTTGTGTTAGTAATTAAAATATGAAAATGATTGGCCAGGTAACAAAAGCAGACAAAAACAAAGAAAAAAAGGAACTGTTCTTATTATAAAAATTAATATATATATATATATAAATAAAAAAGTTTTGCATGTGCAAAATGGACACCAGAGACATTCTGCCCATGTGCATCCTTTCTCAAAATGATGTCGGCAGTGTCAGCATCATTTTGGAAAAGGGAAGCTGTTCCGTGCATGCGTGACAGCCATTTTGTGCATACAAAGACTGTTTGCCCTTTTCCAAAATGGCACCAATGCTGCTGGTGCCATTTTGGAAAAGGACTGTGCATGGTCTAGCAACCATTTTGTGAATGTGCTCTGAGTTTTAAAATAAAAAATATAATTATTTTTCATAAAAATAAATGGGGGGAAAACAAAAACCTAAAACAAATGTTTTGTTAAGGAAAACTTCTGGAAAAGAAGGGGTTTTGTAAACAATAATGAAAACATAAATCAAAATGAATGATGTACCTGCGGCACACCCCTTCCAGCCATCACGTTGATGGAATCAAATCTCTCTAGCATACTGCTTTGTCTGATAATACAAAATCTTCCCATCAACCCATTCCATTTTTGGCTTTTCAGTGTAAGAATCCTTGATCATGACAACTACAAATCAAACAGTATAGGATAGATTCAGCAATAGGTTTTAGTGCTGCAAAAAAATCATACAATGGTTTGTGGAAATTTATAACTAATAGTGCCGTGCCCCTGCAGGGGAAGTGTCTTTGGGATCCAGTGCCCCAGACCTAGAACATCTTTACTCCAAATGTTCTTTATTTACAGGCAGTGTAATTTCCCAATGCTTATCAATCATATCCAGTCCATACCTTCTCCTTGAGTACGCTTCCTCTGCCCCCTAGCACATTGCAGGCATCTCCCCAGGCCTTTCTCTCAAGGCACAGACCCTCCTGAAACCAGCCCCTCTGCCTGAATTCTGAGGCAGAACCCTCCCTCTGGCTCCAGTCTCTCTGGGTGAAAACAGACATGAAGCTAACCACCCTTTAACCACCCTTGATGGTTATTTATGCATATTGCAGGGCTGTATTGGTGCCCTATGCAGCCCTGCAACATGCATAAATGACCACCAAGGGTGGTTAGCATCATGTCTGTTTTCACCCACTGTCAGTGTCTCTGAGCTCTCCGTTCTTGCCTCTGACTTCACTCCAGCTCAGTCTTTTGGGCTCTGGACTGGATCAGCCATGCCTAGGCTCACCTGGTCCCATTTGGCTCTCCAGGCCATAGAGACTTCCAGCTGTGTCTGTATTTCTTAGACACAGCTATTTCACAAGCCTCTAGCGTTAGGAGCACCTGCTCCTTTCTGGCTGGTGCTACTTTTATTAGGGGGCCAGGCTCCATTAACCATCCTGCCCCTGCTACACTTACTCTCTAGAATAGTGCAAACTAGGTTGGGTGTACTGGTAAATTGACTCTATTGTTTTCAGCTTGAAACACTGCACGGTGCAATGGCTATAACACAGGACTAGGCATCAGGACTACTGGATTATCTATTGGACTTTATTGATTTTTTGTTTAAGGTTGGTAAATCACTAGGGCCAAATACTCAATCTGACATGAGGTGCTTAAAATTGAGATACTAATCTAAGTTTTGACTGAAGGCTTTGATTTTCTGAAGTGCTGTAATATTCCAGCTGCAATTGGAAGATCCAGTCATAAGGGGTGTGTGAGCAATGTGCGCACAACCCCTGTGATCTGTATGCAACATGTTTAGGATCAGGGCTCGGGTCAATAAGAACCTTGTATACCTCTGGAGATCAGACTCTACTTCTCCCTTTCATTTTAGCCAAGTAACAAATGAGTGTATTCTCACCTCTTTTTTTTTTTTCAAAACATTATGAAATACTTTGAAATAATTTGATGCACTAGTTTCTAAAATGGTGGTAACACCAGTGAGGAGTCATGATTAGGAAGCAGCAATGGGTGATATGATGAGTGTATGTGTGTGTGTAGGTATTCATGAGACACCATAGTTATATGTTTTTTTCCTTAAGTTGAGGCCCTTGTTGCATTCTGATGTTATGAAATATAAGTATCCTTTCCAAATTCATGTTGGCTCATTTTTCTGCCTTCTTACTCCACAAATGAATTCATTATTATTTTTTAATTGGTGTTAATTATAATGGTAATGAAAACATAGATTTATTTTGTGTAATCTTAGCATTTTCATTTTCCTGTTCAATTCACCCCAGAAATAAATTTCTCCTTTCTAATTCCATGGTTGCCATTTTGGCCAAACTGCCAAATTACTTGAGGGACTGCATAGCATGTGGTGTCTTGAGTGCAATTTTAATAAAGTGTGGATTCACATTTTTTAATGTCAGTTCATCTGACCAGATATCGCTAGTTATTTGGAAAGAGGAGCTCATTAATATTCGGTAGTTTCAGGTAATGCTATTTTTAATAGTCATAATTAGTCTTCAGTATGTGGATTAAAACAGGAAGGTTCATGGTAGATTCTCAGTAAGTAACATGTTATGCCTTCTCTGGTGGTGACTACATGAAAACAGATATTTAGATGTGTTGGATACAACATGTATTAACTTTTCTATATTGATCAAATGGGGAACACTTCTGCGTTACAACCTTAGCTATATTTTCCTGCTCTTCCTATAGTTTTCCTGTTAAAATACTTGTTATAAACCTTGACTTATAAAAATAATATTACTCTATTTTAGATTTTGTGTGTGCACGTGCACTTCTGTGGATGATTCTCTTTACAATTTTAATGTAAAACATCTTCCTAGGAATATAAAACAGGAATAGGAAAGTAATGAAATGATTCTTTCTATGTGTATGCATATGTACTGATACACATCTTACCTTTAGGGAGAATACTGACTTTCAATTTTCCTTCATACAGTAGGATAATATCTTTTTAAGGACATTGTAAATGACACCTTGGCTTTGAGTTAACGTATGCCGAAAGACAAAATCTTTCTCAAATGTCTTGCCTATATCATAGGTATAAAAGGCACAGGCAGTGCAGCTGCATCAAGGCCCATGATCCTGTTGGGTCTATGCTTCCTGGTGCAGTTTCCTCCCCTGCTGCTAAGAGATGGTGGGGAGGCCCATGCCAGCGTTTTACACCAGGGTCTATTCCACTCTAGTTACGTTTCTGCCTGCATGACCCGATTTTCAAACTATTATATACTCCCAGAAGTTCAGACAGTAACAAAGACATGCAAGGTATATCAAATACTAATCCAGATATGACCCCATCCAATCCACATTTTGACAGAAGAGTCAAAGTTTGAGGTTATGGGAGCTCTGCCTTGTCTCAGTTATTTGAATCAGTTTAAGTTAGTGTTGTCCACTAATGCAGAAGATGTTCTTGGAGCAATGTGGGCAACCAGTTATGAATTAGATCATTGCCCCTTCTGGCTGGTGCAAGCCTACTGGGGGACGTTGGGGGCCTTTCTTGGCTGGGTTGTCCGTGCCTGCCTTAGGGAGAGTAGGTTGCTCAACAATAAAAAATATGGTTGTCTGGCCCCTCTCAGTGCCTGCCTCTGGAAGTTTAGGTTGTCAGACACGCTCAGAAATGCAGTTGTCTGGCCCCTGGTTAAGAAACCATCTCTTGATGTTGGTTCTCCAGTCAGCTTCTGCGTGGTCTCTAAACTTTTTAAATTTAATTTAACTTACTTATTTAAACTTCTGTCCCACCCTACCCCTAAGGCTCAGGTGGGATACATAAAATACAGAACACAATAAAACTCCCTAAAAACACTTCCTAGCTGAAGGAAAGAGGTGTGGTCAAAACAGCTTTTCTTCATTCTATTGCGTTCGCAGATTCCTGCTAGTCAACACAATGCTCAAGATCTTTCCCCTCCAGTCTGGTCTCCCCCTCTCATCTGGAAATGACTTCGTGATGGGAGGGGGAAGAACTGAGGGGAAGAGGCAGGCTTAGCAAAGCTTTTCAGAATTCTATTGGGTTCTGACCCCTACTAGCCAATAGAATGCTAAAGTATCGACTGAGTCTTTCCCCTTCCTCCTGCTCTCCCCCTCTCATTCCTGAAGATTTTCCATCAGAAACCTTTCCCCACCAAGACAGAAGCCAGCCCCAGACAGAAAGATGAGCAGGGAACAGTGTTGGCTTCCTCCTCCCTTCCCCCCCTCCCCAAATACTGTATATTCTGTATTTCTAGATTCTTATTTTTCTCAGAGAGAATCCAGTTGATGCTCGTTTCATTCTCATTTGCAAGAAAGAGATGAGAATTGTGATTTTTGTCGAGAAACATGAGAAACCAAGTATCAAGTTTCAGCCCTATTTCATAGTACTGGGGCATCAACAGAGAATGCCCCCCTGCATGCCCCCATCCCACAGACAAAAGTAGCAGATGGAACCCACAGGAGGGTGCTCCAAGACAACCATAGGGACTGCAACAGAGCATGGTAGGAGAGGCGGTATTTCAGATATGTGGGGTCCAGGCCTTTTAGGACTTTAAAGATCAAAACCAGCACCTTGAATTGTGCATAGAAAGCTATACATAACCAGTGCAGGCTCCAGAACACTGGTGTAATGTGCTCTCAACAATCTGTCCTTGAAAGAAGATGTGCTGCCACATTCTGCACCAGCTACAGCTTCCGAACAGTCATCAAGGGCAGCCCCATACAGGACATATTGCAATAATCTAGCCTTGAGATGATGAAAGTGTGGATGACAGTGGCACGGTCTGAATCAGAAAGAAAAGACTGCAGCCTCCTCACCAGATGGAGTTGGTGAAAAGCGCTCCTGGCCACAGCTGCAACCCTGATGGTCCAAGTGCAGCAAGGGGTCCAGAAGCACTCCAAAGCTGTGAACCTGAGAGATCAGAGGGGGTTTGACCCCATCAATAACAGGAGTCACAGTTCCCTCCAAGTAACAGGACCAGCCAACCCAACCCTTCTTCACTTCAGGCTTGTCAGGATTCAACCTCATTCAGCTCACCCTCATCCAGTCCCCAACAGCAGTGGAGCAATGGGTAAGTGGGATCTGTGTTGGGTGAAAACAAGAAGTAAATCTGAGAGGTCAGCATATTTATGACATTTCACACCAAACCAGTGACCTCTTCCAGTGGCCTCATATACACATAGAACAAGAGGCGACACAAGATGAAACCCTGAGGGACCCCACAGAGGAGGTTCACTGGGAGACGACAAGCAATCACCCATCACCACCCAATGAGACCTCACCAACAGGAATGAAAAGGACCAAGGGCAGTCTGCACACTCCCATCAGGTCCCACAGTCATGTCAACAACTCCTCATGATCAACTGTGTTAAAGGCTGCTGAAATATCTAATAAGATAAACAGAGTATAATTCCTCTTACACAATTCCTTCAATCTCCAGGCAAAGGTCAATGACCAAGGCCACTAGCACAGTCTCCATTCCATACCCAGGATGAAAGCATGACTGACAAGGGTTCAGGTAACCAATACTGTTGAGATGAGATTGGAGCTGTCGTTACACTAGCCATTAAATAACCTTTCCTAAAAAGGGAAGTTTAGAGATGGGTCTGGAAAGGGAAGTCAGTGTCCAACGATGTTTTTTTAAAGCAAGGGCTGCACAACCACATTTTTAAGGGCATCCATCAGTCTACCCTCCCAAAAGGAGGCATTGATAACTCCAGCTAGCAATGGCCTCAATGTCTTTTGGCTAGCTTTCAGCAGCCAAGATGGGCATGGATCAAATTCACAGTTGGTCACCTGTATCAAGCACACCCCAGGTACATCCTGCTCAATGGAAGATATACTGATTGAAACTAATCCAAACAAGCAGGACAAGGCAGAGCTTCCGTAATCCCAAACTTTGAGTCATCAGTAGAAATGGCAGTGCGCAGTCCAAGTCATGATGAATATGAGAGATTTTTGTCTGCAAAGTAATTGATAAAAATGTCACAGGGGGAAGTAGCTGATTGTGGTGGAGACAGTATAGATTAAGCAGGCTTGTCTCCACCTGGAACAGCTCTTCCAGATGAAACTTCGCAGATGCTATGATAGCGGAGAACAAAACCTTCTTTGCTATGCCATGGCATAGTCCCTCAAAAGCAGTCTATGCCTCAATCAGTCAGCCTTAGTGCATGTTGAGCACCACCTGTGCTCTAACTGCCTACCTTGCCACTTCAGCTGCTTCATGTCCTCTGTATACCACGGTGACCTGTGCTAGCGCAGTGGTGGGAGCGGACACCTAGGTGCAACTGTGTTGATGGCCATAGTCAAGACGTCATTTCCATAAAGCGACCAGGTCATCAAACGATTAGCTGTTAAGGTCAGTAGGTAAACCCTCCAGAGTGTTCTGGGCACCAATTGGATCCATTAATCTCCAAGGGTGGACCATTCTAATGGGTCGACCACCCCAACAAGGCATAGGAGGGAAGGGGTCTGGACCCTTCTGTTGAAATGAGAAGGTAGTGATCCAACCAGGGCAATGGTGTTGTAACAACACTCATGAAAATCAGAACGCATGTTTCCAAGCTGGTGCAAAACGTCAATTCCAATGTGTGTCTTGCCTCATGTGTTGGTCCAGATAATACCTGGGATATGCTCATGGTTGCCATGGCAGCCATGAACACTTGCTCTGCCCTGCCCTTTAAAGGTTGGCCTCAGACTGTATGTTGAAATCATCCAGGACAATAATTCTAGGGATTTTTCTGGTGTACTGTTCACCCTGCTTCACGGCTAATTGCCTGACTGCTCTAGATCAGCTGGTCTCGGAGGTGGTGTCAGGATATACCAATCTATCCCTGGCTAAATCAAATTATAGCTTAAACTTGGTTCTTGGAAAACTTTAGACTCCACCGTGGATTGTGGTCCTTGGTTCCGAATTTTTGAAGTCCAAAGTTCCAAGTACCAAGGCCAGTCCCTGGAAAACTTTTGATGCCTCAATCAAGTGCTGGCACCATTGTGCACATGACTGGAGAAATCCAGACAGTTGACCCCTTAGCTTCTCTGACCTAGGAAATGAAACATAGTACTATATTTGGTAGGAGGGGAGTATGGGAGGGGACAGTTGAGTGATGGATGAGCCAGATGGCAAGTTTTGTATGGCTGGCAGGGGCAAAATAAAAGTGACATGACTGTACAACTATTTTCAATTTGCTACTGAATTTGACTGTGTGTGGTACCCTGATGAAATGTATGTAGTTGGTCTGGGGTGGGGAGGGGTGACTATCCTGTCCTGTCCATAGGGGAAATGCTGGGGGATGGGGGTTAGTTGTTTCCACCATGCAATGTTCTTTGTAAAAANTACCCCTGCTTCACAAAAGTTAAGTATTTTTGAAGTACAGAAGCATGCTGGTTACCTTTCTCATAGTCCCCCCAGTCAGATGTTTGCAGAACGCATTTCATTTCTGCATTCAGTGAGCGGGCCACACTGACTCTAATGGGCTTCTCCTCAGGAGGAGGGCTGTGTCTTATTTTCTCTAGCTAGTGCGTAGGCACAAGATACATTTTCTCTGTGTATTCCATTATTGTCTCGTTAATAGCCCAGTAACGAGAGGTATGGCGATGCTGAGAAAGGGGCTAAGAAACCCTCCTTTCTTCTTTAGCAACTGTCTCTTTCATTGAAGACTTTTTATAGCCTTTCGCTCTCTCTTCAGCACCCCTAGTTGCCACGGACTGAGGGGGAGGTTCCCCTTTAAAACATTAAGAGAAATTTCAGAGATGGCAATCAGCAGATCATCAGAAGTGTCACAAAGAACAGCTTTTTGCTTCCCCAGGTGAGCCTTGACAAGCAGCTTCAGAAGAGGCAGGTTTCTCTGTACCCGAGTCGACATGCTGACCCCGCCCCTCAGAGGCTGTCTCTTATACACATCTAGATGTGTATAAGAGACAGGTGTGCGTGCGTGCGTACGTGCGAAGAACGTCTAGTTCCCACCACCCTGAACCAGAAGCATTAGTCGCTTCCACATCACTTCTGCCTTTGACGTCACTTCCACCAGGGAGCAGGACTTTGATTAGTAGTTTACCCTTCTCTACTGACAAACCTAAACAGTGCAACTGCATGCAGAAATCCAACAAATGCCAGTACTACGCATTACCACAGTATGGCCCACCATCAGCAGCAGCACTTTGCAATCATTATGCTAACCAAGCAGTGCCCAGAAAGCAGGCTGGCAAATTGGGACAATCGCGCAAGAAGATAAACCCACAAAAGTGCAACTGCAGGCAGAAATCCAAACAAAAATACAGTAGTAGTATATCCACAGCATGACCCACCATCAGCAGTACACCCACTCTAAAATCAATATGTCAGAAAAGCAGGCTATCAAGAGTGGGACAATCACTCAAGAAGACAAATCCACAAAAGTGCAACTGTGGGCAGATTGTATATTATATATTGTATATATATATACTGTATATTGTATACTGTATATTGCAAAGGTTTATCCTTCGAACAAATTTTAGAAATGTATTCTGATAATTTAGCAGAAAATGATCAAATGATCATGCAATTTGCAAAAAATAAAAAGTACTGTTTCTTGGGCATGTCCGAGACTGTGCAGGGCATGTTTCACCAAACCCAGATCTGTCTCTCCTGCAGTGAATTTTATAGACAGGTTTCTCAATAAAACACCCCCTTGTGATGGGTTTAAAAAGTAACTGAGATTTCTGTGCCCTTTTTTATGAGGAGTAAAAAAGTAATAGACAGGGCAGTGTTTCGTTTTTAAAAGAAAAAATAGCGGTTTATTTAAAAGTACAAATACAGTAGACATTATTTCAAAATCACAAGATATTTTTTACATTTTGATCCAGTTGAACATACCAGACAATCTTGTTCTAGAAGGGCTTAAGGGAGAACCCTGTCTCTTATACACATCTAGATGTGTATAAGAGACAGCCTTTGAAAAGGGCCATGTAACCCCTCTATGAACTCAGGAGAGTGAGATGGACCACTAGGAATAGGGTTACCTTGGCAAAAATTCCCAGGCGCTCTGTGGAAGTCTTTAGGCTCCCTGTAACCATGGGCAGAGGCAGACTGCTTCTGCGAGGGTTGTACAAGAAGGAGCTATGAATTACCTTGGTGGATCAGGCTATATGGCTAGCTTTAAGCTCAGGAGCNCGAACCTCTGAACAAAACCAAATTTCTGAACTGAACCAAACTGAATTTACGAACTCGGTTCTGTTCGCCCATGCCTATTTAATAACGTCAAGCTGCTCTAAGATAGAGGCATTTCTTAACAGAGATGAAGGGACATCAGCTTCAGTCATGGCCTTTACAAAAGCATCCCAACCTGTGAGGGGTTTTCTGAGGGCATGCTGTTGGGTAGCTGCGCGCAGTCCGTGCACCAAATCGAACATGTTGGAGCCCCTGACTGGGGCGCAGCAGTATAAAAAAGTACCTTGGTTGTCCCAGGCAGGTCAAAGACTAGAATACTTTCATTTATCCAGAAGAAGTTCTGCATTGACCTTATTCTGCTTGCTTATTCCTCTCAAGGCATCCTGAATGATTGGGTCTGACCCCACAGAGTTTTCAGGCGGGGGAGAGGGGTGCTTCATCTGATGGGGGGATCTGCAAAGTGAAATTTCCTTTTTCCGCATACCCCTGCTTCACAAAAGTTAAGTATTTTTGAAGTACAGAAGCATGCTGGTTACCTTTCTCATAGTCCCCCCAGTCAGATGTTTGCAGAACGCATTTCATTTCTGCATTCAGTGAGCGGGCCACACTGACTCTAATGGGCTTCTCCTCAGGAGGAGGGCTGTGTCTTATTTTCTCTAGCTAGTGCGTAGGCACAAGATACATTTTCTCTGTGTATTCCATTATTGTCTCGTTAATAGCCCAGTAACGAGAGGTATGGCGATGCTGAGAAAGGGGCTAAGAAACCCTCCTTTCTTCTTTAGCAACTGTCTCTTTCATTGAAGACTTTTTATAGCCTTTCGCTCTCTCTTCAGCACCCCTAGTTGCCACGGACTGAGGGGGAGGTTCCCCTTTAAAACATTAAGAGAAATTTCAGAGATGGCAATCAGCAGATCATCAGAAGTGTCACAAAGAACAGCTTTTTGCTTCCCCAGGTGAGCCTTGACAAGCAGCTTCAGAAGAGGCAGGTTTCTCTGTACCCGAGTCGACATGCTGACCCCGCCCCTCAGAGGTGTTACAAAAAATGGAGAAGCAGAGGTAAAAATCATCATCTTTTATGCCCTGCAAATGATTTGCTGTACATACTGATTTGCCTATATAAACAACCTGAAAATCAGGTGGGAAGAGCCCCATTCTTAATCTGTACTCCTCTGGGGTAGAGGGGTTTAAAACTACCACCAAATAGCCATACAAATTTCAGGAAGCATTCTCATAAGCTGCTAGGAAAAACTGGGTTTTTCCGGGGTACACCTGGTGGGCTAGAATGGTGACCTGTAACTTATCTCTGTTTTTTTTAAAAAGAGGACCAGGTATTTAGTATTTAGGTGAATGGTCTGGCTCTTCTTACTCCTGCAGAAGAGGTTCTGCACTATGTACAAAATGGATAAATGAACATGATGCATATACTTCATGAAAGCCCTTTCTATCTCATCGCTTTCAGAAGCAGTCTCCATGAGAACATCCATTATGACCCAGCTCATTTTATTAACAGGGAATAAACCACCATCTGTCAGTTTTTCAGGCAAACCCTCTACAAACTTGACAAAGGGTTATTTACAAAGTATTGCTTTATACAAAGATTGCCAGCAGCTATAACACCATATTACATTTTCAAGCATAGAGGAAAGCAGTTGCTTGCCTTGTTATAGCAGGTTTTTTATAAAGTAAATTTACACTACCCACTTGTCCCAGCCAATCACAGCGGAGAAAGGGTGCAGCCACCTAGTGCCCATGCTTAATATTCATAGGGCAGGCTATGGGAGCCTTCTCCGATCACCCTTTTGTTGTAAACAACTCTTCGTGTTTTCCTAAGAGCCCTTGTCTCTATTTGAAAGCGGTTATTGTCTCTTACTATAGATGGATGCTGAATCGTTATTTTTTTAGCTTCTCCCTGTCCTGGTTTATAGTTCAAAACCAGATCCTTCAAGTCCTCAAAACTGACTTTTTGACAATTGGAGCTGTTCAGTGTAATCCCCTTCATCTACATGCACACTTGGCCATTAGACAGCTTGAAGCCGTACATTTTAGGGCCACCTGAAGCATATTATACAATGTACTGATCTGGGGGGAGTTTGCTCATTAGATCTCCTAATTAATCACCTAATTAATCACCTAGAGGGGACTCCAACTCACTCTTGCAGTTCGCAAATATGACAGAGTCTGTATCGTGATACAGACAGTGTTCCTGCAACCCTTCTAACAACTTGCACAGTTCTAGCCATGCATAGGCTGTTGTGAAGTCAGCTATAAAAACATTTGTGGTGCCTGAAATCACGTGGCACTCTTTAGTCTGCTTCCAGCACACACCAGCCACATCCTCTCCCAAGAACTCACAGGAGGAAATAACATAGTGGGGGGGAAAACACAAGCTAAAACAATTCTTCAGACTCTCTAACGATGGCCATGTTACCTAGATTGTACTTTTGTGCAAACTTTCCCCAGAAAGAATTAAGATAGAGCTTAGTGGTTGTTTTGTGGGGTTCACCTCAATATGCTTGGAGCATAAGCATACCCTTTCTTATATTAGTCCTCAATGCACTTAGCCAGTTGTTCCCCACTGGTGTACCAGGTGGGGTAGCCTGAGGACTCCTGTTTTTGCCAGAGATGCATGTTGATGCACTCCACAAACAGCTTATCAGACTTGTTTTCAAAGTGCCAGACTTCAAATATTTTACCCAGCTTATATCCCTTCTCTAGAACAACAGCCAGTTTGACTTTGCACCATGTCCCATCCAGGGCTCTCTCCTTCTCTGTGTGAGAACAGGGGGTCTGTTGCATGGTCTCTTTGCACAAAGCTTCCCTCCTACCTGCACAGGTAACACCAGGAAAAAGAGCTTGCAAGGAGGGTACACTTTGAATTTGGCAAACCCAAAGTACTCAGAGAGAGGAGCAAAATTTGTAGACAATGCTAGGCTGTCCAATGGGGTATTTTTTGGTCTTATTTTCATAGGGATACAGGCTAGTAAAATCATACTAGTGCATCTCTTCCCCAGTGTCTGCCATAGCAGAGAAAAATGGCATTCGTTCTCCCCCCATCCAGAACATCTCTAGGGAGCGGAGGCTGAGGCATCCCGCTATCTCTAAGAAAGTCCTTCTACTCACTGTCTGTCTTCAGCATTGCCCGGCACTCATGTTCCCTGAGGGTTCTGACTACAAAACTTTTACTCCTGAGAAAATCAGCCTTACACTGTGTCTGGTAAGCAAGAGAGGTATAACTGAGTCTATCATCGGATTCACACCCCCTTCCCCATAGCATTTCACATAGCCATCATGGAAACTGCGATTAAATTTAAAAGCTGTTTTTTTACCCTTAATGACAGCATAGTCATCAAGCCAAAATGGCCCCACTTTAAATTCTACACCCTACAGGGCATGCTGAATCGGTTTTTTTTATTTGTGCTCTATAAATGACCGCCAGTGAACAGCAGGGTCTGAAAGCCTCTTTGCATACCATCGATAATTATCAGGAGGTGCAAGAGCTATGGTGTCCGACTGTAAGCACAGGAACCTGGATATGGTTTGGCTGTCCGAGGCCAGAGTTAAATACTGAAAAGGGTCAATATGGTGGTATTCAAACAGAATTTCATCATTAATTCCCACCATCTCCCATTTTTTTGTCATTTCCATAATTTCAGATCTGTACCGCACACATCTTGCGGTGGGTGGAGTGCATTTCTCTGAATGGAGATGGGTGGAGGCATCCGTGTACACAAACACCACTTGCGGTGGGTGGGGTACATTTTTCAGAGTGGAGATGGGTGGACGTGTCTGTGTAAACATCGCAGGCAGTGGGTGTAGGTGCGTGCATGCTCCCGTGCAATACCCATCACCACCCACCCACAGAGCAACGGACTCCACTACTGATTGATCCAGGGGTCGGTGGTGGGTGGAGATGGGTGTTGCGTGGGAGCATGCGTGCACCTACCCCCACCACCCATGGTGTTTACACAGACACCTCCACCCATCTCCATCCAGCAAAACTGGGTGGAGGCATCTCATGTGAAAAGGGCCCATGTTGCAGGGCTGCAGTGTTGCCCTATACCATGCATAAAAAAATATAACACCCATTTTATCGGTGTTAGAGTGTCTGTGTAAAAAGGGCCATAGACCTGTATGAGTCTGTTCAACGAATGTTTTCTGGGCAGCTCCTGGAGAGTGGGTGTAGTCAGCCTGCCTCACTTCAGCTCCTGGAATCTGGGCATAGTTAGCCTGTCTCATTGATCTAATACAAAGCACCCAGATAGTCATCTCAAGGCATTGCTTTGAAGACAATGTCCATGCTCAGAGTGCTCAAGGAATGTACCAGCTCCCCTCCCAAATCAAACCACATGTCTGCTTTTAAGCTGACTGAGAAACTATTGCAATTGCAGGTTAAAAAAACAAAAAACAAAAAAACACCCTGTAGCCTAGACACACACATAGGTTTCAGAATGTGCTTTATTTTACAGAATCTTGTAATACAAAACAACTTTACTGACTATGTTAAACTTTAGGATTTTCTCACACTGATTTGTTTTTTTAAAAGGATTTAAAGTGTCTCTTTTAAATAACAGTTTCTACAAATTTCAAAATGCATTCATCACATGACTTAATGAAACTGTCCAAAATTTGCTTGTTTTTAGAATTCTCCACTTTACAAAACCAAACCAAAGTTAAATCCAAAATATCCTTGGTTACAGATAAGCATTGCATGGCATAGCCAAGCAAGGTGGTGATGCTTTGTAAAACAGTTTCAAGACATACACTATTACAAATAATTTTAAGCTTTCTGTTTTCATCATCACAGGTCCAGTTTACACAATCATGGCTTCCCTGTCCCGCAGCATCAAAGACACACCCCTCAAAGCCCGAAAACAGTTTTTTTCTCTAAAATAATACTGTAGAATTCCATAAACACTAGCCTGCACAATAGATTTCATGGTGTTTTTTATTTTCTTAGCTGACAAGTAGTCTGTTTCAGAGCTGCTCTGAAAGAGTGTGCAGAGCCTTATAGATTGCTTTGAATATCCTCCAAAGAATACCTTCAATTTGCACATCTAACGTGGTTTTCCGCGACAGTACTTGCGAATGACAGGGCTCAAAATCCAGCCCTGTCATTCGTGAGTACTTTTGCGACAGGGCCCCGTGTACACCGGAGGTTGTGATGACCTCTGCCTCCTTCCCCCACCACATCTTCTCGCAGGAGTGCTGCCGCCACACGACCTTAAGATGTGAATGCGGTCGGTCTCCTAACTTTTTTTTTTCGTATTGACCCTTACATTTAGAATCTCTGTCCTCTCCCTCCTGCTATAGAAAGTCCTTGCTTTCTCTTTCTTCAAACTTCTCCTAGAGAGGAACTTTTTCCATGGGACTTTAAAGTGTTTGATGTTGTGCTATGATTCACTCACCAGCATGCTAAGGAAGAACTGCTAAGGAAGAACAACTATGGGTGTTACCAGACATAATGCTAAACATATGCTAATCAATCACATGTACAATGTGCGTATAATCAGGAATAGTGGCGATTCAGTAGCTCTGGTTGTGATTTTATTAAACAATTCCTAGCTGAAAGCTCTGTTTGCGTTCTTCTTTCTGAGTTGGTATTTGGTATGAGTTTCCTGCTCTTTTCTGGTGTTAGTAAGGGGACAAGAAGAACTTCCTCAGTAATAGTGCTGAAATGCAAAAATATTCGGCAGAGATGAAATATCAGCTGGAAATACCAGGAGTGAAATACTGTCAGCTCTGAATTTCTTTCAGCAACATTGCACAAGAAAGACACGGTGTTGGAACAAGAGCATGAAGCACTTCTCCAATTGATCTTTGTGCATGCAGTGTAGATCTCTATACAAAGTCATACCCATTAGGGGGCTGGGTTCAGACAGCTTTGAAAAGTTGGGTGCTTGGAGTTTACACCTGTGTTGCCACACCTTGCTTAGATGCTATCATTCTAACAGAACAGTCATATTAAGTAGTATTTATTGGTGGATCTTCTATTGTTCCTAGGCCTTTTTATAGAAGACTCATATGAGCAATTCATTCACATCTTGAATTTCCAGACATAGCAAAGTTATGTTCATTTAATGCTATTTTCTTATGGGTTAGAACACTTTTGTTCGGGCTGCATTACAACATAAAAATGAAATTTTCTGTTATCTGAAAGCAACACTTTGAAGTACGTGCACATGAATTTTGCTGTGGAGCATATACAAGATTGGTCGAAATCAAGAATTTGGCATTATTGGACTGTCCCAATTATTCGCACATCTACCACATAGCATTGTTTTGAATCATAACCCAAATCTCTCTTTCTAGGGCACCTTTGACTTTGTTTGGAAACATGTTGCTATAGGGTGATCTTCAGGAGAGTAAAGATGCTTAATGGTTGAAAAAAAGAATAATACCATGAAGGCTAAATACTTCCCTGAAAGCTGCAGCCACACTACTAACTGATGCTGCTTTCTACCAGTGCTGTGGCCCTATAAAAATGGAAACTGAAAAGTACTTAGCTCAAAACCTAAAGAAAAAAAGCACTTACCAAGCCACTGGGTTAGGCTGGTTGCAACCTTTTAAGTTGCAACCAGCCTAAACTTTTATTTGCAATTGTAACCAAGCAACAATAATGTCTGACATGTCACATATAGTCCTGCTCATTGCTTGGTCGTACATGGATGTACTACCAATACAAATTCTGTACACTAGAAATGATAATTAAAAGGGACACTGACAAAGTTAGGAGCCATAAATGAACCCTCTTAGCTTTCATTCCTGGGTATGGGTGAAATCAAGTGAGACAATAGTCATCTAGAATCTGTGTTCGGTTTGTGAGAGTGGAGTGTTGTCACTGCCTTTTTGTGGATAATTTGTAAAGCACCAGGTACATTGCTTGCGCTATATAAATGCTTGCTAATAATAATAATAATTAATAATAATTCAGCTCCAGGCCCAGGTGTCTCCATAGGGTAATATGCAGTTCTTCGCTCTCAGCTTTTCTCTCAGGGCAAAAACAGACCAGGCCTTCTGGTCAGGGGTCAACTTCTTCAGGGGACGCTGGAGAGCTTTTAGACAATTCTGGAATGAAATTTTTAAAACCACAATATGTTAGCACCCTTTTTAAAAGCATTATTATGTGAGAGTCAATCCCATTACATCTCTAAGCACACAGACCCCTTTTAATCACCCTGAAAAATCTTTCTTACCTCTGAATTTTGTTCCGGGGTCACTGTGTCAAGCAGGAATACCCCATCTTCTGCTACCACCAACCACCCTGTGGAGAAAACCAGCTAGGGCTACTCATTGGTCTTCATGTCCATGCGAGTTCCCTCATAATGGACCAATGTGCTAAAAAGCAGCATAGCAGTCTCATCCTCTGAACTTGAAATGTAGCATTTTCCACTTAAGTGTCTCATTCCTGCTGGTAGCATAGTCAGTTCAAAAGGTCTTGTTGGGGAAATGTCACCTGGCGAACCCATAGGTTTTTTTTGCGTTCAGCCATTCACCTCTTGTTTGCAAGTCTTTGCCGACTTCAGAAAATGGTGACCTCCCTCAGAAAATGGCAGCTTTTGGCGCATCACCACAGAACCCCCTGGGTAGCACTAACATGTGGTACTCTATGGGGATTGGTCGAGGGGCATGGCACGTGTTCCTAGAAGGGTGTGCCATCCCACTGGTTTGTCACTCTTTAAATGGATGAAACTCAGGTGGGGGAGCTGTTTGAGGGGTTGCAGGATCCTCACCTTTTGCCTATCCTGCCACCTCCATAAATCCCCATCCCATTGGTTTATCACTCTTTAGGGCTTGGGGTCTAAAATGATAAAACCATCACACTTGGTCCATCACACTCTCCTGAGTTCGTAGAGGGGTTATATGACCCACTATCTGCAACTCAGCCTACCCTGAACACCGCACATAAAGTAGCTCAGAGTCTCACAAAACCCATGCCTAGTGGTCCATTTCAATCTACTGAGTTCATAAAGGGGTTATATGGCCCACTATCTGCAACTCAGCCTACCCCGAAACCCTCACCATAAAGTAACTCCAAGCCTCATGAAACCCATGCCTAGTAGTCCATCTCTATCTCTTGATTTCATAGAAGGGTTACATGGTCCTCTTGAAAGGACCTTGCGAGTCAAGCCACCCTGACCCACAAGTAGGTTTGAAAGGGCAAGTCGCTGCAATAACTTTTTCTGACAGAAAAATCTCTTCTGCAATGAGCGGCATGGTGCGATAGAGATGTTCATTCCACTACTTTCATTCTGCTACTTCCGCTATTCCGCTACTTCATCCTGCGGTGATGCTAAAACTGAACTCCTTATCT
>QEPC01013045.1:5217318-5256031 GCA_003113815.1 Sphenodon punctatus
GGCATAGAAATGTTAAGAAATAAAATAAAACTATTAGTTGTGCATCACCTGGTGCGGATCAGAAGATAGGAGGGGGCAAAAAATACTCTGTCTGTGCGCATTTTAAGTTGGTGCGGGCGGATGATCCAAGGGAGGTGCAGTGCACTTTGTGCCAGAAGGTGGTGAAGCATGGGCAGGTGTTCACCAACCTTGGCACAACTGCCATGGTGAGACACCGGAAGGCATGCCACAGTGCTTTGCTGCTAAGCAGGCAGGGGCTGTGGATGCCAGCGGGTTCCCGACTGCAGCCGCCAGTCGTCTGCTTCCATCAGCAGTCAAGCGTCCTGTTCTAACAGCTTCCTCTAGCAGCAGGAGCAGTATCACTGCTAGGGGGGAGCAGCAGCAGCAGTATCAGAGCACCATGGAGGCGCTGGGGTGGGGGCAGCTGCCAAGTACATCGGCAGCTTCAGGATGTGGAGGGTGGTGTGGCTTTCAACTGAAAGCCACACGCACGTTGGGGGAAATGATAGCGCTGGATGGGCAGTCCTTGTCAGTGGTCATGGACATGGTGTTCAGGTGTCTGAATGGCTTCCTGGCCCCCCAGTTTAAGCTGCCCTCATGTACCACCCGGAGTCAGCAGGTGATGCCAGCCCTGTACCGGGCTTTAAAGGAGAGGTTGATGAAGCAGCTGGCAAGGGCTGGGGGTGCCACTGTCCACTTCACCACAAACCTGTGGTCAAGTAGAAATGCGCAGCATGCCTACCTGACAGTGACGGTGAACTCATGGCAGGACCCAGAGGTAGCTTTTGGCAGTGGCAGGAGGGGTCCTGAAGCAGGGTATAGGTGGGACCTGCTTCAGGCAGAAGTAATGGAGGGCCCCCACACTAATCGGAATATCGAGTCATTCCTGACCACCATGGTGAAGGAGTGGGTCACGTCAGGTGCGCCCTTCACCAAGGGGTGTGTGGTGAGGGACAACGCGGCTAACATATTGAGGGCAGTCTGCAAGGGGGGCTTCACCAACATCCCTTGGACCACACACACCCTTCACCTGGTGGTCAGGGATGCTCTGGGCTTGGGGGAGATGGGGATTGGGGCAGGCACCCTTAGCTCCCTGATCGAGCAGGGGAGGAAGCTGGTGGGGTTCTTTAATCAGAGCATGAAGGGCAGTGACCTTTTCTAAGCCAAGCAAGGCTCCCCAGTGCACCAGCTGGTCCACGATGTCTCCACACGGTGGAATTCGACCTTCCTGATGCTCAAGTGGCTTCTAAAGCAGAAAGCCGCCTTGCATCAGGTGCAACTGGTGATGGACAGCGGAGCACCTCCAGGGTACATTGGAGCAGAATGGGATATACTGGCTCACACGGTCTTCATGCTCAGGCTGTTCCTGGCCATGACAGAGACCATCAGCTCCTCCATGGCCACCATCAGCCAGGTGACCCCTCTGGCCCAGAGTCTCCTAAGGAGGCTGGAGGAGATTCTCCAGGGGCGGGATTGTGGCCCTCAGGGCAGGAAGCTGGAGGATAAGACGGTTGACCTGGTGGTGCAGCAGCTGAAGGCAGGGCTGAAGGTGCAGTTCGATGAGCTCCTGCAGCGGGAGGAATATGTTTTGGTAACCATGCTGGACTCCAGGGTCAAGGGCAGCGTGGCACGCCAGACACTCCTCTATGGCCACTATTATTTATTTATTTATTTATATACATTTATATGCAGCCCCCCATGCCTACGGCATCTTGGGGGGGCTTCCAACTAGAAGGGTGACCTGGTGGAGAGGGTTCGGCAGGCAGAGCAGGCTCTTGAAAGTGCACGGCACCAGCAGCAGGACGCTCCTGGGGATGGTGGGAGTGGGAGCAGTCACCCCTTTCAGCCAGCGGGTCTATCCCTACCCCCAGCCCTTGCAATAGTAGCACTAGGAGCAGGCTGAGCAGCAGCAGAACCCCTATTTCCAGCAGCAGCTCATATGTGCAGGGGATTCTGGTGAGCATGGGCTTGTGCACAGCAGGGAAGGCAGCATGGCTGAGGGCAGTGGTGGAGGTGGTGCCCAAGCAGAGTTACGTGAGGGAGTATGACAGCGCCTCAGCAGCAGTGGAGAGCTACCTTGAGGAGGATCCGTGCATCGAACCCAGCAGTGATCCCTTGGCCTTGAGAACAACGTGTGACCGGCCCTGTCCAAACTGGCCAAGGGTCTCTTGTCCTGCCCACCGAGTGTTCCCAATTAGCGGGTATTGTCCATGACAGGGAACATTTTCTCACTGCACCGCCTGAGACTGGGGGCCAACTTGGTGGATCAGTTGCTTTTTATTAAGGTGAACCTTCCACTGATGTGATTCCCCAAGCTGCCCCCGGATATGGATTGATGGTGCAGTGGCACATACCATCCCATGCCAGGGGCAGACTTGGGATGGGGCTCCTTCTTAATCTGGGCTGCTGCTGCTGAGGTGTTGTCCCTCCCTCCCAATGCCCAGCGCCTGCCCTGCCTCTCTCTCTCTGTGACTAGATGGCCTCGGCCAGCCTATCTGACTGATGTCATGATGCAGGGTGGCATTGGGAAGCTGTAATCCTACTAAGCCTGCCAGATGACCTCTGGCTAGATGATCTCGGCCCACCTATCTGATTGGCTTTCTCTCTCATGCACATTTCACCAGCCTATCTGAGTGCCCTGCCAAGGTCCCATCCTGTCTTTCCTACTGCCTCTCATGCCATGCGATGCTGCCTGTCTGCCCACCTGCCCGCCCAGGTTGCCAGGATCAAAGCCTGCCTCAGTCTGCCTTCTGCTCATGCCATGCTGCCTGTCTGCCTGCCCGTCCAGGTGGCCAAGATCAAAGCTTGCTTGAGTCTCCCTTCTGCTCATGCCATGCTGCATGTCTCCCGCCTTGGTTACCAAGCTCAAACCCTGCCTCAGTCTTCCGTCTGCTCATGCCATGCTGCTTGTCTTCCCGAGTTGGTTGCCAAGCTCAAACACTGCCTCAGTATGCCTTCTGCTCATGCCATGCTGCCTTTCTGCCTTCCCACCTAGGTAGCCAATATCATAGCCTGTCTCAGTCTGCCTTCCCATGCTCATGCCAAACTGCCTGTCTGCCCGCCCTGTGGTCAAAGCTGAAGTTCTGCTCCAGCCTGCCTGCATCTCATACCAAGGTGCATGTCTACCTACCTTAGCAAGCCTGGGTGATGTGCCCCACTGGCCTTGTAATCCAGCTGCTGCTGCCTGCTGGTCCATGGGTGCTCTACCCTGGCAAATCCAAATGTGCCCACGCAATGCTACTGCTGCTGTATGGGAGCTCGTCCCTTGAAAATCCTACCATCCTGGCTCCATGGGTGCTTCGCATAGGCAAATCCTGCTGCTGCCATCTCTGCTGTTCCACAGCTTCTGTGCCTGGTCAATTGAATGTCTGCTGCTGCAAATGCTGCCTCTGCTGTTTGTGCCATGGGTTCTGTGTCCCGGAAATCCAGTGCCTGGCCAAGTAGGGGTGGCAGCCACTGACTCCTGGCTGGGCCTCTGCTGCTGCTCCACTGATGCCAGCTGGCCTGCAATACCCGCCCGAGTAGGGATGCCAGCCACTCCAGCCCCATGACCCACCATCAGGGTTCTGGGGCCTACGTTCCAGGCAGGGAGGGCTGTCATTCAGCTTGTCTGCATGTGCCCACATAGAGGCCAGCCAGCCTGCAACACCTGGCCAAGTACGGGGGGCCAGACACTGAGCCCTGGCCAGGTCTTTGCCGATGCCAGACAGCCTGCAATGCCCAGCAGAGCAGGGGTGCCAGCCACTGAGGCCTGGCCAGGCCTCTGCCACTGCTCCACCAATGGTAGCCAGCCTGCAATTCCCAGATGAGCAGGTGTGCCAGCTTATTGTAGAGTTAGCTTTCTGTTGAATATCACACAGCAGAAGTTTCTTCAAAACAGAACTTTACTAAGAACTCAGAAGACATGCTTCCATACTGTACAGATTGCATGGGACAAGATGGAGTACAGTGAGAGAGAGAAGATGAGAGGAGACAAGGAGGGGAAAAAAACCTGTTTCATCCCCTGACCCTTCCCCTACTGGACAAGCCACAGATTGAGCTTTCAGGGATTGCAATGGGCTTTTACTTCTGACTGTTGCACATTCCAACACAGCCACTGAGCACTGTCTGGGCCTCTGCTGCTGCTCCTCTGATGCCTGGCAGCCTGCAACACCTGGCCAAGTAGGGGTGCCAGCCGCAGTTACTGTGCCCAGGCAATCCAGTGTCTGCTGCTTCTGCTAATACTGCACGTCAGTCATTTGCTAGTCCCTCTTGTAGATGGGCATAGCTTGGATGAGTGTGCTGGTGGGCAGGCAGGGGCTGGATGTCCACGAGATTCACCACCGGGCAAGGTTTGCCCAATTTGCAATAGAGCTTCTTGAGCTCAGTCGAGTAGGATGCCATTCTGCAACGCCTGGCCAAGTAGGTGTGCTAGCCACCGAGCCCTGGCCAGGCCTCTGCCACTGCTCCACAAATGCCAGCCAGCCTGAAATGCCTGGCCAAGCAGGGGTGCCAGCCACTCCAAGTTCCCAGACCCACCATCAGGGTTCTGAGGCCATCATTCAACTTACGGGACACCATAATTCCACTTCATCTAGAAGCTGCCACACCAGACCTAGGACCCACTGTCAGGGTTTTGGGGCCATCATTCCGATCATGGGGAGTCATCATTCCACTTCATCCAGAAGCTGCAACTCCAGTCCCAGGACCCACCGTCAGGGTTCTGGGGCTGTCATTTCAATCACCGGGAGCAGTCATTCCACTTCATATCAAAGCTGCCACTCCAGTCCCAGGACCCACTGTCAGGGTTTTGGGCACATCTTTCCACTCATAGGGAGCCATCATTCCACTTCATCCAGAAGCAGCCACTCCATCCCCAGGACCCACCATCAGGGTTCTGGNCAGAAGCAGCCACTCCATCCCCAGGACCCACCATCAGGGTTCTGGAACCTATGTTCCAGGCAGGGAAGGCTGACATTCCACTTCATCCAGAAGCTGCCACTCCTGTCCCAGAACCCAACGTCAGGGTTTTGGGGCCATCATTCCGCTCACAGAAATCTGTCATTCCACCGCATCAAGAAATAGCCCACTCTAGCTCCAGGACCCATGATCAGGGTTCTGGGGCCAACATTACAGGCAGGGAGGGCTGTCCATCCACATCATCGAGAGCTGAGGTGGGGACAGCTGCCAAGTCCATCGGGAGCTGCAGGACATGGAGGGTGGGGGAAATGATTGTACTCAATGGGTAGCCCTTCTTGGTGGTCTGGGATATGCTGTTTAGGCACCAGATTGGCTTCCTGGCCCCCAGTTTAAGCTATTCTCACACACCACCCTGAATGAGGTTGCCACCGATGCCAGGCAGCCTGCAACGCCCAGTCAAGTAGGGGTGCCAGTCACCGAGCCCTGACTGGGCCTCTGCTGCTGCTCCGCCGATGCCTGGCAGTCTTCATTGCCCTGGGTGCCATCCACCAAGCCCTGGCTGAGTCTCTGACACTGCTCTTCAGATTCCTGGCAACCTGAAATGCCCAGCCAAGTAGGGGTGCCAGCCATTGAGCACTGGTCGGGCCTCTGGGGATGCTTTACCAATGCCAGTGAGCACGCAATGCCCAGCCAAGTAGGGTAGGGGTGTCAGCCACCAATCCCTGTCTGAGCCTCTGCCACTGCTCCTGTCACTCAGTGCGCAGGGGATATGGCCTCAAAAAAACTATCCAGGATCACTGGGGAGCTTTCGCGGGGACATGTCACTTGCAAAGGTCAACCCAGTGTGCTTCCCCTTCCACTATGGTCCATGGCAGAGGGAGTGCATGGTGGCATGCTGCTGGGGCAGCCATGCTGGGAGCCACACGACTGAATCCCTCCCCAAACACTCCATCTGAGTGGGTGCTCTGTAGAAGTGCCTCTCAACACTGCCAGCCTGAAATGTCTGTCCGAGTAGGGGTACCAGCCACCAAGCCCTGGCCGGGCCTCTGCCGCTGCTCCACTGATGCCAGCTTGCAATGCCTGGCCAAGTAGGGGTGCTGGCCACCAAGCTCTGACCAGGCCTCTGCTGCCGCTCCACTGATGCCAACCTGCAATGCCCTGCCCCCTCTGGGAGCCAGCCACTAAGCCCCAAATATTCCCGACCTCTGCTTCTGCTGCCACTGGGTCTCAGACGGCCAGCCCTGGTGCCACAGCCACCCCCAGGGGCCAAGCACTGAGCCTTCCTGCCCAGGCAACCTGGGGTGCCAAGCACCAAGTCTTCCCGGTCTCTGCTGCTGCTGCTGCTGCTGGGTCTCAGCTAGCCAGCCCTGGTGCCACGGGCACCCCCAGGGGCCAAGCACCAAGCCTGCCTGCCCATGCAACCTGGGGTGCCAAGCGCCAAGCCTTCCCAGTCTCTGCTGATGCTGGGTCTCCAACAGCCAGCCCTGGTGCCACTGGCGCCCCCAGAGGCTAAGCACTGAGCCTACCTGCCCAGGCAATCCAGGGTGCCAAGCGCCCAGCCTTCCCGGTCTCTGTTGCTCCTGGGTCTCCGATGGCCTGCCATGCCACCATGAGCACCCCTGGGGGTCCCTGGAGTTCCCCAAGTCTCCCGGCGGTGCCAAA
The DNA here is from genome assembly GCA_003113815.1 of Sphenodon punctatus. Taxonomy (NCBI): domain Eukaryota; kingdom Metazoa; phylum Chordata; class Lepidosauria; order Sphenodontia; family Sphenodontidae; genus Sphenodon; species Sphenodon punctatus. The sequence continues at coordinate 5,223,880 of QEPC01013045.1, forward strand.
CTCCGCCAAACATTTGAAGTCTGCCAGACCAAACCCATGAACCTGAACTAGGTTTTTAGTCCAAATGTCTGAAGACATTTGGACCTATTATCAGGTACTCAAAGGGTTATACCAAAATAATGAACCCACTACTCATTTCAGCTGATTTTTGACATTTTTGCTGACATACTGATTCCGAACATCAATTTATCATGTTTCCATCAAGTTTCGACAATATTTTGGCTAGTTCAGGTCCTGGAAAACTACTTTCAGTTCTAATTTTTGAAGTCCTCCCCCTGCCCCAATTTTCCTCTTAAAATATTTAGATATGGGTTTTCTATCCCAGAAAATTAATATTCCTGTCCTGAAAAGTCAACTTCCGGTTCCAGGAAACTACTTTCAGTCACATGTGACTTTCAGTCACATTTAAAAAAAATATTTCATGCCAGTTTTTTTGGTTTTCCAACTCAATATACCAATTGGTATACCAATGGACCAACTGGAAATCAGTAAATCAAAACATTGGTACCAGAAGCACCCAATTTTAGGGTATTCAGAGACCCAGTCAGCACCCAGGTAACCTGTCGGGTACCCAGTGCGGTACCCACAAAAGTGGTATTACCGTTTGTATACTAAATTTAATACCCGCTTCAGTACTGTTTATTCTAGAGTGGTGACAAATAAAAGGGGAGTTAACAAAATTGACAATATTTTGATTCCTATAAGGAGGATAAATCAGACACACCTATTTGATGTTTTACAAAATACATTAAAAACTGAATCAAACTGAAAATCAACATGAACTGATAAGAATTATTTTTTGGGGGGCACAACTTATAATTAACCTGTCATCTTCCCAAAATGATAGAAGCTTAGTAGTAGGGATGTGCGAACTCCGGGGGAGGGGGTGGGTTGGTGTTTGGTCCGTTCAGGGTTGCCCCCCCCGAAACCGTTCGACCACTGAAAGGGAGGGTCTGGAAGCCCTCCTTCCATTTCCATAAGGCCTAGAAGAGGCCTGAAGTGCTCCAGAGCACCTCCGGAGCCGGACCCACCACCGCTGCTGCCGCCAGACCGAGGGCCAGAGCCCCGACCCCACTAGGTAGGTCAATCCCTGGGGTGGGGTGGGTTATAAAAAAAAAATTACCAGGCTGGGCAGGGTAGGGGGGATGTGAGCCCTGGCATCCCTTCCACCTGCGCAGCCTTGAGGGGGGGAGGGAAAACCAGGTTCCCCCCACCCCCACCCGAATGGGTTTGAAAACCGAACTTTTTTCGGTGGGTGTTCAGGGTGTTTGTATACGGCCTGAATGCCCCGAGTTCGGGCTGAATCCTGAACCCCCGAACTCTGTTCACACATCCCTACTTAGTAGAATTTAGAAAAGATTGGAGAAGATAGATAGATAGATAGATAGAATCTATCTATCTATCTATCTATCTATCTAGAGATAGATATATTATCCAATATATATTATATAAGATTATAGAATCTCCAATTCCATAACATTATAACATTCCATAACATTATAAATATATACTTATTTATTTTCCTACACAGCCAAAACGTTTGAAAGCCACTTCACTATAGAGATTTTGTGGGATAATTCTCATGGCTTTGAGTATCGGTACAAAGGAATATAGCTTTTTTTCTGGAAAGACAGACAAAGGGGTGGGGAGAAATAAGAGACCATACATTGTTTGTCTGGTTGTTTGTTTGCTTTTCTCTTTATTTGGATTTTTAATCTGCATTTCCTTAAAGGCTCAGATATAAAGCATAAAATATATAGAAAAATACAAAAATAAAACCCAAATTCTATTGAGAATTTCTGGGTGAGGATAAAGGGTTTTAAAAATAAATAAATAAATAATTTAATTAAAGATGACCGCTTTTTCTAGTCTACTATAGTTCACTAAATATATGAGGTGGAGGATGAGGTGTTTCTGCAGGTTGTAAGAACATCAGAAATAACAACTACTGAAAACAGGGGATTTTTAACTACACTGCTATCTCCTGGAAGAGAAATGCAGAAAGACATCAACTATCTAATGAGTTCTTGACATATTCTGAGGACAGCTCTAGTTTGAAAGGAATAAAACCACTATTAGATACACTCTTTTGGATCTGATTTTATCCATTAGAGAAGAATTGTACAGTCTGTACTTAAGGTCCCATGTAAAGAAAAATAAAGAAAAATAAATAAATAAATAAATAAATAAATAAATAAAATAAAGGAAAACTAGTCCAGGAGAGCTGGTGGTGTCTAATAAACTGAATGCCTTCCCTATAGCAGTCCTATATGGGAGATATAGGGTTATTTCAGACGTTACGGGCCATTCAGCCCGCCACACTGAATCCTGGACTGGGAATCATCTCAGATCCCGGTTCGTGATCAGACCGGCCGTCCTTTAGATGTGCCGGCCTGATCGCTAACAGAGATTGGGGAGGGGGCAGGGTTCCATGGGGAGGGAGCGGGGCTGCGTGTTGCAATGTGCAGCTGCACAGCCCCGCCCTCCCACGTTTCCTTGGCTGCCTGCCCTTGGGAAGACTGGCGGGCACAGTGACCAATCCAGCTGCTGTGCCCAATCCTGTACCGCGGTCGGGGCCACGATCCGGGATGGGCAAAGGTAACAGACTTTTCTTTTGGTCAGCAGTTATAGAAGGTAGACAAAAGCAGGTGGCATACAACAAGCGCCTATGTATGTGTTCATTAGCAGAGGTGGAATCGACGGACCACCTCCTGCTGAGATGTCCATATTATAAAGCCTTGAGGGTAACTTGGCTTTTACCGCTTTTGGAAAAGGGCCTCGATTTTGACAATGAAGCCACTTATCTATTTCTCCTACCTCTGTCAGAGAAGGAAGAGTTGATGACAATAGCCACATTTTTGAGCCTGGCAGAGAAAATAAGAGTCCGAATTCGGCAGAGGCTGGATTCCTTCTTTTCATTTTAGTTTGAAACTATTTAGATTATTTAGATTTGATAGATTTTATGTACATTTTTATGGGTAGAAGGGGTTTTTCTTCTGATCTCTTGATGATTATTATGATCATTATGATTATTATTCTTGAAGATTGTGTGTTACTTATGTATTTTATTGATGGATGTTATTTAAATTTTGTAAGGGGTATTTTCAGACATTACGAGATCACAGTCAACCACAGTGAACCACGGTCAATCCTGTGGCGGGGCCAATGTGACCTGTGCATCTGTTTATGGGGTACCAGATGTTCATCATAGTCAATCCCCACGAGGGGTCAAAAATAACCACGCTTCCGGAGCGCCGGCCTGGATCATCTCCAAAAGCGATTCCCAATGGGAAACAAAAAAAAGTAATGACTTAACGGCAACCACTGGCTGGAATCAAGCACCATGATTCCCAGCCGGGGACAAAGCACGCAGCGTCGCTGCCAGGCAACAAGCAACAACACAGGTGGGAAGGGAGATTTAAAGGGCACACAGCAGCAGCTGGGATGAGCCACCCCGGCGCCTTCCGGGTGTTTTGACTACGGCTCAAGATCGGCGTAACGTCTGTTGCGCTGCCCTGGGCCATGGTCTGCCAGTCTGATTCCCTGATGTGGTCCCACTCACGTCATGTCTGTTTGGGGCCTCTCTTGCCCATGGGGGGTGGTTAGCCGGTTCGCCACCACTGGGAATCCACTGTGGTGAATCGGGCACCCGTAACATCTGAAATCACCCACGGTTTTATAGGTTATAGCAAGAGCTTATGCTACTAACTAACTAACTAACTAACCAACTAACCAGTCCAGTCTAACCACGGTCCTTTTGGCCAGTCTAACCACGGTTCTTGCCCTCAGGCCAGCCTGAGGGCCAGAACCATGTACAGTTTGCTCCCAACTGGGTGTTCACTGTGATGAACATCTGGCCGGGAGCAAACAGATGTTCCTGTGATCACTGCCACCACATGGAATCCACTGGGATTCACTGTGGAGAGCAGTGATTTCGTAACATCTGAAATTACTCATTAAGGCAATACCATATGCAGACCGAGTTTGCCTGTGTGGTTCAGAGAAGGTGGAGACAGGCATATTCTCCTTTACTGTAAGTTTTATGATGAACTTTGGGCTAAATTAATTCTCCAACACAAAGAATGAAACCTCATGGGACTGTAAATAGAAAACTATATATAACATTTCAAAAACATATTTATTATAACTACACCAGCTTAGTTATAAATGCACTATAAAACAACAAATTGTATGTATTAATATGTAAGTATGGTTTTATAAAAAATTGATCAAAACTTAATATAAGCGTTCAAAGACTCATAAGCATAAACTCTTATATGAAGCAATCCAACATCAGTCAAGTGTAAATCATGAGAAAGTACAATAAATCTTCAAATATTAATCCACATTATCATGAAAACATCCAACATAAATCTAATCGTATAATGGTGCAACCATAGTCTACGAGTTCCCAGGTAGATACTCATTTTGTTATCCTTTTTCAAGACTATTCTCCAATCTGATATAAAGATAATGCTGCAATCTGATAACAGGGAGTCTTCACCCTAAACTTATTATCTATAAAAACCATATTCAAAGTTTATTCACAATCATAAATACATATCCATGGTATTCAATACGACACGTTTTTTTAAAATGAATTGGTGGATACATATATCATAATACTGCTCACTACTGTCTTCATAAATCCATAGGGGTGTATCCCCACCAGTCACCATTCTGCTGGTTGGAAGCTCCAATTATCCTTCTCTGTGTATACTAGAATGCCAAATTCATCATAAGGAAATGATTTGCCTCATTTATAAAGGAACTCAAAAAGATTCCAAAAGCTACCAAGACAATCTCTAGCGAGCCCAGGAGGTGCAAAAGGATCGTCAACTGACCAGCCCTTCATACAACGTACTGCTGGCTACAAACTCCAATTCTCCTTCTCTATTTATACAAAGAAACCAAATTCTCCATGAGAAAAATATTCCCATATTTATTAATTATAAAGGAACTCAGTTTGTTTCCAAAAACCTTACCAAGTATCTAAAAAGACCAGGGGTGATTCCAGATGTTATGGGCGGCTGGTTCACCACAGTGGATTCCTGGTGGGGATGAACCGAACAACCACCCCCCGTGGTCAAAAAAAGCCCCAAACAGATGTGATGGGACCGGGACCATGGCAGGGAATCGGGCCGCCGGATCACAGGCTGGGGCAGTGCAACAGACGTGATGCCGATTCCCGGCCATGATCAAAACACCCACAAGGCACCGGGCAGGGGTGGGACACAGACATGGCTGCCGGAGGGCAAACGAAGCCACAAGGCACAAAAGGGAATGCCCACACAAGGGAAATGGGAAGGGAGGGGGGAGAGGGAGAAGAGAAGGCCAGGTACCAAACACAACAGGCACACAGACAACGGGAGCACAGCTCCCAGCTCCGACAGCCGGTGATACACCGCCCCATGAGAGCGGTGGTACCCACGGGCCCCATGAACACAGCCAAAGTACGACACAGCCAAGGCAGTACTCCCCTCCGCAAGGCAGACCATGTAGATGGCCAGGCTGCACACAGACAGGGCAGACACCATCTCAGCTGCAGACCAGGCCACATACGAGCACCTCCTCACCGGGATGTGCCCATCCGGGAAGGGAACCAGCCCCAGCATCTCAGCATGCAGCCTGCAATCACGGGAGCTTGCCTCATAGCTGAAGTAACTAAGGCCAGATCTCAGGCTTCCATAAGCACCCGACTGGCTGTCCGCGCAGACCAGGAGCAACTGCATGGCTCGGGTATGCCACCGGTCACACAGGGACATGGTCTCACGGAAGGTCGAGCTATGGGGGTCAGGAAGCGGGAGCCCCGGGAAAGCACAGCCAGACATGGTCCAGCAAGACAGGAAGAATAACACCACGGACCGGGGCCCACACAATCCCTGTAGGGCCATGTGTGTGTGTATTCTGGGGGGGCTCCAAGGACAAGCGAGGCAGTCACAGGCCACAACATTCTATAGCAACAGAATGGGGCGTGGGTTGCGGGCCTGGCACAGCTGCAGGAAACAAGCATCCAGGCAGGACAGCCGGGACTTTAATCAGGCCACCAAGGACACGGTGTAGCAAACAGAGCGGGGGGGGGTGATGGCTGAAGGCATGCAGCTGCAACAGGAACACCCGGGCATGTGCCTGTCTGTGCATGAGGCCCCATGCAGAGGTAGCAGGTACACCCAACAGTGCACCCGTGGCACCCAGGCCTGCCCACCCTGCTGGGGAAGGCCCACGTAGCCAAGGGCGGGGCACCGGGCGACCTCGGACAGGACAAGTCAGGCTGACAGCACCCCCAACCCCTGGGGCTGCCAACACCATGGAGGGGGACAGGGTGGCCATCTACTGGATGCACCTCGCACTCGCAGCTGAGTGGTATCATGCCCACACCAACCAGCTGGGAATTTTTACCACAGAGGTGCACCTGGGTGCCTGCCTGCAGGTTACCACTGCCTGGGGTGGTGCAGGGGCTCCAGGGCCCACCACAGCTGGAGACATGCCCTGGTCCAGCTCAGGGCCCAGAGGCTGATCAGAAGGCCATGATGTGGGGCCGGAGCAGGCCAGCGGCGATCCGAGAGGTGGCTGGGCACCTCCGTTGGCAGAGGGATAGCACGCACCGGGCTGCCTTGCTCGCTATGCCCATTGACAGGTGGCTGTGGGTCACAGAGAGGGCATAGGGGTGGTGGCCCAGGGCGCTGCACCAGTGGGACGAGGCAGAGTGGAGGGTCCACTTTAGGATAGACAAGCTCACCCTGCTGCAGCTCGCGGAGCTCCACACGCCCTGGCTGGAGCACCAGAACACCCCCATGAGGACCCCCATCCCCATGGTCCAGCAGGTGGCCATTGGGGTCTGGGTCCTAGCAACGCCCGACTCCTGCCGGTCTGTCTCCCAGCACTTCGGTGTCGGGCTGAGCACCGTTGCCTGCATCCTGTGGGATGTCTGTGAGGCTGTGGAGGGTGTGCTCCTGGACAGGGCAATCCAGCTGGTCCATCAGAGGGCCGTGATGGCTGGCTTCGTGGCCGGAGGCTTCCCCAACTGCATGGGCGCCATGGAGGGCACCCACATAGAGATCCTCCACCCCTCCACCGGGGAGGCTGCGGAGTATGTCAACAGGCACGGGTATCACTCCCTTCAGCTGCAGGTGGTTGTGGACCACCGGGGCATATTCATAGATATCTTCACGGGCCACTCCATCTGCAGTCACGATGCCCGGATCATGACCATCTCCCCCTTCTATGCCCGGATGTTCCGGGGTGACTTTGCAGACATGGGGATGACCAGGATCGAGGGGGTCCTCATGCCCCCCTGTATCCTGGGGGACCAGGCCTATCCCCTCAACCGGTGGCTGATGAAAGTGTACCCAGTCAATGGCAACCTTGTGGAGGCACTGTACAATTCCCGCCTGTGTTCGAGCCGGACTGTGGTGGAGCGGGCGTACTCAAGCAGCACTGGAGGAGCCTCGCCGACCAGCTGGAATGTGCTGTGGAGACCTCCGCCCTGGTGATAGGTGCATGCTGTGTTCTGTACAATGTGTGTGAGACTGAGGGGGCAGCCCTGGAGTAGCCCAAGCCACACCGGCCCCCTGGCCCATTGCCCCTTTACGTAAATGCAGACAACCCGAGGGAGTACCGTTATGCTAAGTGCATCCAGCCCACCCTTGCCAGGCATATAAATCCGGGAGGCCAAGGTGTGAGGATGCACCCCTCCCTGGACTCCCGGGCCATGCCCGGAACAGGCCACTCCCCCCCGGGTCTGTTTAAAGGACACCAAGAGACCAGACCACATGCAACACTTTTATTAAGACACCCGTGACAACCGCCCCACACATCCCCACCACCCTCCACCACCACCACCTGTGCATGGTGTCCCCTCCATCACATGGCCCTCCCTCTTCCCCCTCATCCCCTCCGGCCCCTGCGTGTCCGGGGCTGGACCCTCGGTCGCCCGGTGGGTGCCGCCGAGCTCTGGGAGCTCACGTCCCCCTCACTGTCACTGTCCCCAGCTGTGTCCTGGGTGGTCTCGTAGCCTGTAGAGGCAGGTGGTGGTGGGAGGGAGGGAGGAGCCGGGCCCGGAGGGGCCCCCTGTGGTGGCTGGATGCTCCTGAGGCCTGGGGGGCCCAGGGTCGAATGTGCGGCCCCGGCTGGGGTGGAGGTGGCTGGGGCAGTTGGGGTGGGGCGCCGAGGGTCCGGGCACTGGTAGGATGCCCGGGGGGGTGGTTGCTATCAAATAGGCACACATGGTGTCCGTGTGCAGGAGCAGGGAGGTCCCAATGTCATGGGACCTGTTGAGCTTCAGTGAGTGCTCCCGCATCATCGTTGATATGGCTTGTTCCAGCTGCCCTAGGGCTTCTACCTGCCTGCTATGTTCCCAGTGCTCCCACCTCCGCTCCAGGCGCACCTCTGCCTGGAGCCTAATGTCCCGAGCCTCCGCCCATTCCAGGGGGCGCTCGATGGCTGCCTCCATGCGGTCCACGGCCGCGATCATCCGCTCCCCCTGCTCTGCTGATGTCTGGACTATGTCCTCTGCCTGCTCCTCCATCCAGTGTTGGGCCCGCACCCGGTACTCCCTCATGCACGTTGCCGGGGGCATGGTCTCAGGTGGCTGCGGGTGCCGCCTCCCTCTTTGTTCCATCCTGCCACGTTTCCCTGTTGCTGATTGCCCTTTAAATCTCCCTCCGGTGCCTGTGTTGTTGCTGGTTGCCTGGCAGCGATGCTGCGTACTTTGTCCCTGGATGGGAATAATTTCCTTTGATTCCAGTGGGTGGTTGCCGTTCAGATGTTACTTTTTTTTGTTTCCCATTGGGAATCTCTTTGGCCATGCTTTCGGAGATGGCGTGGTTATTTTTGACCCCATGTGGGTATTGACTGTGGTGAACTTCTGGCAGCTGCCAAACAGATGTTCAGGGCACTTTGGTTCCGCCGCGGGATTGACTGTGGTTCACTGTGGTTGAGTGTGATCTCGTAACGTCTGAAAATACCCCAGGAGATCCAAAAGGGAACTTCAACCGGCCAGCACTGATGGATATTCCCCTCCGTAGAGATCATCCCTATCTCCACAAAACTGCTTAAATAGATGTACGTTAGGCACCGGTTGTTGGTTCCATTAATTATTCAGCTAAGGAATTAGCCAGTTAAAGAGACTTCCATCATTGGTGGGTAAGTGGAAGGATACACCCTCTAAAATCATTAACTCCATTACAATTAAATCAACAGATAATGTACCCTTCTAAAATAGTGATTTTTTAAATAAAATACCCAACTCATGGAAACAGATGTTATACTTTGATTACCAAAGATAAGCTCAATCTTATCAGTAAAACCCTGGAAGGTATTAGGCCCCATTTTTTAAATCCTAGCAAATTCACCTGGGAGACTCAAGAAAGTCACTCCCCCAGTCCAGGATAGAGAAAAAAGGTGAGTGGGGGAGGGGAAACTTCCCCCTCCTCCACTGGCCAAATAGGTATAATTGCCAGCTGACCACCTCTTGACACTAACCAGAAAGGAGGAAAGAAGGAGGCATTCTCTACTGTTATCCAGGCTGCCTAACCTAAATAAAGGTGTCACATATGAGCCCCTGCCCCTCCAGGGGTGAAATGCCAAGGTACTGTTTGAGTCCACAAGGCCATCCCTTCACCTCATCTTAATGGGACAAGTACTACTAATGCTGTTGTGGACCATTGCATTAAGAAATTTGCACTGGACTTACCAAGGGTAATACAACTAAAACACCAACCAGCTTGCACATACTGTGTTGGTTGCCAAAACAGCAATACAGTGGGTGTAGTCACTGTGAAAAGGGCAAAAAAAAAAACCTCTTAAACCTCTCTATTCCAATATGAGGTAAGGAGATCTCCAATTAAAGGTGATTCACCCCAATCAAGGCAATTCACAAAGTGCACAGTGAACTGAAGTGAATCGCAGATTGGTGGATTGTCTCCTACTCATCCTTTGCAAGAACACCACAGTCCGCTCCAAGCTGGGGAGGGCTTTTCAATAAATGTGGTTCCCTGCATCCCCTGTATGAGTTCCTGCAGATCTGAAAGGCAGGAAAATTGACCCACTGAAGCTCATCAGCTTAACTTGGAAGTCTCTGCTGTCTTGGAAATCCCTCATTGCTGTTTGGGATCCTCCAGGAGCTTGCTGGAAGCACACAGGGCCTCCCTAGTGCATCTGACTCCCTTCTTCTCTTCTGCCCATATGAGGCGGGTGTGTGTGTGTGTGTGTGTGCAAACCCCACTATGCATCCAAGGGTAATTTCAGACGTGACGGACCCGGAGGCCCACCACGCTGAACCACAGACCAGGATTCATTTCGGATCCCGGTTAGGAATCAGGCCAGCCGTCCTTTAGACATGACAGCCTGATTCTCACCAGGGATTGGGGAGGTGGTGGGGCTGTGTGGTGCGATGTACAGCTGCACATCCCCGCCCCCCCCACTCCCCTGGCTGGCTGCCCTCCGGAAGATGGGTGGGCACAGCAGCCAATCCAACCCCTGCACCCAATCCCATATCGCGTTCCGGGCCATGGTTCAGGATGGGCCAACAGTACAGACATCACTTTTGCCCCATCCTGGAACATAGCCAATCTAACCATGCTTCTTGAGGTGAGGCCGGCCTCACCTCCAGAAGTGTGGTTATTTTGATTCCCGCCAGGTATTCACATCTGGCAGGAATCTTACAGACGTAACGGGACAAATGACCACCACAAGGGGTTCACTGCGGTTGACTGTGGTCCCGTTACATCTGAAATTACCCCAAGTGGCAGAGTGGGAATTCCAATACAACAAGAAGAACTGTAGCATCTGATCACTATAGCCATGGAAGGACTTTTTGTCTACTTCAGCACCAAAAAGGAAACTTAAAAAATGGAGGGATGTGTTGTGAAGGGTGTACAGAAAAGAATAAAAATGTATTTTTTTAAAAAAAGCTTTTGCTAAAATGTTGAACCAAAATTCAAAATAACAAGAGGATAGGGCAGCAAATAAAGGGCATAATTGTATTGCCCTGAATGTTATACTACAATATGATGATTTTCAATGAATGGTTTTATAAAATAATCCATGTTGTGGCTTGCTATTAGAAATACAAATTCTTAGGAAATCATAAATATCCTTCCTCGTTTCAACCTCCTCCGGGGACAGAAATATACATTGCGTCCCTAACAGCTAAAATAAAATATTGTTCATTGTAGCCTTCAGTTTTGTAGCCTGTGCATGCATTTGCTGAAATGGTCTCATTTTAAAAAATAAAAATAAAAAAAATGGAAGGCCCTGGATATAGTTTAATCATAGAAATGCTAAATCTTAAAAAGGAATTCATTTGTTCAGGAAGAGATAATACATTTTATATCAGTTAGGCAAAAAACAGAACAAAGAAAGCCTGCCTACAAGCCCACTTTAGCAATTTTTGAGTTGCTGTCATATCAAAATGTTCAGAATCACATTCAGAAATGTTGCAGCTGTTCGCTGGAATGGGAGAAGTGAAAGGATGATAGGTTGGTAAGGGTTGTAGTTAAATATTACTGGCCAAATTTTTTGAGGTGGGCACATGTCAAGTTTTAAACTGTTTACTGTTTGACAAAGGTTATTCTGTAATTCTCCTATATAAACAGCTATTAATTAGTCTTCAGACAGCTTGAGATGTTGAAAACAGCATCTGCTTGAGACCTCTCTTGAAACTGGTTGGACAGCTGTTATAATCCTTGGAAGAATTTCTTTGTTTAACCAAAAGGAAGGGGATTACCACCAAAAATTCAAATCTGTGTACATACTAGTACATTCACACTGGAGTGTCTTCTACCTTCAGAGATGAGATTCAGGATGAGGTCAGTCACAAGTCATTTGATTTCTTTAGGTGAAATCCTATCACCATTAGCTGAAATGGGTCCAGGATTCTACTTGTCCTGAAAATGAGTGTCACTTAAATCCTAAATTGGAATTAAATGTTAATTATGTAATGCATAGACTCTTGTGATTTTTGCCCATAGTGTTGCATAAAAAGTTAGAGAACAAAGGCTCCAAATTTGCATTACATTAGTTGGAATCTTCTGAAAAAGTAACACACCCATTCAAGAAGGTTAAGATTTAATGAAACCCTTGCAACTTTAGTGGGGAATACACCTTTCAACGTATATACAGGGCATGAGAGTAGAAAAGAGTACTCGTGCAAGAGATCATATGAATCTATAATGATTGTATCCCAGTCAAATATGGGTGTGATTGCAGACCTGACAAAATCTCCGTTTGATCTTTTCTGCTGAATGGAACAGTGTACATTTTTTTTCTAATTCATCACAGGAAAAAATAAAAATATTTCCACAGCCCTGCCTATCAGAACACTGTATCATAAGCAATAATTCAATACCAATAAAATCAATGGTGAGGATACAGATTTGTTTCGGGTAGGTAGAACTACTCACATATGAAATAAAAGGGTTCAATTTTGCTCCTTGGGCAAAAAGAAATGTTTCTTTGTTAGCTTTGTTTGTCTAAACTTTCTTTAAAAATTCTTATGACATTGCCAGGAAAGGGAATTTTTAACTGATGCTAACAAAATATTGGCGGTGTAAACTCGTTTGTGAAATAAATGTTATAGGCTTTAGAAAATGGAAGGTCTCTCCCACCTAAAAACGATCAATAGTTCTTTTCCTTAATAACAAATATGCTTAGTGACAGTTGGAGAAATTAATTATCCCCCTCACCATTCTAACTGAAATAGAAATGAGCCAATTTTTCTGAAGTCTTCAATGAGACAACGGCTGTAAAATCCTGTGTATAAATCATTTCATTGTATGAAATACTAATTGAAAAAACTCGGGGTATCAATTGGCACCGATCATGCACAATTTGCAGTTCAGAAGGCATTGTAGCTTTATTTTTTCATTTCTTTAATAACACCACCATTACACAGTAAATGGACATTCAAGATTAATTCAGTGGGCCCATTCTCAAGAAACATCAGTGAATCAATGAAAAAATGCTGCTGTCTTGGCGTTTGATTTTTAATGAATTAAATTATTATATGCATAATGATATCATAATGATTAGCTGAAGCAGATATAATGAAGCATGTATCGCTATATTTAATGGCAAACTAAGTGAATCCTAGCTACAAATACTCACTTTAATCTTGGTAAGTCAATGAATAACTATAAACCAGCTTGCTTAGTTTCAGGAGATTCAAGAACAATTGATAGGCAGTCTGGACAAAAATGAAAGTGCTGAGGTCTTTCTTCATATGAATTTAGGAAGTTCTAGACTAGCTGAGTCTATAATACTGCTTCTAAGTATGATGGATTTTAAAAGGGAAGGTTTCTTGCTCTACTTTTATTGTCAAGTTTAATTTAATTTTTGTTATCTAAGTCCTGTTTAGTTGACCAGGCAGGCATGTATATATTTTATACATTTTGTATATTTTATACAAAATAATTTTGTGTTAAATATAAAATATATATATTTAAAATATATATTTAGTTAACCACCCTGAGACTTTGGGGAAGGGCAGGTTAAAAATCTAAACAAATACGGATTTGTAAACATATTGCTGTTGCAGTATATTGGGTAGTAACAGACGTGATGTGGTGATGTCTTTCTGGCCATGGGAACAAACATTCCTGCAGCCTCCCCCGGCCAGGGAGGAAGTGTAAGGGGTGGGGAGTGTCATTTGGCCATGTTCCCAACATTGCCCTGCCCCCCCACCATGACAGACAGCTATGACTCACCACCATAGCAACCTCTCAGATGCCAGTAGGATCTGGGCCGGACCTGCAAACAGACAACCTGCCATGATGTTGGCCCAGCCAGGCCAAACCAGGTCTAACTGGACTAGCGCAATGTACGTTTGCCCATTCTCTCAGGACTTACAATTAGAGCTGAAACAAGTATCCGCTACAATATGGTATTTGTCTGGATATTGTGGTATTCACGGTACTCAGTTGGATGCTGAATGGTATCTGGTTTAGTATCTGCTGGCTACTCAATTAACTGGAATAATTTTTAAATTTTTTATTATTTAAAAAAAACTATCTGGACTGGTTTGGTTTTGTGGTAAGCAGTAAAAGGTAATTGGTAAATGGTAATATCCTGTATTCTGGTTTGGCAGTCAACCTTCATGGTTACCAAATAACTACCAAACAATTCAAAATACTTCATGTTAACCATGGATATATATATATTTTTTTGCTATTAATTTCATCTGTATTTATAATAAGTAAATTCAGTGAATTAGGTGCTTATACCACTGAAGTCAATGGCAAAGCTAGGTTAGGATTTCAGTATCTTCAAGTTGGGAGAGCAGAAGTCCTACATTTTGGACTACTTGGGAAACATGGAAAATATCCAGGTTTGTGGGCATCCATAACAGAAAATACAAAATATCCAGAACAGCACTTTAGTAATAACAACCGTGGGGGTATGGTATTATGGTATTGATTTGAAAGTGGGTGATTACTAGGGGTGGAACCAAACTAAAAAAACTGGGTAACGGTTTTACCGGTTACTAGTTTAAAAAAAATCGGTTTTACTGGTACCGTTTTTTCATTGATTTCAATGGGGAAGTGTCCCCATTTGAAATCAATTAACCCCCCCAAAACCTTCCCCCTCCCCCTCCCAGGCTGCATGGGTGGAAGGGGGGACACTCCCCACCCACCCTAGCCAGCCTGGATTTTTTTTTTTTAAACTGGACCTGCGGGCGAGTCCGGGCCACTGCCGCACCACCGGCTGCCTAGAGGCAGCCAGGGGCGCTATTTCTGAAGGTGGAGGCAACTCTCCTCCAGGAGCCCTCCCGACTGGGGCAGCACTCTTGGTTAACCCCCCCCCATCTGCCTTTTACCTGGGCTGTGGGTGGCGGCGGCAGCAGCAGCCCGGCGCGGGTTCGACTTCAGCACTGGCTTCACTTCAGCATTTCACTAGGCCTTCTGGGGAAACCCAGAAGTTCCCCCGGAAGGCCTAGTAAAGTGCTGAAGTGAAGCCAGTGCAGAAGCCGCCGCCAGACCGGCACCGCACTGCTGCCGCCCCCGCCACCCGCAGCCCAGGTAAAAGGCAGATGGAGGGGGTTAACCCAGAGCGCTGCCCTAGTCAGGAGGGCTCCCGGAGGAGAGCTGCCTCCACCTTCAGCAATAGCACCCCTGGCTGCCGCTGGGCAGCTGGTGGTGCGGCGGTAGCCCGGACCCGCCCGCAGGTCTGGTGTTTTTTTTTTAAAAAAATTCAGGCTGGGCAGGGTGGGTGGGTGGTGTTCCCCCCTTCAACCCACCCAGCCTGGGAGGGGGAGGGAAAGTGAAAGTGCGTGGTTCTTGGTTTTTGGTTTTTTTGCATTGCGGCCATTAATTTCAATGGCCACAATGTAAAATAAATCTGGTAAAAATCCGGCACCGATATGGGGAATTCTCAGATCTATCCGATATCCCCAATACTGCCAAATGCCGGCAATATCAGATATAGGGAACTTCCCACCCCTAGTAATTACCAAAGGTCCATATTAAATGTCTGTAGTAGTAAGGTTCATAAAAATAGCTTTCTCTTGTATTTTGTGTGAATGTGTAGTTCTGGAGTGGCGCTTTCAAATTTAGAAGTCTAACTTACGCTGACTTTTAGTGAAATTTGATGGTTAGCTTTCTAGCTTATCTTTTATAAAACAACACAAGGGTAATTGACTGGAGATGACACAGGGGTATTCAATGAATTTTACTGGGAATTTACACAGGTAAGGTCACATCTTGTTAAAGATATGAATAATGTAAAATGCATGAGTAGTCTCTGATCTCACAAGAAACTGCTCATGCAATTAGAATATACCCTTACCCATAGGGTTCAATCTTGTCCCCACTCCTGTTCAATGTGTATCTGAGGCCCCAGGGGAGATTGTTAGGCAATTTGGAGTGAAGTGCCATCGATATGCTGATAACGCCCAACTCTGTCTCTCTTTTTCATCTGACCCAAGCCCTGTTGTCTTGATGCTCACTGACTGTTGAGGAGTGGATGTGAGTTTGCTGATTGAAGTTGAATCTGGACAAGACTGAGACAATAATGGTTGTCTTGCCATCTGTCCTGGGGAAACATTGGGAGTAGGGCTGAAACGTGCACTTACTTAGTATTCTTGAAAATCTTATTGAGAACTGGGTTCTCAACAAGATTTTCGAGAATGAGAACAAGTCAGGTATCACCCGATTCTAAACCCGTTCTTGCTAGAGTCTCGAGAGTAAAAACAAAACAAAACTCTGAGCATGTGCAAAATGGCCACCATGACCATTCTGTGCATGTGCATGTCCTGGTCGCCATTTTGTACATGTGAAGATAATTTTTAGGGTTTCAAAAATCTCACAAGATACTAAAAAACCTTAAAAAACCACTCTGCACATACGCAATATGGCTAATGGGGCTGCGCATGAGAAGAATGGCCATGGTGGCCATTTTTAGTAGGCGAAAAGCAATTTTTGTGGTTTTTCCCTCCTGAGGTCGTGCTGTAGTTGCGAGAATCTTGCATGATTCTCGCAAGAATGATTTTCATTCTCATTTCACCCATAATGTGGGGACCCCTGTTGTTGGTATTGGTATGACCCACCAATGTGGGGAAGGTGCAGAGGTGCTTGGGGTGAATAGATGCTTACCTGTCCTGACTGGGGTTGTCAATGGCTCCCTTCAGGAAGGGAGGGTGTCAGACACCCTTAAAAGTGCTGTGGTTCACCCCCTGCTTAAGAAATAATTGGGAAGGTTGTTGTGAGGTCCGGGGATGGACCGGGAAAGGGGGACGGAGCTGGGAAGGGTCCAGACACACACAAGTATAGGTAGCAGCGAGGTTAGGCCTGAAAACAAGCCCTCAGGATCGAATAGGACCTCTAGGATTAAGAATCCACAGCCTGGATCATCACAGGTATCAGGGATGAGCACACACCTCTGGGCTGCCACCACAACCATGCACACCAGACGAAGGGAAGGGAAGGAAGGTGTGGGTAGTGAGGGGGGAACAAGAGTGCCAGGCCCTGGGAGGGGGAAGAAGGATAGGGCGTACACTCACGAGAAGGGTCCAAGGGATCAGTGAAACAAAGGGTCAAAAAGGAAAACTCCACACTTACCTGACTTGTACCGCACTCACTCACCTCAGGCACTCGCCACTTGCGTTCTCCCCAGCCACACGACATGCACAACACACACACATGCAATAAGATAGCACAAAGGGTCAAGGATATATTATCAAAGCAAGGGGCCAGTCTCACAGGCGTTGAAGCACTGATCACTAGCGGCGCTATGGTGGAGGGGAGCTGCTTTTACCCCACATGGCAAGGCGGCGGTGCAAATGCTCTGAGCACCGCAGGGCTGGGACCAAGATGGGGCATGGTCCCGCCTGCAGCAGCAGTGTGTCTGTGGACCCACCCCTGGGATCAGCGTGTAGCCGCGAGGGCATGTCCTGATCGCCTCGCTTGCATCCTTCCAGGTCCCGCAGTGGCGCCGCTGACGGCCATGGCAGTGCCCCAATGTCCCGGAGCATCGCAGGGGGGACAGAATCTGTTGTGGATCCCCCCCCCTCCTGGGTTGGGGATGCCGCCAGTGCTCTCTGATGACCGCAGACTCCAAGGCCCCAAGGTGAGGGCCTGACAGCACCCCCCCCCAAGGGTGATGAAAGATCAATGGACAAGGCTTTAAGGGGTAACAGGAATGGAAAAAGCCGACCAACCGGGGTGCTTGAACATCAGCTGCCTTGGTGTTCCAGACAATAATGAATATAAAAGTTGAAGCGGGCAAAGAAAAGTGCCCAACATCCTGGAGCACTGCGAGGGGGCCAGGACCTGCTGTGGATCACCGCCCCCCTCCCGGTTTGGGGCATCTTCAGCGCTCTCCAATGGCCACAGACCCCAAGGCCTCCAGGTGTGGGTCTGACAGTTATTGAGTGGGTGGTTTCCCAACAGCTTTAGGCACATCTAGATGATGTTGGATTCCTGGACCCTTTCAGTCAGGTTTTCATCCTGGGCATGGCACAGAGTTAGCGATTTTGGCTTTGGTCAGTGACCTGCATCTGGAGATGGACAAGAAGAATTCTACCTTGTTGATCTTATTAGATTTTTCCACGGCCTTTTATATAGTTGATAATGCGGTGGTGTTGATATGACTGTGGGACCTGGAGGGGGTGCATGGGACTTCTTTTGAGTGGTTCTTCTGCTCTTTCCTGTCAGGGAGGTCCCAGAGTGTGGGGATGAGTTATTGCTCATTAGCTCCTCGGGACCTTCCCTGTGGTGTCCTGCAGGGTTCTGTTTTGTCCCCTCTTGTTCAATGTGTATATGAGGCCGCTGGGTGAGATCATTAAGAGTTTTGGGGTGATGTCATCAATAAGCATGACACTCGCTCTCTCTCTCATTTTCATCCAACCCAGGTCCCACAGTCTTGGTGTTTACTCGATGCCTGGCTGCTGTTGGGGACAGTATGAGGGTGAGCTGATTGAAGCTGAATTCTGACAAGACTGAAGTGATGATGGTTGACCAGTTTTGCAACTTGAAGGGGATTGGGACACCTGCCCATCTCTCTCTCTCTCTCTCTCTCTCTCTGATCATTGATGGGGTTCGGACCCCTCTGGTCATTCAAGTTTGCAGGCTCAGAGTGCTATTGGATCCCTTGCTGCACTTGGATTGTCAGGTGATGGTGGTGGTCAGGAGTGCTTTTCACCAACTCCATCTGGTGAGGAGGTTGTGGCCTTTTCTTTCTGATTCAGATCTGACCACTGTTATCCAGGCTTTCATCACCTCAAGGCTAGATTACTGAAATGCTCTCTACACCAGCTTGTTCTTGATGACTGTTCAGAATCTGCAGCTGGTGCAGAATGCAGCGGCTCTTCTCCTTTCAGGGACAAGTCACCGGGAGCACATTGCACCAGTGCTCCAAAGTCTGCACTGGCTGCCTATAGCTTTTTGGGCACAATTCAAGGTGCTGGTTTTGAACTTTAAAGCACTAAAAGGTTTTGGCCCCATATATATAATATGCCCCTTTGTGGCCCCTACTTAAGACAGGAGCATCCTCCTGCGCTTCCTGTCTGTTGCCCTTGTTCATAAGGCAGGGGTGCACAGGAAAACATTCTCAGTGGCTTCTCCCATGTTGTGGAACTCCCTTTCCCTGGGAGGTTCATTTACACCCAAGCCTGGCTATCTTTTGGAGGCAGTTTAAAATATTTTTAATTAAAGGAGCATTTGGCAGGCAGGGATAGGCTGGGTACTGCTGGATTTCTGGGTAGGGGTGGGGATGGGTTTGGGCTAGGGTTGTGAGGGGGGTTTGGATGTGGGAAATGAAGAGATAGTATTGGGTGGATTTTGTGGGGGGTCATGGGAGGGTTGGGTTTTTTGGGGTTGTCTTTATATTTTATTGTTTTTATATAAACAATATATAAGCTGCCCTGAGCCTTTTTTAAGGGAAGGGTGTGATATAAATGTAAGTAAGTAAATAAATAAATAAATAAATAAATAAGGTCCCACTAATAGTGGTCACTCATTTTTGCAGCTGTGGAGTGCTCTTGAATCCATAGCTGCACCTGGATGGCCAGATTGTAGTACTGGCCAGGAGTATTTTTCACAAACTTCATCTGGTGAGAAGACTGCAAGCTAGTTTATCAGGCTCAGATTTGGCCACCATCATCCGTGGGTGATTTCAGATGTTACACAGACCCAATTCAACACAGTGGATTCCCAGCGGTGGCGAGCCACCCAACCACCCCCCGTGGTCCAGGGAGGCCTGAACAGATGTGATGGGACTGGGACCATGGCAGGGAATCAGACCAACAGACCACAGTCCGGGGCAGCGCAACAGACGTGATGTCGATTCCCGGCGATGGTCAAAACACCCAGAAGGCACCAGGGAGAGGCGGGAGGCAGACCTGACCAGCTGAGGGCAAAGGAAGCCAAAAGTGCCTACAGGGAATGCCCACGCAAGGGAAATGGGAGCAGAGGGGGAGGAGGGAGAAGAGCCACTGAGGCAGCACACACAGCAGGCACAGAGACAATGAGGTCACAGTGGAACACACAGCACAAACATATGCCCGGGCACATACACATCCATATGGGAAAGGAAGGGAAGGGGGGACACAGCGGGACAGACAACACACGGCACAATGGGCACATGGGGAGGGAGGGGGGGAAGGGACATAGAGAAGGGGGGGAACTGGCCCAGGGACAGGGAAGGACACGAGGAACGGCATCTAGAACCCCCACAACAGCACAGCCTGCATGGGCACCCCCACAGCTACACAGGCAGTCCCGGAATGGGGGGACCCCGCATGAGCAGAGCACAGGCACAGTGGGAGGCCACACGGAACAGGGAGCGGCCCAGGAACAGTCCAGGAGGCAGACAGGCACCCCAGGAACAGTCCAGGAGGAGAGCCAGAGCTGTGCAGTCTGGGGCCCCCAGAACCCCACGGTCCCAGAGTCACCTGGGGGGGGGCACAGGCACAGGAGGGATCGTAGGTGGACTAGGAAGGTCAGCAGCACACCGAGGTGCTGGGTGCCGGCTCGGAGATCAGGACACGGTGACTGGAGAAGGCAGCCATGAAGGGGAACACCGGTTGCAGAGGCAGACCGGGGGGGGGGCCCCGTGGACAGGGCCCAGAGCCACAGACAGGGACAGCAGAATCCCAGAAAGCAGGCAGCACAGCAGCAAGGCCGAGACATCATTGAGGAAACGAGCAGCAACCCATGGCATCAGGGCGGAGGTGGGAGCTCACAGCGGGGACAGCAACCAGGGCATGGAAGGCACAGGGGTCCTCACAGCCAGTTGCAGGAGACCATGAAGGGGTCTGGGGCTGGGTGGCCTGCCAGGTGCACAAAGTGGAGCCACTGAAGCATGCCCCGATGGTATCCCAGTGCTGCCATGTGGTGGGCGACCAGGTAGTATGCCTCGAAGGGATCCTGCATGGCGAGCCCCACCTGCATATTGTAATGGACCCACACATAGACCACCCCATGGGACTGCTAGTACCCATGGGCACTGTGAACACAGCCAAAGAAGGACACAGCCAGGGCGGAGCACCCCTCCATCAGACAGGCCATGTAGGTGGCCAGGTTGCACACAAAGAGGGAAGACACGGTCTCCGCCGCTGACCACCCCACATGTGTGCACCTCATCTCTGGGATGGGCCCATTGGGAAAGGGACACAGGCCCAGTGTCTCCACATGCAGCTGGAAATCGTGGGCACTCACCTCATAGCCAAAGTAGCTCAGAATCGTATAGGCACCAGTGAGGCTGTCCTAGCAGCTCATGAGCAATTGCACAGCCGGGGAATGCCACAGGTCACACAGGGCCATAGTCTCGTGGAAGGTCCAGCTATGGGGAGCGCTGGGGGTGGAGGGGCCCATGGGCACAGGGGAAGCCCTGCCAACCATGGTCCAGCACACGCCTGATACTAAATGTAAGGCAAGAGGGGCCCCACAATCCCTGGAGGGACAGGAGCGGAAGCAGGGGAGCTCCAAGGCCAAGTGATAAGGCCACAGGTAGCAACATTGCCCGGCTAATGAGCGAGGCATGGGGTGAGGACCCAGCACAGCTGCTGGCACCGAGCACACATACAGGACATCCTACACACAGCTCAGGGTGGCGAGGACAACAGGCAGCCAAAACAGAGAGGTGGGAGGTGATGACATCAGGAATGCAGCTGCAGCCCGCACACACCCGGGTGCAGGCTGGAACATGTGTTAGGCCATGTGCAGGGACTGCAGGTATGCACAATGGGCTGCCCACTGCGGCCCTGCCCCTGTCACCCTGTGGGAGCCAGCCCAGCTGGCTGGGGGGGCACAGAGGTGACATGGGGTCCCCCGACACGAACGGGTGTGGTTACGTGATGCAGCCTATAATGGGTGCAGCTCCAATCCACCTGGGGCACTGTTCACCATGGAGCTGGGGTGGTTGGGTGCCTGCGGGATGCACCTAGCAGTCTGCGCTGAGTGGTACCGCTCGCATATGGACCTCCTGCACATCCAGACTGCAGAGGTGCACCTGGATGCCCAGCTGTTGGTGAGCATGGCCTGGAGCACTGCTAGAGCCCGGCGAGCCCAGCATGATTACAGGCACTCCCTGGCCCGGCTCAGGGCCCAGCGGGCGTCCAGAACAGCCAGGCAGGCCCTCATCCACATCCAGCAGTGGGCTGCAGTGCTCCGTGAGGTGGTCAGCTGGCTCCAGTGGTGGAGGGAGACCATGGGCTGCACTTCCCAGCTTGCTATGCCCATTGCCCGGTGGCTATGGGTCATGGAGTGGGCACAGGTGTGGTGGACCAGTGCGCTGGCTCAGTGGGATGAGGCTGCCTGGAGAGCGCACTTTCAGATGGACAGACACACCCTACTGCGACTCGCGGAACTATTGTTAATGCCCTGACTGGAGAGGCAGCACACTCCCATGCAGACGGCCATTCCCATGGTCCAGCAGGTGACCATCGGGGTCTGGGAACTAGCAACACCCAACTACTGCTGGTCTGTCTAGCAGCATTTTGGTGTCGGGGTGAGCACCATTGGTTGTATCCTGTGAGACATCCGCGGGGTGGTGGAGGGTGTGCTCCTGGACCGAGCGATCCAGCTGGTGGATCAGGAGGCCATGATGGCTGGCTTCACGGCTGGAGGGTTCCCCAACTGCCTGGGTGCTGTGGATGGCACCCACATTGAGATCCTCTGCTCCTCAGATTGAGAGGCTGCGGAATATGTCAACAGACACGGGTACCACTCCCTGCAGGTGCAGGCAATCGTGGACCACTGGAGGCGGTTCATAGGCATTTTCATGGGCCACCCTGGGTGCAGCCATGATGCCCGGATCATGACCATCTCACCCTTCTATGCCTGGATGTACCACAGGGACTTTGTGGACATGGGGATGACCCGGATTGAGGGGGTGCTGATGCCCCCCTGCATCCTGGGGGACCCGGCCTACCCACTCACCAGGTGGCTGATGAAGGTGTACCTAGTCACCAGGAACCCTGTGGAGGCACTGTAGAATACCCACCTGTGTGCAAGCAGCACCGTGGTCGAGAGGACCTTCGTGGCCCTCAAGCAGTACTGGAGGAGCCTCGCAGGCCGCCTGGACTACGCGGTAGAAACCTCGGCCCTGGTGATCAGAGCCTACTGTGTGCTGCACAATGTGTGAAAGACCGATGGGGATGCCCTTGACTACCCCGTTCCCCCCCCCCCGCCACCTTCCTGGCCTCGTGCCTCTCTATGTGAATGCAGAGAACCCACAGGAGTAACGGTACGCAAAGCACATCCGTGCAGCCCTGGCCAGGAGGATGAACCTGGAGGCCCAGCCAGCAGGGTGCACCCCCCTGTATTCACTACCCTAGGGCCCCCACCAGCACCCTGGGCACCCACTTGCCCCGAGCCCCGGGCCCATGAACAGAACCACAGAGGCGACTGTGGTGCCTGTACATTTATTGTGACCACCACCTACAGGTGCCCCACCACCACCACTCACCTCTCAGTGCCATGTCCCCACCCCATAGGCCACTCTTCCCCTTCCCCCCTGTCTCCCACATCTCTGGGGCCTCCCCCTCGGTCGCCCTGTGGATGCTGCGGAGCTCTGGGAGCTCCCCTCCTCCCCCTGCTGTCCATATCCCCAATGGTATCCTGGGACACCTCAGTGTCCTGAGGAACAGGCGGTGGTGGGAGGGAGGGCAGACCCAGGGCCAGACGGGCCCCCCTGGGCAGCTTCTCCCTCTGGAGGCCTACAGGGACCGGGATGCAGATGCGCAGGCCCAGCGGGCATGCCGGTGACTGGGGCAGTGGTGAAGGCAGTGGTGGTGCCGAGGGGACCAGCAAGTTTCCCATTGGGGCAGCTGCCATCGCGTACGCACTCTTGGTCCCCACATGCAGGATCAGCGAGGTGCCAAAGTCATGGGAGCGGTCCTTCTTGGCCGAATGCTCCCTCACCATCCGATCAATGGCCAGTTCCAACCGCCCAAATGCCTCCACCTGCCTGCTGTGCTCCCGGTGCTCCCACCTCCATTCCAGTCGTACGTTTGCCTGAAGCCTCCGGTCCCTTGCCTGCACTTGTTACACAGCCCTTTCTGTGACTGCCTCCATCTGATCAATGGCCTCGATCATCCGCTCGCCCTCCTCAGTGGTTGAGCGGACTATATCCTCTGCCTGCTCCTCCCTCCGGCACCGTACCTGTGCCCGGTGCTCCCTCATCTGTTGCGCCGGGGGCACAGGGCTGGCTTGCTGGGACCCATTGGGTTGCCCTGTTGGGGTACACATTAGGGGTTGGCTAGGTGCCCCAGCTGCTTGCCCCCTATCCTGTGGAATGGCTGGGGGGTCATGTCCCCCCCTTTGTGTTGGTGGCCGGTGCCCTCCGCCAGCATTCCCCTGTGCCCAGGGTGCCCCTCCCCCACACCGTATGCCCCGGGTCCCCCACCAGGCCTCCCCTGGTGCCCTCTCCCCCACCCACTTGCCCGTGTGCCTCACCTGGGATCTCTGGCTGCTCTCATGACTGCTCTCCGCCATCCTCCTCACCAGCCTGTGTCAGGTGTCGGGGCATGCCGTGCCATTTGGGGATATGGGAGGGGTTGGGTGGGGGGTGTCCACTGGCTGAGGGTAACCAGTGTGCCGGCCTCAGATTCCCCCAGTCTGGACAGGGACTGGGGGATCTGGGGGCTGGTGCATGAGGGGGGCCTGCTGGTGTCCGAAGTCCAAGGGGACCTTTTGGGGGCAGGGCCCCTGGAGCCGGTGCCTTCTAGGGGGCAGTGAGGGGAGGGGATACCTCAGCCCGTTCCCTGCCCTGGACCACGGCGCTCCTCACAAGGCACAGCACGACAATGGTGCCCTTCATGTGAAGGATGCAGTCCAGGGCATCATAGAAGGGGGTGGTCCGGGCTCCCTGCCTGGACCACCGGTTGTTGTCCCTGGTGGCCTTGTAACCCCTCTTGAGCTCCTTGACCTTCGATCCGCACTGGGCCATGGTTCTGTGGTGCCCCGCCGACTCCATGTCCCGCACAATCTCCAAGTAGATGTGCCAGTTCCTCTGGTTGACCGCTAGCTCCAGTTGATGCTCCAGGGTCGCCCAGATCTGGATGAAGTTCAGGGTTTCCCTGTGCCCCCATTACCCCCCTTGGTGGTACGGCCATCTCCCACGTGGGCCCTCCCGGTCCTCCTCCTCCTCCTCCTCCTCCTCCTCCTCCTCCACTTGGCCAGCACTCATTGCCTCTGGGGACTCGGGCTCCCGGGCCTGTTTCAGCGTCTGTGGGTCATAAGGAGGGGGTTGGTTGCCAGGTTGTCTCAGCCCCATGGCCCTCCTCCTGTCCCCCCACCTGCCGGTCCTCTCACCCCCTTGCTGCCCCTGTGCTGCTTTCCCCCCCTTCAGTCCCCTTACCTGTTTCCGGGGTGCCTCATCCCCCAGCCCAGTTGTCATCTCCGGGGTGGCCTTTACTGGCTGCTGCTGCTATCCCTCCACTGCCTCTGTGTGCTGCATGACCACCTCCTCCATCTGAGCTGCCTCCTTCTCCTCCTCCTCCCTTGCTCTCTTGTCCTCCGCTCTCCTCTCCCTTCCACCTCGGTCCATCCCGCCACGTCCCCCTGCTGCTGTGTGCCCTATAAATCTCCCTCCCTGGCCTGTGTTGTTGCTCGTTGACTGGAAGCAATGCTGCATGCTTTGTCCCTGGCTGGGAATCATTTTGCTTGATTCCGGCCGGTGGTTGACGTTCAGGCATTATGTTTTGTTGTTTCCCAGTGGGAATTGCTTTGACCACACTTTCAGAGATGGTCCGGGCTGGACCTACGGAAAGGTGGTTGATTTTGTCCCCTGAGGGGGATTGACTTTGGTGAACTTCTGGCGGTCGCTGAACAGACGTTCAGGGCCCTTTGGCCCCGCCACAGGGTGGAGTATGGGACTGCCCTGGATGCTTGACAATAGAGATATGCTGCTTTGAAGGAGCTTTTTTACTATAAGTTTATTATACAATTAAGTAAGGCTTATTTTACTCTCTTGGTAAGCACTCTCTTCTGCAACACACTTTGTTCAATGATGGAGAAACATAAACAAAACAAGAATTCTGATAAACAAAAATAAAGGTTAACTTTCACCTATGTAAACAAAGTCCTTGTTCCCATAAGCAAACAGGAGTTTTCTCAAATAGCCTGGTCTTTCCCCAAGAGCAGGACAAGGAAGATCTGTTCCCTGTCACAGCCAGTTGCAGTTTGTTGTGAAGACAGGGGAAGGAAGTGTGGGAAACTCTTAAGCTGGATTTCCTGGTCTGCATCCCTGCGAGTGTTCGCTGGCAAAGTCACGCATGGGGGGGGGGGGCTTTCAGACCGGCCGATCCCTGCACATATCCTGGCTTTCGTATCCCACCCCCAGCCAGAATATGTGCAGGGGGGAAGGTCAGAAAGTTGTCCTATAAACAGCTGAAGGAAGAGTGTCAGGTGCAACCCATTACAGTCATTAAAGTAGCTGTAGATTCTCAAGGTGTTATATGTAGAGGAACAACATCAGCGGTGGAGAATTGTGGCCCCACTTTCTGGCAGGGGTGGGTTGCTGGGATCACATTACACCAGTGTTCCAGAGTCTGCAGTGTTTGCCAAGAGATTTCTGGGCACAATTCAGAGTACTGGTTTTGACCTATAAAGCCCTAAACAGTTTGGGCCACAGGTATCTGAAAGACTTGCCTCTTTCCTTATGTTCTATCATGACCTCTGAGGTCAGCCAAGGGCACCTTCTTATGAGTACCAACAGCCCATGAGGCTTGTACAACAAGGGCATGCAGAGAGGCATTCTTGGTTGCTGCTCCACACTTGAAGACCTACCTAAACCCAAGCCTGCTTACCTCTTGGAAGAGATAGGTCCTTATCACACAGACACTCTAACACTGATAAAGTGGGTGTTACATTTTAGTATACATATTTCAGGGCAGCAGATGTGCTCTATGGGTGCCCTGCAACATGTATAATAAAATGTAACACCCCGACTCATAGCATCTGCGAAGTCATGCCCGACGGAGCTGTTTCGGGTGGTGCAGGGGTTGCTCAGTCTGGCCTTCCTCCGCCTGGACGGGGACTTGTCCCAGACTTGCTGTGAAGAGTTTGTCACCTACTTTGCAGACAAGATCGCTTGGATTCAGAGCGACTTTGACGCTGGATTAGGGGCAGTAGGCGGAGAGCACGAGGTGATGGAGGCCCCGTCTGGTCCAGTTTTGTGGAGGGAGTTCCAGGAAGTGACACCAGCTGATGCGGTGGATGTCTTGGGGTGTGTGAGAGCCGCCTGTTGCAAACTTGATCCATGCCTGTCCTGGTTGGTGAAAGTCTCCAGGGAGACGCTGGGGACAGTGCTGGCGAGGGTGGTCCTTGCAGCAGGGGAGGTTGGTGCCCAGTCGCAAGGAGGCTGTGGTGCGCCCCCTGCTGAAGAAACCATCTTTGGAAGTGGACATGCTCACCAGTTACCGACTCATCTCTAGCCTCCCCTTTTTAGGGAAGGTTATTGAGCGGGCGGTGGCGATCCAGCTCCAGGTGCATCTAGATAGCATCGGTTTCCTGGACCCTTTCCAATCTGGGTTCTGCCCTGGCTATGGCAATGAGATGGCTTTGGTGGTTTTGGTCGACGATCTCCACTGCGAGATGGACGCAGGATGTTCAACATTTCTCATCCTGTTTGATCTCTCGGCCGCTTTTGACACTGTGGACCATGGGCTGCTGTTGAGACCGCTGCGTGACCTGGGCGGTCTGGATGGGACTGTTCTTGAATGGTTCCGTTCATTCCTCTCGGGGAGAAGCCAGCGGGTGGTGTTGGGGGATGAGACATCTTGCCCCCGCGCTTTATCATGCAGCGTTCCGCAGGGTTCCATTCTGACTCCATTATTATTTAATGTATATATGCAGCCCTTGGGGGAGGTCGTGAGAGGGTTTGGGGTGCGATGTCAGAAATATGCTGAAGATTCTCAGCTGTACTTCTCTTTTTCAGCTAACCCAGATCCTGCCGTCTCGTTGCTATCCCAGCGTTTGGAGGCCGTGGCAGAATGGATGTGGCAGAGCAGACTGAAGCTCAACCCTGATAAGATGGAGGTGATGTTGGTGGGGAGACCGAGGGAGGTATTGGCACCCCTGATTGGGGGGGGGGTTCACCCTCATATAGCTCAGAAGATCCAGAGTCTGGGGGTGATATTGGATGCGGATTTCTGCCTAGAGCGGCAGGTGGAGGCAGTCATGAAGCCTGCCTTCCGCCAGTTCCATCTGGTGCGAAGGCTGCGTCTGTACATCTCCGGCCCAGACCTGGCCTCCCTCATCCGGGCCTTCGTCACCTCAAGGCTGGACTACAGCAATGCACTCTACGTGGGGTTTCCCTTGTTCCTGGTTTGGAGGCTGCAGCTAGTGAAGAATGCGGTGGCCCGGCTCTTCTCGGGAGCGGGTCATTGGGAGCACATAACACCTGTGCTCTGGACTCTGCACTGGTTGCTAATAGCGTGCTGAGCCAGGTTCAAGGTTTTGGTGTTGATCTATAAGGCCCTTCACGGTCTGGGCCCCTCGTACCTCAGGAACTGCCTCTCCCTCCGTGCCCCAGAGCGGCTCCTTAGGTCTGCCGGGGGTGCCTTCTTGGAGGTCCCCCGCGTTAAGCGGGGGGCCACAATGGAGAGGGCATTCTCAGTGGCCGGGCCGCACTTTTGGAACTCCCTCCCGGAGGAAGCTTGCCTGGCCCCAAGCCTTTTGACATTCAGGCGAAGTTGTAAAACCTGGCTGTTCGCCCAGGCCTTTGGGGAGGTGGGGGAGGGTGGGTTAGTGGGGTTTTATCTCCCCTTACCCTATTTATTGTTTTATCGTAATTCCCGGCCCTGTTTTAATACTTGTATTTTGGAATGTTTTAATTGTTTTTAGATGTATTTTATACATGTGGTTGTTTTTTTTATTGTAAGCCACCTGAGCTGTTTTAGGAGGGGCGGGGTAGAAATTTGACAAATAAAAAATTAAATTAAAAAAATAAATATTTTATCAGTGTTAGAGTGTCTGTGTGAAAAAGGCCATGAATGGCAATCTGTTTGTCTGGCCAGGTGTTTGACAGGCTGGGATAGGGGTGGGTAGGATTGGGTGGAGTGGTTAGGGAGAGGGTTGGTGGGTGAGGCTTAGGGCTTTTTAAAAACTGCTTTTTATGCTTTTAATATATGCTTATATATGTTTGATGTTTATATATCTGTATTATTTAGGGCTGAAACAAGAATCCATGCAGAATGGCCACGGTGTTTTTTGTTGTTGCTGTTTTTTTTAAAAAAAATGTTGTTGTGAAAAATTTTTGGCAAGACAACGCCAAGATTTTTGATTTCCTCAGTTCCTGTTTTTATCTTGATTCTCTTCGAGAAACTTGATTTTCAGTGAGAATCGAGAAAATAGTGAGATTGAGTTTTAGCCCTAGTTTCATTACCTGCTAGTTATTCAAGATTGCCTGCTCGAAGTTGTTATTGCTCTTATTGTTATTATTGCACCTGCAATGTTAATTGCAAAATCATTAGATTGTGTCCGGGAAGGGTGGGCTTGCAATCTAGGATGGACAATGGAGAGAAGATGAGGGAAAATGTAACATCCAAAAAATTGTGGGTTTGAAGGGCTGTTTTGGTGGTGGGGGACGGGGGGGCTGGACGGGGAGGTGCATTAGGTATCTCTCTCTTTGTATAGGGAGTGAAAATACTGCACAATACTTTCAGCACCTAAAGAATTGTCAAAGTTAGATGATACTCATCCATGCAGGCAAGGTAGCAATACCACTCTACCAAGAGCATTATGACAGTGCTTGTCTTCTGTTGCAACTTTACTCTAGTATGCCATTTTTGCGTATCCATTTTTAAATGTCACCGGATGTGAATATTTATGATAGCAGCAGGTATACTCATACAAAGACAACATGGTGCTTCTAAACAAATAGCCTTGTCTCACTTCAATAGTACTTAAAATTCCTCTTTTCTACAATAATTTGAGCAGAGCCAATCCCACACAATGTCAACTGATGAGAGGGATGAAAAAAGTCATGTTTTATTCACCCTCTGGCTGTACATTTATTTCAATTGTATGGAGGTCACAAGTTTTTGAAAGCGATTTTACTTGCAGCTTGTTGTATTGAAGAATAGAGCATCATGTTCCCTTCCAAGATATAGCAAAGATGCATTAACTGTGAAATATCATGTAATAAGTATAGCAAATAGGACTATCAATTTCCATGCTGAAGATTTATTTTGGATTATTAAAATCTTGTAAAAGGTGCCACTTCATGTATTGCTTTGAATCACCATTGAAAACAAATCATTCCTAATTCTCTGTAATCTAAAGGGGTGCATTCGGTCTTTTTTTTGGTGGTTCTTTTTATAGAAGATCATCAGGCATATCATAATGGAAGAATTTTTCTAGACTATGTCAGGAAAAAAAATAATCAAAACCAATGAAAGCTTTGCCTTTTTTCCTGAGTAAGGGTTGAATGGAATACGTGGACTTCACAGCATAAGGCAATCATAATATTTTGTAAGATATTTAAATTCCTGTTGTGTGCAATCTGCTAAGCTCAATGGAGCTACTTATATGGTAGTGCGGGCCCTGGCCTCCAGGATTTTGACAGAAGATGGGGCTCAGAAAATCTCAGAAATACCAAGATGTACACACCAATTCATATTTATTTGATTGCCTGCTCATCACAGTGACATGTCCACTGCCTAGCCAACCGGGACTAAAGGAAGTAACATGATAAACACTAAGATCACTATCCAATGAACAGTTACTAATTCAATGTAGTTGTGGGGAAGTGAGTGCAGCGCTAAGAGGTGGGCAGAGTGAGTCTTCTATCACAGACACCATGAGAGGTTGTAAAGGGAAGGCAGAGAGCGAGCCTGGTAAATGCATGCTTGCCCAGTTGTTCGTCACTTTTCCAGAGTGTTTCACTACCAAGCAGCCATTTGCTAGGCTCACTCCCTGGTCTCTCCTGGCACCCGCTTGTGGCACCTGTGATAAGAGACTTCGTGACTCACTCTGCTATCTTGGTTTCAGGAACTCAGTTCTTGACTGGTTCTCTTCCTCCTTCTCTAACTGCTCCTTCAAAGTATCTCTTGCTGTTACCTCCTCCACATCACTTCCCCTCTTGGTTGGAGTTCCCCAGGGTGCTGTCATCTTCTTCCATTGCACTCTGTCCCTGGGCAAACTCATTGAATTGCACGGCTTCCAATATCACCTCTATGCTGACAACACTTAACTTTCTCTCTCCACCTCCTCTCTCTCTCCTTCTATCCAATGTCATATCTCAAACTGTCTCTCTGACATCTCTGCCTGGATGTCTCGCTGTCAGCTCAAACTGAACTCCTCATCTACTCCCACTGAAGCCTTCCTCTTCCTTCTAAATTTGTATTGATGGGGTCGCCATTCAGCCTGTCCATCCGGCACGTAGCCTGGTGTTCATCTTTGACTTCTCCCTCTCCTTTAAACCACAAATTTGAATTTGTTGCTAAATACTGATCTCTCCCTGTGTAACTTCACTAAGATCCATCCATTCTTCACTATCTCCACTGCTAAAAACCTAGTCATTCATGCTCTGGTTATCTCTCATGTTGACTATTGGAACCTCCTTCTCATTGGACTTCCCCACTCTCACCTTGCCCTCCTCTCTTCTGTTCAGAACTCTGGCTGTTTTCACATGAACCTAATATTGGCATTAATCCCTCTAAATCTGGATTGTAGTTGATTGTATGAATTGCCATGCCGGCTTAAATCCACTTCCTGGTTTTTAACCCCTGTTTCCTGGTTTTATGCTGGCAGTGTTCAATATAATATTGTATTAAGCCACTCCATCATAGAGAATTTGAGGTAGAGTTTTTACATCCCCTCTACTCAACATCTCTATGGTATTCTGCAGTCTCGGGTGGCAAAATGTCACAGGTAGTGATTTCAGCCAAGAAGGCTGTGACAAAATGCTACCCAAATTGCCTCCTAATCCTCTGCGACCCTGTAGCAGAAGTAATCCATCACACCCATCTTCTCCGGGGACCCATGACAGCAAATGGTATAGGCACAAAGCAAGGACATTAGGAGGAAAGGGACTCACAGCTGAACACACAGAATCCAGAAATTAGACCAAAGGAAGCCTCTTAAATTCAACTTCTCTATCTACACCCGGTCCCTTGGTGAAATTATTGCCTCCCACGGGTTCCAATACCATCTCTATGCTGATGACACCCAACTCTATCTCTCTACCCCCTCTCTCTCCTCCTCTGTCC
>QEPC01013045.1:5256131-5276336 GCA_003113815.1 Sphenodon punctatus
CCTGAGACTTCGCATCCGCCTGAATGTTTGTTTGTCTTCTCCCATGTCTCTCCCGCTGTCCCCTCTCCTTGTCTCCCCCTCCTTGTCTTTTAGATTGTAAGCCACAGGTAGGGACCGCAGCTGATTATATGTTCTGTACAGCGCCAGGTTGTTACTGGCGCTTTATAAATGTTTAATAATAATAATAATAATAACTGCACTGTCTACGTGGAAGACTCCAGTTCCTTTTGGAACTCCCCTGTTTGTCTTGGTTGTCTACACAAATACAGAATTCCCTCTGGAAATCTACATCCTAGTCAATTAATGACAAGACTGATGTGCTACCAGAGACATTCTCCTGTCGGTCAGAGTTCCCCAAGGCACTATAAATCAAGTGAGCTGCACCATGGAATTGATGCAGTCCTCCTTGTGACTCATATCAGAATAAGCATTTACACTGCCAAACTGGAATAGTGCTTATTCTGGAGTATTAATGATAATGTAAACAGTTACTCCTGAGTGACAATGTCAGAATGACAAATCAAGAAATACAGCGACTTTGGAATACCTCTACATGTGAAAAAAGCCTCTACTGCAAAGATCTACCTTATCAGCTGCCTTGATCATGTTCCTTACCTGCTGTTTTGATCATCTACCTTTCCTGCTGCTTTGATCATGTGACACTTCCCCCTCTCCTCTCTGTAGTGACTCCCTCTACCTGAACGCACTCAATAAAAGCTTATTGTCTTTACCTACAAGGTTATTCATGGCCTTGAGCCTACCCCCCCTTGCATCTCTCTACTCTCAACTCCCATTATGCTCCTGCCTGAAAGCTCTGCTCTTTCTCTTCCACCACCCCTGCCTTCTCACACCTTCCCTGCTCCTCAAAGCATATTCACGCATTGTCCCTTGCTGTCTCCATGCCTGGAACTCCTTCCCTGAACATTCACTCCTCTCTCTCTCTCTCCCAACCTTCGAATTCCTCCTGAAAACTTACCTCTTCCATCAGGCCTTCCCTAGCTCCTCATCCCTTTAGTTCCATTTGTGATTTTCCCCAAATCACCTTCCCCTGTGAAACTAAGCTAAGTACGTTCACCTGCAACTTCACACCCTCATGAATGTATCATTGTCTCTCCCTCTGTTGCCCCTATCCCTTCCTTCATCTTTTTTAGATTGTAAGTCCTTTCAGGGCAGGAAATCTCTCTTCTTTCAACAGTTATAAAGTGCCAAGTATGTTGCTTAAACTAACTAACTAAATAACTCTGCCTGTTTCTTCATCTGTACCCAGATAATTAGCCTCCCCCCACACCCTTTCCTCCACTGTCCGTTTCTCATCAGTGAATGTGTGTATATGTGTGCCTGTGAATTAGAGGATATGTGTGAGTGGATGAGTGGAAATAGGGATAGAGGAGTGTGTGTGTGTGTGTGTGTTAGTGTGAAAGGGAAGTGTGTGTGTGTGCTTGTAAACGGGAGGGTTTATTAGGGATGGGCGAACAGAGCTGAGTTCGGAAATTCGGTTTGGTTCAAAAGTTCAGTTTGGAAGTTCGGTTCGGTCAACCGAACTATTCGAGTTCAGTCCGAACCCCGAACTTCCGAACCGCATACGCCCATACCTAGGGTTTATGAGAGTATGAGTGAGACTCAGAGGCATGTGGGAGATAATCTTGTGGGAGAGTGTATACGTGAGTGGAAATTGGAGGTATGTGTTTTCTTGGTCTAGGGGTGAGCACAGATATTTTTGTTTCTGATATTCCTTTTGGTTTTGTTATTAAAATGTAATTTGTTTTTATTTCTATTTTCATTATTAATTTTTATTTTAGTTTTTACTTTTGTTTTTGTTTTGCATTAGTCTCAATAGAAAATGCATTCCTGGCTGTAACTTATTAATTTTTCATTCAATTTGCATGAAATGTGAACAGATTGTACCTCTCATCAAAAGTATAATCCCTGCCACATATCATCAAGACTGGATAAAGGGTCCAGATTTTATAGGTAATTATGTTTTTATGGTTTGCACATACATTTCCAGCTTTAACATCTTTGTTTTCCATCCATTTTGGATGAAATTTGGACTTCTACCCCTCATGCAAGGGATTATCCCTGATAAATTTCAGGAATATTGGATAAAGGGTCCTGATTTTATAAGCAATTTAATTATTTCATGGTTTGAACACACGTTTTCAACTGTCTTTCAAATGTCTTTGTTTTCCATCCAGTTTGGATAAAATTGGGACAAGTTGTCCCCCCTCACCAAATCAATCTTCCCTGTCAAATTTCAGAAAGATTAGATAAAGGGTTCCAATTTTATAAGTAAATAGGAGGTTTCTCTTATGTTTGTCACAGTGCTACAAGACGGGCTTGTGATCCCAATTGGCCTGCAGAATGTCAACCATGTATCATCATTCTGTGCAGTGCCCACCACAGCCTCTCTGATTTTTACTGGGAAGTTGGAAACATCTGGTTAAGAAAGATTCAAAAAGGGATTCTCTTATGTCCTCTGTCACAGTCCTGCAGGATGTGTTTGAGATGCCAATTGGCCAGCCTGGATGTGTCAATCATGTATCTTGATTGCTGGGCCTATTTCTGCTCCCCTCTTCATTGCTGTCTGACATCCCAGTTATGTCCTGAAAACATTTTCAGGAGTAGTATTTGCACAACTTCTGTTAAAATCACAAACATTCAGTTGCTTATAAAATGGGGACTCTTTATCCAATATTTCTCAAATTTGGCAGGAATGATCCCTTCAGTACAATCTAACTAGAATTCATCCAAATTGGATAGGAAGCAAAGACGTTACATCTGGAAATACATGAACAAGCCATGCTGTTTATAAAATCAGAATCCTTTGTCCAATATTTCTGAAATTTGGAAGGGATGATTCTTTGGGTGTTGGGTACAATATTACCATATTTCATGAAATTTAGATGAACAACAAAGAAGTTACAGCCTAAAGTATGACAAAAAAGGAGAGAGCCTGACATTATCATTATTATCGTCTTTCATTTTCATTATTGAATAACAAAAAGCACATCCCTAGGATGTGTGCTTGTGAACAGGAGGATTTGTGAAAGTGTATATAAGTGGGTCTGAGTGTGTGTGTGTGTGTGTGGTGCTCTTGTGAAAGTCACGATTGATTAAAAAAAAAAAAAAAAAGACATGATGTTGGACTGCTGTGGCCCATTTTGAGCTACTTTGCACTCGACCTTATCTGCACATTTGTAGATGTTGACTTGGGATTTCCCCGGGCTGTGTTGAAGACTATCCTGGGCTCTCACTCAGGGTTGCACTAAATAGTAAAAATAATAATAATAATTTTAAAAATCACAAGTATTTCAGAGTATCCAAGTATTCGCTCTGAGTGTTCAGCTGGTCATTGGTAATTCAGCCGAATACTCAATGCTTGATACTTGGAAATGCTTGGTAAAATAAATCAGAGTACGAAGTATTTTTTGACTACCAAGTTCCCTTATAAAAGACCAGGAAAAGCCTCGTATGTTGCAGGAAAAGCCCCGTATGTTGCCGATCTGAAGATTTACCTGAGTACTGGATCGAGTACTGGGCCGATTCCTCGGTTACTTGGTACTTGATTAAAATTGAGACATATACAGAGATACTAATTAAAAACTGAGTAATTTCTAATATTGAGTTTCAGCACTACCCTGAACTATGTCCAGGTCACAGCCCGAGCTAAGGTCCAACCTGATTGCGCCAAAGTGGGCCATTCTGGGCTGTCACATCTGCTGTGGCCTGGTTGACACAGCCCAGATCAGGTCCACCATGGCTGCCCGTCATGGTGGGGAGTGAGGCACTGGCTGTAGCATGGGGGCAAGGCCAGCCACCTGCATGTTTGTGCATCTTCCCTCCATTCCTGGAAGTCTGGTCATGGGCATGTATGTTGTGTGACTGGACCTGGTCCACACCATGTCCACTGCAGCATCTCGGCCAGGGTCAAGCTGCCATTGCAGCTGTCACTTCTGTTTCCTCCCTGTGTTATGTGATTGGAAATGGGAGGTAGGTGTATGTGTGTGTGACTGGCAAGATGTGTGAGAATTTATGAGTGAGAATAGGAGGATATGTGTGTGTGTCTGTGGTGCTCTTATAAGTGTGTGTGTGTGTATGGTATTCCAGCATCCTCCTGCCTTGCTCTGCTTATTCCCTTGCCCACCTCCTTGGTCTCCATATTCCTCTTCCTCCCCCCTCACTGTTCCCTTCTCACTTTGGAAACGCCTTGCACCCACCCTGCCCCCACCACCCCTTCCCACCTATTACCCTATGTCCTCTTCTTGCTCGACAACCCCCCTCTTCCCTAGCCTTTCTATTAACCCTCCTCCTGCCTCTGAGATGTGGGGGGGACCCTATGGCTGAAGACGCAACTCCTTTTTCCACTCCACTATTTCATTCCACTTTTTGAAATTACCCACAACTTTCTGCATCTTTTTCGCTGGCATTCTGAAAATTTTGGCATTCCGCTAATTCAGAAACTGTCAGAACAATCCCAGAAACTATCGGAACAAACATTGTTCTGCTACTTTGCAGTGCGGATGGAAATTGTGGAAGCTTGAAACTGTCAGAACAAACATTGTTCTTCTATTTTTGCAGCCAGTAGAAATAGCAGAACAAAAGTAGCAGTATGAACATCTCTATTGCACTATGCTGCTCGTTGTGGAAGACCTTTTTCCATTGGAAAAAGCTACCACAGTGGCTTGCTGTTTCAGCCCTAGGGCACCCTATCCCATTCTCTGCACCTGGGCCCATCATGACCTAGATATGCCCCTGCCAATGACACACACCCCCAGATGACCCAGATATAAGCATTTCTGATATTCTCTCTCTAAATTTCTGGAGTTGTAGGTAAATAACTTTCACTGATTGTAACCAGAGCTGAAATTCAGTCCTGTTTTTATTTGGAATTCACCAGGGATTATGGTTCCCGGTTCTGAATTTCTAAGTTCCAAAGTTCCAGGTACCAAGACAAGTCCACAGAAAATGTTGGAACCCTTCAGAACCCTCAATTGAGTGTTGGAGGTGCCATTGTGCCCATAGCTGGAGTGACCCAGACAGTTGACTCTAGCTTCTCTGATCTAGAAAATGAAACTTAGTGCCATATTTGGTACGTGGGTTGTTGTTGTTGGTGGTATGGGAGGGGACAGGTGAGTGATGAACAAGCCACAGGACAGTTTTTGATTGGCTGGCAGGAACAAAATACAAGTGATTGTTTTCCATTTTCTTTTGTGAATTTGGTTGTGTGCTACACTGCTGATCTGT
Source organism: Sphenodon punctatus (assembly GCA_003113815.1). Taxonomy (NCBI): domain Eukaryota; kingdom Metazoa; phylum Chordata; class Lepidosauria; order Sphenodontia; family Sphenodontidae; genus Sphenodon; species Sphenodon punctatus. The sequence continues at coordinate 5,261,376 of QEPC01013045.1, forward strand.
AAATATTTGCTAGGGGTGTGTGTGCCTGTTCTGTCCATAGAGGCAATCCTGTGGGTTACTTAGCCACCATGCCATAATTTTTATATTTATTTATTTTTAATTAAAATTGCTGCCTGCTGCTTGCACTGCTTGGCACCATGAAGGCCAGATGCATCTGCTTGCTTCACTTCCTCTGACCTGGGCTGTCCATAGGGACAATGCTGGGGGTTGCCAGTGCCACCATTCTTAATATATTTTAAAGTGGGTGCTTCTTGCACTGCTTGTTGGCACCATAGAGACCAGAGAGGGATCACTTTTGCTGCGGTTTTTGGGGACTCTGTACTTTTGCTGTGGTTTCAACTTTGCCACGATGTTCCCAGCTGGGGCACAGGTTGGGATGCTTTTGTTCTGTTTAATTCATGGTGTTTGGGGAGGGAGCTTGGCTTACACAGGTGGGCATAATAGAGCAATGGCGGGTTTTTTCAGGGGATGCATGTCTGCTTTCTTGTGAATATTATGCCTTGTTGACTGGCATAATTATTTTAAATTGGGTCCATTGCTATTGGGCCATGCTGTGGGTACTGCTGCCTCTATGCAGTTGCACTTTGGGAGTTTGTCTTGAGATTGTCTCACTTTTACTAGCCTGCTTTTTTGGGCACTGTACATTGGCTGTGGGTTCTATCTTGCCAAGATTTGCCCAGCTGGGGCACAGGTGGGATACTTTCTTTCTAGTTAATTTATTATGTGTATGTAGGGGGCTTGCCTTGCATAGGTGGGCACTGAGCAGTGGAATGGAGGCTTGGGGGGATTTGGGGCATAGAGCAATGAAGGCTTCCCTCCCAGATTTACAATGTTCTGAGGTCACAAGTTCTGAGTTCCAATTTCTGGGTCCTAGGGGAAAGTTCTAAGTTCTGACCAAAGTCCCGGTCCAGGCACTAGGAATGTCAGAAATCTTCGTGAGTACTCAGATTGCCTATTTAGTGCAGCCCTAATTGTAACTAATAAAACATCTAATGCTTGGCATACAACAGAAAATATGTAAAGAAGATCAGATGTTGTCTGCTCACTCTGGATTTGATTAAACTTGGCTATTTTTTTCTGTAGTATAACTTTGACTCTGAAGCTGGATTTGTTGCCCTTACCATGGTCCACTCCTGAATTCACTAGGGAAAAGCTCTGCCTTCTGGATGCCACACCTGACAGAGCTACCCCATACACACCTAGAGCCACACAATTTCCCCTTTGTGTGTGTCTCTCAATAGTGGAGTTACAACTGTCCAAAGTAAGGAGTAACACAGATCCATCCTTTGACACTCCTTATCATGTTTCACTCCAAGTGGAGCAACCATTTTGCAAAATGAATAGGGGACTGTGCCCTCCTTAAACTTGGTGTGGAGGGATTCATATTTTCCTCTTTTTACAGCTCTAGCTTTTATGATCTTCTCTCCCTGCTACCAGCTTTTATCCTTGTATTTCAGATTCCACAGTCATTGGAGAAGGGAAAAAACTTATTTTCCTGGAGTTTGCTGCAGTGTATTGTGATTGGATATGTGATATGTACAAATGCAGTATCCAATGCATATAAGTAGTTGAATATCTGGTCTTTTAGGGATGTTTGAAAATAATGCGGTTTGGATGTTCGGTCATTCGGTTCAGGATGCTTGAACCAAGTTCAGGTTCGGTCTTTCAGTTCGGGAACCGAGTTCGGGTTCGGTTGTTCGATTCGGTGGAGTTCGGTTCAGCCAAACATTTGGAAATTGGAATCGACATCGATATCAGTACTGGTGTTGATACCGATTTCAAAGATTTTATTTTCGGTATCAGTATCGTTTGACCCTGAGACACTAATAAGTTTGTTATTTGTATGTCTTGTTATATTGTTAATGTTTGTTTTTTAAAAAGTTATTATAAAAGTTATAACTGTTACCAGCTGAGTTTGACCTGTCCAATCTTTTACCCCTCTCTGCTGCCTTACGAACAACAGACCGACCTCTCCTATTTGCTTTCCCGATGTCTTCCAACCCAAAGAATGCACACAAAGATTTTATTATTATATGATTACGATTACGATTATTCAATTTTTTATCTATTATATATATCTACACTAAATCTAATTGCTATTAACTATTCTAAAACCTATGGAACTAAATGGATTAGCTAATAACTACAAAGGCCTAGTCCTACAAACACACTATAAAACTGAATCACTACACACTATATCTCTATAATTAAGCTAACTCCTACATCTATCTATCTATCTATCTATCTATCTATCTATCTTACACAGGGATGTGGGGAGGGGGGACACAGACAGATCACATCAAACAACACAGGGAGGGGTACAAAACTGAAATGAAACCTAAATCAATCTGTTCCTACTCTAAATAAATCCAAAAATAGGGGAAGGGAATCAGGGATTGAATATATAAAGGGAGATGGGGAGGATTCAATGGAGGGTAGGGAGAAAGAACACAGGGAGGGGTAAAACATAAAAATAACACCTAAGTCTACCAAATATAATCTAAAAAAATGGTACTAGGGAGACTAAATAAATAAATGCTAGAAGAGGGAGACTTCTGAAGATGCCTGCTGTCAGGAACAGTGGCGAGCTCAGAAGCTGTTGGAAGGGGGGAGGGCAATGACTTTTGTTACTAGCTGGGCCCGCCTAACTGCAAGCCCCATTGGCTCTGTGCAGCCTAGCCCCCCGACCGCCATGTCCAATTGCAGACTGCAAAGCCAGTGATCTGAGGAGAAAAGGGTAGGGATGGATGAACAGATTGCAGTTCGGGTTCGGCCGTTTGGTTCGGTCCAGTTGGGTTTGCCCATTAAGTTCGGCCATTCAGTTCGGCCGTTCGGTTTGTTTGCTGTGTTCGGGTTTGGCTGTTCGGTTCGGTCCTGTTCAGTTCAGGCATTCAGAAAAAGGCTCTCTGTGTGAGGAATGATGGCCCCAGACCAATGACGGTGGGTCCTGGGGCTAGAGTGGCACCTTCTAGGTATTAGTCACAGCTCTCCCTGCCAGTAACTTAGCCCCAGAACCCTGACGGTGGGTCTTGGGGCTGGAGTGGGTCTTTCTTGATGCGGTGGAATGACATAGTCTCCGTGCAAGGAATGATGTCCCCAGAATGATGGTGGGTCCTGGGGCTAGAGTGGTAGCCTCTAGGTATTGGCCACAGCCCTCCCTGCCTGTAACTTGGTCCCAGATCCCGGGTGGCGGGTCCTGGGGATAGAGTGGCTGTTTCTTGATGAGGTGGAAAGACATAGCCTCTGTGAGAGGAATTCTGGCCCCAGACCCATGACGGTGGGTCCTGGGGCTAGAGTGGCAGATACTGGATATTGGCCACAGACCTCCCTGCCTGTAACTTGGCCCCAGAACTATGGCGGTGGGTCCTGGGGCTGGAGTGGCTGTTTACTGATGCTTTGGAAAATCAGCTCTCTGTGCAAGGAATGATGGCCCCAGATCCATGACGGTGGGTCCTGGGGCTAGAGTTGCAGCTTCTAGGTACATATTGGTCACAGCCCTCCCTGCCTGTAACTTGGCACCAGAACCCCAATGGCAGGTCCTGGTGCTGGAGTGGCTGTTTTTTGGTGCGTTGGAATGACATCACCTCTGTGCGAGGAATGATGGCCCCAGACCCATGACAGTGGGTTCTCGGGCTAGAGTGGCAGCTTCTAGATACATATCGGCCACAGCCCTCCCTGCCTGTAAGTTGGCCCCAGAGCCCTGATGGAGGGTTCTGGGGCTGGAGTAGCTGTTTCTTGGTGCATTGGAATGACATTGTCTCTGTGTGAGGAATGATAGCCCCAGACCTATGATGGTGGCTCCTGGGGCTACAGTGGTAGCTTCTAGCTACATATTGGCCACAGCCCTCCCTTCCAGTAATGTAGGCCCCAGAACCCTGACTGTGGGTCCTGGGGCTGGAGTGGGTGTTTCTTTTTATATATCTATCTATCTCTACACTAAATCTAACTGCTATTAACTATTCCAAAACCTATTGAACTAAATGGAATATCCTAATAATTAACTACAAATCCCTTGTCCTACAAACACCCTGTATCTCTATCTATCTCTATAACTAACTAACTACTATGTATATCTATCTAGTAACTGTCTATCTAATAACTATTTATCTATATATACAATATTACACAGGGGTGGAAAAAAGAAAACAGGGAGGGGTACAAAACTGAAATGAAAATCAACCTAATAATAATTCTACTCTAAATAAATCCAAAACTTAAAACAGGGGAAGGGAATCAGGGATGGAATAAGAGGGAGAGGGAAAAGGATTCAATGGATGAGGGAGGGAGGAAGGAAGATTGAACACAGGGAGGGATAAAAACAAAAAATAACACCAAAATCTATCTCATATAATTCAGATAAATGATAATATGGAGGTAAATAAGTTTAATGGGTGAAATAGGATGAGGATGGCAATGGATTAGGAATAGGAAGGAACAAAAACTGCTGAGAGAGAGGGAGCCTTCTGAAATGCCTGCTGTTCAGGAACAGTGACTAACTCAGAAGGTGTTGGGAAGGGGGGAGGCAATCAGTTTTGTTTCTTGCTGCACCAACCTAAAAAAAAGCCCCATTGGCTCCGTGCAGCCTAGACTGTGGCCAATTGCAGACTGCGAAGCCAGTGGTCTGAGGAGAAAAGGGATGGTGATTGGGCAGGCTGGCTTCTACTCCAAGCCTCTCCACCCCTGGTGCCTGGAAGTCTGCTCCCAGCTGACTCCCCCTCCCTGTTACATTTTGCCTTCCAGTGACACGTTTTTGCCACCCGAACTCACCTGAACGCGATCCGAACTGACCGAACTGTTCAGTCATTTCGACGTTCGGAATTGAGTTTGGTTCGGTCATTTCGTGTTTGGATTCGTGTTCGGGTTTGGTCGTCCGAACAGGCCGAGTTCGGGCTGAACACCAAACTTCCGAACCACGTTCGCCCATCCTAGAAAAGGGATGGTGATTGAACAGGCTGGCTGCTACTCCAAGCCTCTCTACCCCTGGTGTCAGGGAGTCTGCTCCTCATCTGCTTCCCCCTCCCTGAGCCTTCGAGTCACATTCCCCCCCCCCAAACTCACCCGAACGCAGCCAAACGGTTCAGTCATTTTCGAGTTTGGATAGAGTTCAGTTCGGTCGGTTCAGGTTCAGTTCGGAAGTTCGGTTTGGTCGTCCAAACAGACCAGGTTCAGTCCGAACTCTGAACATCCGAACCTCATTCACACATCCCTAGTGGCTAGCTTAGCTAAGTGCTCTACTAGCTATGGGCCAGTTATTTGATATGCATTCTAATTCTGAATAGTGTCTTCCTGCACAAATACTCCCACTGAAGTTAGTATTGGAATCTGGCTACATCTAAATTCCCCAATACACAAACAAGTCATTTTCAATTCATTGTTACCACAATTCATCTTCTGCCTGGTAATGAAAGCAGAAGAATACAAATGTGCAGAATAAGTGCAAAGGATGTGTGAAGCAGTCTGGGGAAAATCTGAGCTGGAGAAAATGAAGCACCAACACAAAATGGAAATCTTGACAGGAATGAAGAACACGACAGGGACATGATTGCAAATAGAGGAACCCGTCCTAGCAAGCTGGCCAAGCACCCAGAGAGGGGCAGGCAATAGCATATCCCTACTGCACTCTACTTTGCCTTAGCAGAGAATCAAATCTTAATTTCTCAACCCCCTTCCCCCAGCATTTACTTTATTTTCAGTTCAAGCTTTAACTTGCAAGTCCTTTTTTTGGAAGATGATATTGTGCAAAAGAAACTTTTTTCTAAATGCCAAACATAAATTAAAAGGGGGGAAATATCACAGGAGAGGGAAGATGGGAACAGGCACATCTGTGAATTTCTCTATCACAGCTGCAGCAATTTCTTTTGATTTAACTACCAAACCTGGATTGTTGTATGCCTCGCATTTCTACAGGTAGAACACTTGGAATGTTCATTCTGGATTTTTTTGTTTTGCTGAGGTGTAGCACGTATAGAATCACAGACAGTTGGAGTTGGAAGGGTCTCAGAGGCCATCTAGTCCAACCCACTGCTTAATTCAGGAAATCCACAGCTACAGCATCCCTGACAGACGGCTGTCCAGCCGCTGTTTGAAAACCTCCGCGAAGGAGAGCCGACCCCTGCCCTAGGCAGTTTGTTCCACTGTCAAACAGCTCTTACCGTTAGCAAGTTCTTCCTAATGTTTAGATGAAGTCTGTTTCCTTGTCATTTGAGCCCATTGGTTCTAGTCTTGCCCTCAGGCGCAACAGAGAACAAGTCTGCTCCATCTTCAATGTGACAGCCCTTCAGATATTTGAAGATGGCTACCATGTCTCCCCTTATTCTTCTCATCTCAGGCTAAACATACCCAGCTCCTTCAACCTTTCCTCATAGGACTTGGTTTCCAGACTCTTGATCATCTTTATATCTTTCCTCTGAATCCTTTCCAATTTGTCAATGTCCTTCTTAAAATGCAGTGCCCAGAACTAACTAACTAAATAAACTGGACACAGTACTCTAGATGAGGTCTGACCAGCGCAGAATAGAGTGGAACTATTACTTCTTGTGACACTATGCTCTACATTAACTATACATTAACTACTCTGTTAATGTAGCCTAAAACTGCATTAGCCTTTTTTAGTAGTTGCATCACATTGCTGACTTATGTTTAACTTGTGATCAACTACAACCCCAAGATCCTTTTCACATGTACTGCTGCCAAGCCACTTATCACCCATACTATATTTGTGCATTTGATTTTTCTTACCAAAATACAGAACTTTACATTTATCTCTGTTGAATTCCATTGTGTTAGTTATGACCCAGCATTCCATCCTGTAAAGATAATTTTGAATCTTGTTCCTGTCTTCTAAGGTGTTATCTATCCCTCTCAGTTTTGTGTCATCTGCGAATTTGATAAGCAGTCCCTATACTCCTTCATCTAAGCCAATAAGGTTGTTGAGGCACCCCACTCGATAGCTCCCTCCAGATTGATGGGGAGCCATTTATGCAGTGGCATCCCCTCCCCCAGGGCATTGGGGCAGACACCCCCCCATAGCCCATGAGGGGTCCCCCCCATGCTTTCTGCTCCTCAGCTGATCCAGCAGCAGCACTGAGTTTCCTGGCTTCTCTGCAGGCTTTGTTTACATGTTAACTCTCCACTCCTAGCTGTCTGAAGAGCTGATGAGTCATAGCTCTGGCAGGCAGCCAGAAGTTAACAGCTGATATGTAAGCAAAGTCTGCAGGGGAAAAACAACTGCCACTGCCCCGCTTGTGAGTCACTCTGCAAGGGGACGAGGGGGAGGGGACCAAATTCTCCTCCTGCTGCTCCTCCCTTCCTCTAGCTTTCCACTCACTGTCCAGAGAGCTAGAAGGAGGCAGGGACATAGACGACCTCCCCAAGACTCCAGGGAGCATGCACTGGGCAGAGTTGGAAGTGCTTTCTGGGAGATTGGGGAGGGAGTGGGGGAGGTGCCCGGGGCTCCTTGGCTGGGTTCCTATGGAGAAACCCAGCCAATCAGCAATGCATGTCAGGGCACCTCTTCTAAATGCTCTGGCCACCCCATTGCTCCTCTTTCTGCCCCTGTCCCCTCCCCTACCAGGAGGGAGGGAAAGAGATCACTCTTCCATGCTCCTTCCTCCCTTAGTTCACCGAAGGTGAGGGGGAAGAGAGCTCCTCCTCCCTTTTTTACAAGAGGGGAGGGGCCGGGGACTTGTTTGGAGTCCCTGGACTCGTTGTTTGGAGGGAAGAACAACAGAAGATGGTTATCAGAGTCAGACTAGAGCAATCAGGAGGACTCATCCTTTCAGAAACCTGGTAAGTTCTGAAAAATAAATACTCTGCTCTGATCTTCTGTACATTGTTTGTTTGCTTGTGCTTTCTTTTGTCCTCTTTCCCCCCCTCCCCCTCATCCCAGGCATGCATTACAGGCAGGGGTAATTACTAATTTTGTGATCCCAGTTGGAAGGGCTGTGCTGCCATGCCTCCTATTCTTTAAAATATTTTCTTTGCCCTTGCTGTTTTTCACCCTGTGTGAGACCTTGTCACCCTTATTGTCTGTTTTCTGATTGTTTTTTTTTTTTTGGGGGGGGGGGGTTAGAGGGGACTTGGATGGAAGGGTTTCTAATCTTTGATGAAATGTTCATTGCATTTAAAATGGCCCTCTTTTCAGTGCCAGTTTCAAGGATTTTCTGTGGCAAGAAGACCACCGTGCCACTATATTGGTTCACTAATGGTTAGTCTTTGCATGAATGTTCCCTCTCTGGTTGCAGCACTGCAGATGCCTTTTACATTGCAAGTTTAGTTTGCAACAGAACTGTGTAGCATGTTTTGGGGGACAAGTGGAACTTCACGCTGCTGCTTTTTGTGGTGTGATAAAGACTTATCATAATATTGTTGGTTTGAGATGGTTTGCTTTACTTGCTCTGTGTTTGTATGTGCACTGCTGGGGTTCCCTCTCCTCTTCCAAGCCCCAAGCATGTGCAAAGGTGGTGGCCATTTTGTGGAGGCCCTCACTGCATTTAAAATGGCTCCTTTTCAATGCCAATTTCAAGGATTTTCTGCTGCAAAAAGGCCAGCATGCTGCCTATTGTCTTCTGGGCCCGATTCAAGGTGTTGGTGTTGACCTATAAAGCCCTAAACAGCCTGGGTCCTACATACCTGTTGGACAGCCTCATGTCCCAGACTGGTGTGGCCCCTGCGGTCAGCCGGTGATGCCCAACTTGAAGTTCCCCTGGGTTTCCTAAGTGGCGACGATGGGGAGGGTGTTCTTGGTGGCCACTACTAGGCTGTGGAATTCCCTCCTGATCGAGGCCCACCTAGCCCAAGACATCCCTTCTTTCTGAAGACAATATAAGACTTGGCTGTTCTGCCAGGCTTTTGGGGAGGGAGACGGGGAGGGTGGTTGTGTTGGGGGGGAGGGAGGGGTTTGATTCTGCCCTTTTAAAGTGTTTTAGAGTATTTTATTGATTTTATGAGTTTTAATGAGTTTTAATTTTATAATTTTTTACTTTATTTATATTTGTGTTGTGATTCGCCCCAAGTTGCCATTGCAAGCAGGAGGGTGCAGGATATAAGCGTATGGAAATAAATAAAAAAATAAAAAATGCTGGTTCACTAATGGCCAAGGACTTAGCGTCCATTGACCAAACCCAGCATTAAGCCGGGGCTGCTGCCTGGTCTTGTGGGGCAGCCTCTTGCTTTCACTGGGCTGGAGGAGGCCTGGGTGCAGGGCACCCCCACATCATAGGAGGGGTCCCCATCCCTCACCTGCCTCTGCCTGCTAGTAGTGCAGCAGCAGCAGGACGCTGATCAAAAACTGTTTGTAAATCAACAACTCCTCCCCATGTGAGTGATCAGAAGGTTGTTGCCTTGTAAAGAAGGTTCTTTGAGATGGCTTCCAACATTCTCACAACTGGGTTGTGCATGGCATGCTCACATTATTCAAACAATAGACCATGTGATGACCTCATTGTTTGGACTTAAGTTATAGGGAAGAACAACAGAAGGTGGTTGTGAGTCAGACTAGAGTGATCAGGACAGGACTAATCCTTTCAGAAATCTGGTAAGTTTTGAAAAAATAAATTTCCTGCCCTGATTTCATGTACATTGTTTGCTTGTGCTTTCTTTTGTCATCTCCACCCCAACCCCACCCTCCCCAGGGCATGCATTAAGGAGTAACTATGAATTTTATCAGCCTAGTTGGAAGGGCTGTGCTGCCTTGCCTCTTCTTCTTTCAAATATTTTCTTGGCCCTTGCTGTTTTTCACCCTGTGTGAGACTCAATCACCTAATTGTCTGCTTTCTGTTTGTTTGGGGGGGGCGTTGGAGGGGGCTTGATGGAAGGGTTTCTAATCTTTGCTGGAATGGCCCCTTTGCGGTGCCAGTTTCAAGGCTTTTCTGCTGTAAGAATGCCATCATGCTACATGTTGGTTCACTAATGGCTAGTCTTTGCATGTGTAGCATGTTTTGGGTCCAGGGGACAAGTGGAACTCCACACTGCTGCTTTTGTGGTGTACTTAGGGCCTCACATAATATTGTTGGCTTAAGATGGTTTACTTAGCTTGCTCTGAGTTTGCCTGTACACTGCTGGCTCCGTCTACCATTAGCTAAGCTCTGCCTAACGTTGGCTAGGCTCCACCTCCCATTGGCCTGGCTCATCCCACTTCTGGTCCAAACCTGTGCCCCACCAGCCTTGAAACCCATCAGCCACCACTGCATGTTTGAGCACCCTTTGGGTATGGTTCTTCAACCACCTGTACATCCACCTAATGGTAGGATCATCTCTCCCATATTTAACCAGTTTGTCAAGAAGGATATCATGGGGGACTATGTCAAATGCTTTGATGAATTGAAAATATACTACATCCATGGCATTCCCATGATCTACCAAACTAGTAACTCAATAAAAAAAAAAGAAATAAGATTAGTCTGGCATGACTTGTTCTTGAAAAACCCATACTGGCTCCTATTAATCAGAGCAATGTTTTCTAATGGCTTATGGATTGACTCTTTATAATGCATTCTAGAATCTTTCCAGGTATTGATGTCAGGCTGACCAGACTGTAGTTTCCCTAATCCTCCATTCCCCCCTGTTTGAATATAGGGACAACATTTGCCTGTCTGAAGTTCCTTCAATACACTAGGATGTAATTCACCTGGCCCTGAAGATTTGAACTCCTTTAAAGTAGCTAGGTGTTCTTTTGCCATCTCTTTAACTATTCTGAGCTACAATTCCTTTTCTTCATCATTAGTACTACTCTTGCTGGGTTGGACATAGTTTCCTTTGTGGGAGAAGATGGAGTTGAGCAATTCCATCTTCTTTCTGTCTGCCAGTAACATTTCACCATCTTCACCAAGCAGCAGACCTACCATTTCCTTGTTCTTTCACCTGCTTCAGACATAGCTGATCCCTCCCCCCCCCCTTTTGTTGTTCTTATGTGTTGCAGGTGTAGTTTACACAAAGGGAACATCCTCCTATTCTAGCAGAAGTTTTGAAACCATAAAGAATTTTTAAAATATGATTACTCTGTGCTGTTCTCTGTAAATCATGTGTCTGGAGACGGTAGTATACTAACAAGTTCTACTTTATTATAACTGTATTACACCAACTCCATTTGTAGGAGCTCCTTATCCTCTCAACATGGCTTCTCCTTCTGCTTGTGTCCTTCTTGCTTTATGGCCCCTTCTTCTTCTTCTATCTGTATGGTTGCTCTTCCAGTCCTCTCTTAAAGGAGCCTTATCCTCACAACTCTCCCTCACCCTTTTTTTATACTAACTTACCAGAACAAAAAAAACACCCAAAACCCCACAACACACCATAATGAAATACAGGATAAATCTGCAGATAGACACCCTCCACATTTCAGTCCTGCATTATTTCAGCAGTCTTCAATCAGTCTCCATGGTGTTTTGCGCAATCTTATAGATCTACGTAGTACATGTTCACCCTGTGACTGACTTTGTGCCTGGCTTTCTGGCATTCACATCAGTTCACTCTCCCTTTGTTCAGATTGTGCTGGTCTTGTATTAGTTTGTGCAGATTGCAATGTTTCAGGTTTATACTCCTCACTGTGTCCCGCAATGAGATGAAGATGCCGTCTGTTCCTTCTGTAAGATTGACCATCAGCTGCTTTTACAAAATATGACCATGGAGGTTGTTCTTTGATGACTTTAGCTTTCTGTGTCCATGCTGTGCCATCATAAATGAGCACCTGGTAATTTGGCTACAGTGGTGTCAATTCTCTGGAGCCCTTGTCATAATAAGCCTTTTGCTTTCGTTTCATACATTCTTTCTGTAAGTGTACCTCAGATTGTCCGTCTCACTTACTCTTTAATAAATACAGCAACCTTGTTCGAATATGTCTTCCAAAGAGAAGCTCAGCAGGAGCTTTTCCATGCTCCAGTGGTGATGCCCTATAGTTCAATAAAGCTAAAAATGGGTCAGTGCGTGTCTCCTGTGCTTTTTTTAGCAGTTTCTTGACAATTTTTACCTCATTTTCAGCAAGGCCATTAGACTGTGGATATATGGGGCTTGAGGGGATATGTCGAAGCCCATATACCTGTGAAAAGTCCTTGAATTCCTGACAAGCAAATTGACGGCCATTATCTGTTCGAACCACCTCTGGTATGCCATGCCTGGTGAAAATAGACTTGATTTTTTCAATGAGCTGAGAAGCTGTGGTACTTGTTAATAAGGCTACCTCTGGATAGTGAGAAAAATAGTCCACAATTAGTACATATTGTTTCCCTGCATACACAAACAGATCTATTCCCTGTGGCTACAGGCTCTTTGAGCACCAGCATAGGTTGTTTAGGTTGACATGACCTGTACTTCTGGCAAACCAAACACCCTCACACAAGTGCTTCTATTTCACTGTTCATTTGTGGCCAAAACAAAACATCTCTGTCGCTCCGTTTGCACTTCTCAATGCCCAAGTGCCCTTCATGCAGTCTTTCAAGCTTATCCCTTTGCATGCTCCTTGGAACCACCAGACTCTTCCCTTTCAGTAAGATACCATCCAGCACTGACAGTTCTTCTTTGTAATGGTTGTACAGCGCTGGTATATGATGGCCAGGCCAACCATCTGTAATAGCCCTGATAATTTTCTGCAAAGTCTCATCATGTGCAGTTACGTCTGCCATCCTTGCCTCTGCAGTCTAGAAGGAGCATCATACAGTCCCTTGTGATCTGTTTCAGCCTCAACTGGTCTGCCATAAATAAAAATATGAAATTTCTTGCATCCAAACACCAGAGCTAATGCCTCTTTTTCTATCTGTGCATAATTACATTCTGCCTGTGTCAGAGCCATAGATGCATAAGCTACAGGCTGCCAGTATTCTCCATATTTTTGCATCAGAGCTGCCCCAATACCCTCTTTGGAGGCATCTGTAGACAGCTTGGTCAGACGTGTGCTATCATAATAACGCAGTACCTTTTGTATCAGCTCTTTCAGTTTTTCAACCTCTTTCTGATGATAGCCTTCCCATGTCCACTGTGCATTTTTCACCAACAGTGATCTTAAATGGGTAGTACACTCAGCTAGGTTAGGTACATATCTCCCCACAAAATGTATCATTCCCAAAAACTTTTGCACCCCCTCTTTGTCTGTGGGTGCCGGCATGCTTATCATTGCCTGTATTCTTGCGGGGTCTATTTGGACTCCATGATTGTTAACCTCTCCCCCAGGTATGTATCTCCTGCATTCTAAATTTACATTTCTGTTTGTTTAGCTTGAGGCCTGCAGCCCTAGCCCTTTCCAGTACTCTTTACAGCCTCTGATTGTGTTCTTCCAGGGTCTTGCCCCAGATAAGGATATCATAAATATACACTTTAATACCCTCTATGCACTCAAAAATTTGCTGCACTTTCCTATGAAACACTTCAGGAGAGGACTTCAAACCAAATGGTAATCTCAAAAAACAATATCTCCCATACGGTGTGTTAAAAGTGCATAAGCGTGTACTGTGTTTCGTGAGAGGCACCTGCCAAAATCCACTGGAGGCATCCAAAGTAGTGAAATATTTTGCCCCTGCCAACTCACCCAGAATTTATTCCCTAGTGGGGATTGGAAAGTGCTTTTTTTTTACATATTCATTTAACAGTTTGGGATCTAAACAGAGATGAAGAGAGCCATCCTTCTTTTCTACTATCACCAAAGAGTGAACCCACTCAGGAGGCTGTTCAACTTTTTCTATAATTTGCAGGTCATCCAGTTCACTTTTAAGGTTTTTTCGCAATGCTAATGGAACATTTCTAGGAGCATGTATCATTGGTCTATTTGGTATAGTTAATTCTGTATTATATTCCATGTTCAGTTTTCCTATTCCCTCAAAAACATCAGTAAAGTGATCTTCCATATTACCATTTGCTTGCTCCCCAATGGAATACATTATTTGGATTAAACCCAACACTTCACATGTTTGAAGACCCAATATAGGTGGCTCGTCATCCTGAGATACAATGACAAACAATGATTTGGGGGTCTTATTATCCCACTTAATTTCTAATTAACAGGTACCAACAGAATTTATTATTCTCACCCCATATGCTCTCAGTTTTACTTTTGTCCCTATAGCTGGGGACTCTCTGTAACCCAGCTACTACCTTTTCATTGATCACATTTGTTTGTGCTCCAGTGTCCAGTTTGAAAGTCACAATACTGCCATTTGTCTCCAAAGTAGGGGTGGAACTTCACCCAAAAAACCAGATACTGGTTTTACTGGATACTGGTTCCCAAAAACCCGGTTTACTGGATTAGAACTGGTATACCTGTACCGGTATTTTTCCATTGATTTCAATGGGGAACTGTCCCCATTGAAATCAGTGGGGGGAAAAACCACTTTACCTCCCCCGTCCAAGCTGCATGGGTGGAAGGGGGGTTCCTCCCATGCCCAGCCTGGATTTTTTAAAATTAGCCTAAGTCCCTGCTAGTGCGGGCTCTGGGCCACTGCCGTGCCGACGGCAGTGACCCAGAGCCTGCACCTGCAAGTACTAGGGTAATCCCTGGGTGGGGGGTGGTTTAACACCCCCCCATCCCAGGGATCACCCTACCCCCCCACCCAGAGATCACCTACCTTTTGCGGTCCGAGCGGCGGTGGCGGCTGCACGGTGGTCTGGCGGTTTCAGCACTGGCTGGCTTCAGCGCTTGACTAGGCCTTCTGGGGAAACCTGGAAGTTCCCTGGAAGGCCTAGTCAAGCACTGAAGCCAGTCAGCGCTGAAGCCGCCAGACCTCTGTGCAGCCGCTGCCGCCTGGAGTGCAAAAGGTAGGCGATCTCGGGGGGGGTAGGGGGATCCCTGGGATGGAGGAGTGTTAAACCACCCCCCACCCAGGGATCACCCTAGTACCTGCTGGTGTGGACTTCAGGTTGTTGTTGCCACCACGGCAGCAGCCCGGAGCCTGCACTAGCAGGGACTTTGCTTAAAAAAAATTTTCTTTAAAAATCCAGGCTGGGCAGGGTGGGTGGGGGGGTGTCCCCGCTTCCACCCGC
>QEPC01013045.1:5277610-5303190 GCA_003113815.1 Sphenodon punctatus
TGCCCCCCCTTCCCGACCTTTCCCTTGTGTGTGTGTGTGTGTGTGTGTGTGTGTGTGTGTGTGTGTGTGCCCGGGCGTTTGGTCGTGCAGTGTGTCCCGCTGCGGGTCTGCTGTGTGTTTGTGTGCATGTGCGTGTGCTGTGTGTGTCGGCTGTCAGCCTGTTCTCCCTCTTCCCCTCTCCCTTCACATTTCCCTTGTGTGGGCGTTCCCTTGTGTGCCTTCTGGCTTCATTTGCCCTCAGTCGGCCATGTCTGCCCCTGCCCGGTGCCTTGTGGGAGTTTTGTGCCCGGCGGGGGTTTGGCTGCACATCTGTTGTGCTGCCCCGGTCCGCGATGGTTCGGCCCGGTTCCCGCCCATGGTGCCATTCCCGGCACGTCTGTTTGTGTCGCTTTTCCACCCCCGCGCGTGGTTGCGCTGTTCACCCCTCCTGGAGGTTCACTGTGGTGAACCGCCCGCCCGTAACGTCTGAAATCACCCACTGTGTGCAC
Organism: Sphenodon punctatus; assembly: GCA_003113815.1. Taxonomy (NCBI): domain Eukaryota; kingdom Metazoa; phylum Chordata; class Lepidosauria; order Sphenodontia; family Sphenodontidae; genus Sphenodon; species Sphenodon punctatus. The sequence continues at coordinate 5,278,099 of QEPC01013045.1, forward strand.
ACTCTGTAGTTTCTTTCTTGCAGTCTGCCGTTGTCTGCAAACTCTAGCAAAATGTCCTATCTTTTTGCATCTGTTGCAAGTTTTCCCCTAGGCCCTGCATTGTTGTGGTACATGCACACTACCACATTGTCTGCAGCTTTTTGCTTGCTTTTCCATTTGTTCAAACTTAGACTTTGGCCAGGACTCTTTCTGTACTCTGCTGTGGCTCCCTGAAGCCACAATCTTGTCCACCGACTCAGCACAGCACTTTCCCTACACCAAGTCCACTCTCTGCTGTGTGAGTTCAGCAGCTTGACATACTTCAATTGCTTTTCCCAAGGTGAGATCTTTAATTTCTAGCAATCTGCCTCTTATTCTACAATTCTGCACACTCAGAACAATTTGATCCCTTATTAATGAGTCAGCCAAGTTTCCAAAATTACAAGTCTGGCTGAGCTTGCTCAGATCAGCCACAAAGCTCTGAAAAGTTTCAGTCTCCTTTTGTTTTCTTGTATGAAAAACATATCTCTCAAAAGTCTCATTTTTACTTAGTAAACAATGTTCCTCAAACTTCTTTATCACAACATCATATTTGGATTTTTCTCTAGTGAAAATGTATTAAACAGATCAGCAGCTTGCGGGCCTTCAAGATTCAATGAATGAGCTACCTTCCTCTTGTCTGTTTTTTCCACAGCTCCACTGGCTTCCATGAACAAATCAAACGGCTGTTTAAATCTTTTCCAGTTGTCTGATAGCATGCATGGGATCCTCAGCTGTTCCATGTTTGCCTTTTTTACAAATTTTTTCACGCTGTACAACCACTTTGCTGATCTGTACCCCACTCCTGGTACCATGTGCTGTTCTCTGTAAATCATGTGTCTGGAGATGGTAGTATACTAACAAGTAGGGATGGGACATCTGGCAAAAAAAGGCTACCGGTTTTACCAGTTGCCAGTTTGCAAAAAACTGGTTTACCAGATTAAAACCAGTTTACCGGTGCCAGATCTATTCCATTGATTTCAATAGGGAACTGTCAGTGTCCCCATTGAAATCAATGGGGGGGAAAAACAATCCCTCCCCCTCCCAGGCTGTGCGGGTGGAAGAGGGGACACCCCCCACCCACCCTGCCCAGCCTGGATTCTTTTTTAACAAATTTTTCCGCCGAAGTCCCTGGCGACCCGGAGCCCACACCAGCAGATAGGTAGTACTAGGGTGATCCCTGGGGTGGGGGGTGGTTTAACACACACCCCACCCCAGGGATCACCCTACTCCCCCCACCCAAGGATCGCCTACCTTTGGTGTCCTGGGTGGCGGCAGCAACACAGTGCTCCGGGAGACTTCAGCGCTGGCTGTGGCTGCTGGCTTCAGTGCTTACTAGGCCTTCCACCAGCAGTCCGGAGCCAGGGACTTCAGGGGAATTAAAAAAAAAATAATAATCCAGGCTGGGCAGGGTGGGTGGGGGGTTTCCCCTCTTCCACCTGGACGGGGGAGGGAAAAGTGGTTGGGTTGTTTTTTTTTGTTCGTTTGTTTTTTTACATTGTGGCCATTGATTTCAATGGCTGCAATGTAAAACAATCCAGCACGGGGAACCGGTACCGGTACCCCCAATATCCGGATTAATCCAATACTGCTGCTACAGCAAAATACCGGCAGTATTGGATACCGGATAAACCGGACTTCCCACCCCTAATAACAAGTACTACTTTATTATAACTGTATTACACCAACTCCATTTGTAGGAGCTCCTTATCCTCTCAACATGGCTGCTCCTTCTGCTTGTCTCCTTCTCTCTTTCTGGCCCCACACCTGCTTCTATCTCTATGGTTGCTCTTCCAGTCCTCTCTTAAAGGAGCCTTACCCTCACATACTCTATATCATATTTCTAACTAGTAGAACTGCCCAGTATTTCAGCTATTGAAATCTTCCTAATTTGAGTTTCCTCAGTTTTCTTCCTCCATATGTGGCTATGCTATGAAAAGAGAGGCCAACAATCTCTGTAATGCATCACAACTTAAAGAACTTGTAGTCACAGATACCATAAGATACTGTATGCTGTTAGTCTTAAACCCAGTTAGACAACCCACAAAGTGGCTGAGGAATCAAACACCAACTTGAGGGAAAAGGAGATAAGTAAAAGTAGTTGTCTCTGACTCAAGCACCAAAGCAATTATGCAGGAGCATTATTATTACAGTAACTGTGCCTGTGGACATGAACAAGATGTTATCCTTCTGTTGTATAATTTGGATGATTAGGTGCCTCCTCCCTTGTTGCTTGCATAAAATCTGACAACTGATTGCAAATATAAACAGGAGATTCCCCTGCTCAGGGTATAAAAAAAAGCCCTGCAGCATACAGGTGTAGACAGGTGTACTGTTTTTGTGCAATTTTTGATTCTTGGAAGATCATATCAGTCATGCCAGTATCTTGAGTTTGGGTCATGCCAATTTTGAATGATAAGAAAAAAATAAAGCCAACAGTGATCCGAGAGTGCGGTTGCCAACTAATAATTAAAGGTAGAGCACCATATCCATACTAATTTGTGTTCCCCGTGAATCCAGTTAGCTCCTCTCCCCTGGGTATTTTGTATGGAATATAACAGCAATTAGCTAGATAGAAGTATTTCCATTATGAGGAAGCTCCACTGTTAACCAGAGAAAAGTAGAAAAAAGAACAGTTTAATAAAAACACATATTGCTATACAATATCATTAGTTTTGTAATTTACTTCCTAAGGAGACTTGAAAAATACTTTAGAGCAGGGATGGCGAACCATTTTGGTCTGAGAGGGGTCAGCTGCGAGTCGCTATCTCTCAGCCTCCATTCTCCATTTGTAAAATGGAAATAATAATAATCTACCTCACAGGGCTGTTGTGAGGGTGAAACAGAAGCAAATTTAAAAGACTCTGAATACTGAAAGTGCTATAGAAATTACAAATAATAATACCCCCTCCTGGCAGCTAATAAGCCATAAACCTGGAACTGTCTACCTCCCATTCCTAGTGGCAGAGTTTACATACCCATAATCCCTACACCTCCAAAGGAGAAGTGAGTTTTGGCTTCAGTTGGTTGTGGACCTGGCGAGTCTGTCACATCCTGCTCTTTCCAAGAATTTTGGAAGCCTTTTTGGGGATGATGGATTCAAAAAGAAGGTTTGCTGCACCAGAATATCTATCTTTATCACTGGATTCCAGCTGTTTCCTATTAAAATTGAGGGCAGCTTTAACCTATAAATATTGTCTCTGAATCTTCATTCAGGTGATGCCCATGACAAAGTCAGCCTCTCTAGTTCTGTCTTTCCATTAACAAATTGCTTGTAATGTTTGCCTGAAGATAACATGTCTACCAAGTATTGGAAAAAGCATCCATCAGAATACACTAGCCCAGTTTGTCAGGATTTTCATATCAGTGTATGGTACAAGGGGCAGCTGTATTAGGTTACATTCAGAAAATTAGATTTTGCCACCATTTAAACATATGCAACTCCTACACTCCCTTTATGGAAGTGTATGCCATCAATTATGACAATATTTTGCAAATTAAAGTGTTAATTAAGATCACTTGATAGATAAAGGACTGGTAATGCTTTACTATGAGGCCAGCTGAACTATCTGGCATGAAAAGCAACATGACTAAATAACTAAAAATAATTTAAAAGTTTGATAGTAAAACCAGCTTCCTAGATAATAGGGTGTTAACAGTTGCAACGTTGGCTCAATTTGTCTGCTCTGACCCACCTGGGCCAGTGCCAAACCCCACAAGTTTGTTCTGGGCTCACCAGATGTGGACCAGGTTCAGACCCCAGCAGGGTTGGTGATTGGGCTAGAAACATGGGCCTGGAATGAACTGGGCCCACAGTCCAGCCCCAAGGTCGGCCAGAATGGACCAAATAGGGTGGGTGACTGACCAGCTCCATCCCTGGGTTGCAGTCAGCGCCCAGCGTTGGGAGTTGCTAGGGGCGCTGACTGCAACCCAGGGATGGAGCTGGTCAGTCACACAATGCTCCCTGCCCCCTCTCCCCAACCATTTGGGGGCGCATTTGATTCCATCACCCAACCTGACCTGACTGGGAGTGGTGGAGGTGGCCGTCCCACCCCCAGATGTCTGCAGATGTGTTTTTACCCATAACTGCTACTATTCAGATTGGATGTGTGTTATCCTATGCTACTACTCCTCAGATTGGATGTGTGGGCCAGCCCAGATTCAGTGCCTATCATGTGGCTTTTCCTCAATAAAGAGGCCAGACCAAGTTACAAGTGTATTCCATCTCCCTTCAAAATTCAGGAGATAAGGTAGATATCCTCTGGTGTCTAATTATTTCATCTCCATTTTCTGGGACCCATTTCCCTACATCCCTATTTACTTTTTTATTAGCCTTGTCAAACTGGGCTCGGTGTACTCCAAATGAGCTGTTTGAGCATCATACAGCATAGAGAACTTTCCTGACCCTGATATCTCTTGTTATGCTTACCTGTGTGTAATTCTCCCCTGCCCCCTGAGTGAATAATGAGCACATCAGGAAAGCTGGCCCTTGCTGTTAGGCCAAGTTTCATTGTACACCTCACACTTATAATGTATGTAACACATACATACCCAGAACAGCCTCCATTATGATTTTTGCTGCCCTAATTCTAAAGAACTGAGACTTGCAATCCAACGGTGCAACACCGACAGGTAAGCCCTTCTTCAGAACCCCCCACAAACTGCTGGTAGGTTAGATAAAAACAGTCCATGTCCAATAGCAATGTGACTCTCCACAACGGGCTGCAATACCAGGTAGGTTCTAAGTGCCCCCACTGGACAAAAGTCAGGATCCCTGGAAGGGTGCAATGTCATCCATTCCCTGACCCCTCACTAATCTGTTTTTGAAAAGTGAATTGTCATGCACGTGCCAACACACGTTCTTAACTTCCGAGGCTGTGGCTCTTTTCTCACAGACACTCTAACACTGATACAATGGGTGTTACATTTTATTATACCTGTTGCAGGACTGCAGGTGTGCTCTAAGGGTACCCTGAAACATGTATAATAAAATGTAACACCTATTTTATCAGTGTTAGTGTCTGTGTGAAAGGGGCCTATGTCAGACACAGCATTCCATGGGAAAAGAACCAGTTTGCTAATATGAAAGGCTATAAAAAAGGCTGGAAAAAATGTCACTTGAAACTTAGAAGCCTCATTCCTGTACTAGCAAATCCAAGGAAGCTGAAGAAACCATTTTATTCAAAAGAACTAGGGTAATGGACTTTCTTTGATTGCCAGAGGCATCACTCTCCTTAGTCCATGCTTCAAGTGCTCTCCTACACATGGATCCTCCACAAGAGCCCGAGAAGCCAGCCACCTTGCTGCAGAATGAGATGCTTGAAAACTTTTGGGTGATAGTAGAGGGAAACCAGCCTTGCCACTTCAGGGTAGCCATGCCTCTTCACCAGATTGTCCTGAATCAGTCATGATAAGAGTCCCCATTTCCCCCCCCCCCTCCGCTCCCTACAAAGGACTCAATCTGAGAAAATGCCTTTCTCTAGTTCCTTACAATATTTGGGATCACTGAGTTCTGGAACCTGGCTAAGATGATTAGTAGCCAAGGCTTTGGTGCTCTTCAAGCATCTGCATGGGCATGCTTTTAGCTTCAGAGGCCAGGAAAGGAAATGAGAGAACATCTGCAATGCCATTATCCACACCTGGTAGTAACACAAATGTTATGTTGTTGCGGGTATAATGGCTCAAGGAATCACACTGACACCAGATAAGTTAAACATGGGCATAGGCCACAACTTTATTAAGATACCCCAGATAGCCCCTCCCCAGGTGCACCTGGCGTCCGTGTTGGGTGCCTTACACCTGAGCGCCCACACATGATTCCCTCAGGGCAGTCTTTTTAAGAGGCATACCCTGTGCCAATGTCAGGCATGCATTACTACTTAAAGGGGGGCGTAAGGCCCCACCCCTGTCCAGGTCAGGGGGGTGTCATAGGCTCTGGTGGGCAGGTAGTCCCAAGGGGTGGTGGCCTGACACGTGAGCCGTGGATCCACCCCTTGATACCTGCCTACCTGATGCCCTTGCCAGACCCACAAACTTACCACCTGCTCATTTCCTTTTCCAGGATGTGTGATACAACAGCTGTCACCAAAGTCATCACTCAGCTTACGTCCTTTAATAGCCGATTGACAACCTAAATTATTACTTGGTTGTTATCAAAATCATACTTGAATATTTTCACCCATGTCATCACTGCTAACACTATGAGGAAGAGTTACAGAAATTCTATGCCTTTCATGAACCCAGAGGGAGACAAAGTGGTTCAAATGGTATCTTCAGTGGTTCAAATGATATCTTTTATCATTCGAACCACTTTGTCTTGGGCGGTACTTTGTCTTGGATATCACTTGGGTCCAACACAGCAAACACACACTATCTCTGGATGAACCAAGACAAATGCCTTTGCTTAGGCCACCTCTATGAGCACCACTGCCTCCCAAAATAAAAGCTAATTCAAATACCTCCAGTAGCAATGGAGTCAAAGTCTTAGTCCATTCTGAACTATGCAGCACATATGGTTAAGTCACACCATTCACTGTGGCTTGTGGTACACACAAGGAACTGATGTGAACAGTACGTTGTCTGATTGCATTTGACTTCCCCAATCCAATGGATCTGCCACCCATTCAGAGCTAGGTGGACTGAGGACATTCATCCAGTGTAAGACCGAGCAGGACTTGAACCAACCATGTTCAGGGATGTAGTTTAGTGTAATCTACTGTCTAAACTTCTGGACTTGGTCCTGAGAAACCAGGGTACAAATGAGCTCACCAGGTTGCTTTGTCAAAGCCTCTCAGTCTCAATTCCTCATTGGTAAAATGGATATGTATGTATCCTTGTCTCTTGCTATACTTCCCCTTCTTTGCCTATCCTAGATTGTAAGCCCTTGGGGCAGGGACTTGTCTCAGAAATCATAACTGCACAGCACCAGGTACACTGTCATCAGTGTGGACTGGAAAGTCCAACGCCAGTTTCATACAGTCCTTCCCAAAGGACACTCAGTTATAGCACTCAAGAAAATTTTCCATATCAACAAGTCATCTCTCATTTCCACAAGGACCTTCATAATATGACTGAACCAAGCCCACCATTGCCACAGCTAGTCTGGGACAAAAGGTCCTGCCTGGGGCCACCACCATGCAGACTTAACTCAAGTGGCCAAGTCCTGACTGAAGCTCCTGCAGCCTTCATCAATTATGCATATTTGCATGCCTAGAAAATTCTTTTCACTCAGCCTTGCAAACTCCCGGTGCTCCCGGTGACTCAGCCTTGCAAGCAAGCAAGTTTCTCCTCTTCTGATCAATCTTTCTCACTGGGAGAGGTTCTGCAAGCAAACGAGTCTTTCAGTTCAGCTACATGCGGATAGCACAGATGTCTCCATTCTATATCCTCATTAGCTCTGGTGCAATTCAATAGTCTTTGGAACATCTTCTTAAACACTTTTATTGAGAATGCAAAAGGAAGAAAAAAAGCCACCTCACTACCTTCTAGCTGTACTGACTTTGCAATGCTAACAGGAACAGTGACAATGTACTGTAGTTATTAATGAAAGCAGATGGGATTCTGAGTACAGACAAGAAATTAATTTAAGGAATGGAATGAATGAATAATTTAATTGAATGAAATGAAAGAAGCCATTTACACATGTCAATCCACACTTTAAACAATGGATACTTCAACACCTCCACATTTTAAATTAGGCTGCATCAGATTTTGGTGCTGTGAAATGAATACCTGGGTAGAGAGCAAGACTTCCTGTATGTATAATGGAATAAGCAAAATCTCAGGATATGATCTCAGCAGAATTCAGGGGCTAGGAGGGCATTGCAAAGCAGGATTATGTTGCTCAGGCACATTCTCTAGAGATAACAAATGGTATAAAAAAGGCAAAAGGTTTAATTGAACATAAAGGGTGCTTCACAATCAGTGTTAAATAAAGGTCAAGAGTTAATCCAGAACAACTTGATTGTGGACTTTAATGAGACTGAATATCAGGTTCTATTCATCATCTTTTTTTAGACAATTCAAGCAATTTATTTATTTATTGTTCAAATTTATATGTCGCCCTTCCCACAAGGCTTAGGGCAGCTCAATTAAAAAACCAGTCAAATTCAACAATAAAAACACATTCCTTCCCTCAAATTCCCTCCCTCCCGCACAACCTTCCCACCAAAAAAACCACCGAAGCCCTATTTATCCCTGCCTGCCAAATGCTTGTTCAAATATAAAAGTTTTGCACTGCCTCTGGAAGATGCCCAGACTCAGGCTCAAATGAACCTCCTGGGGAAGGGAGTTCCACAAGATGGGTGCAGAAATCGAGAATTCTCTCCTCCGCACTCCTGCCCTATGGACAATGGTAACAAGCAGAACCTGCAGAAGGGCACCCCTGGCTGAATGCAGAGGCCATAAAGGCGCCTTCTAGATATGTGGGATCCAGACAGTTTACAATGTTAAATGTCAAAAAACGGTACCTTGAATTGTGCCTAGAAAGTTACAGGCAGCCAGTGAAGACTTTGGAGCACTGGTGTAATGTGCTCCCGGTGACTCGTCCCCAAAAGGAGCCAAGCCGCCACATCCTACACCAGCTTCACCTTCCAAACAGCATCAAGGGTAACTCCAATTAGAGCACATTGCAGTAATTTAGACTCAAGGTGATGAAAGCGTGGATGCCAGTGGCCAGATCTGAATCAGAAAGATAAGGCCGCAGACTCCTCATTAGATAGAGCTGGTGAAAGTACTCTTGGCTACTGCCGCTGCCTGACAATCCAGGCGCAGAGAGGATCCAAATGCACTCCAAGCCTGCAAACCTGAGTTGACCAGAGGGGGCCGGATCCATCAATGACAGGTGTCCCAATCCCCGCCAAGTCACAGGACCAGCCAACCATCATCTCTTTAGTCTTGTCGAGATTCAGCTTCAGTTGGCTCACCCTCATCCAATCCCCAATAGCAGCCAGGCAACAGGTAAACAGCAAGACTGCAGGACCTGGATCAGATGAAAAAGAAAGGTAGAGCTGAGTGTTATCAGCATATTAATGACACCTCACCCCAACCCTCTGAATGACCTTGCCCAGCAGCCTCCGATACACATGGAACAAGAAGGGGGAAAGAATAAATCCCTGTGGGACACCACAGGCACAATCCCGAGGAGAAGACGAGCAATTGTTTATCACCACCTGCTGGACCTCCCTAAAAGGAAAGGGTGGAACCACTCAAGAGCGGTCCCGCTTGCCCCTCCCAGGTCCTGCAGTCATGTCAACACCTCATGATCAACTGTATCAAAGGCCATGGAAAGATCTAACAAGATCAACAAGGTAGAATTCCTCTTGTCCATCTACAGGCACAGGTCATCAACCAAAACCACAAGTGCAGTCTCTGTGACATACCCAGGATGAAAACCTGACTGACACAGATCCAGGAATCTGACAGCATGAAGATACACCTGGAGCTGTTGGATAACCACTCGTTCAATAACCTTCCATAAAAAGGAAAGTTTAGAAACAGGCCAATAGCTGGCTGAGGCATCAGCATCCAGAGATGGTTTCTTAAACAGGGGCTGGACCACAGCAATTTCAAGGGTATCCAACACCCTCCCCTCCCAAAGGGAGGCATTGAAAACCCCATCCAACAATGGCCCCAGCATCTCCCGGCTTTCTTTCACCAGACAGAAAGGGAAAAGATCTAATTCACAACTGGTTGCCCTCATCACCCCGAGCACCTCCCCTAGCATCGATGGGTGATACCAATTGCAACTGATCCAGGTAAACAGGACAAGACTGAGTTTCCATAAACTCAAACTCTGACTCTGCAGATGAAATGGTACTGCCCAAGTTGTGGTGAATATGAGTTATTATGTCTGTAAAGTAATTAATAAAAATGTCACAGCGGTCTATGGATGACTCCATTTCCTGGTGGAAACAGGCCAGGTTGACCAGGCCCCATACCACCCGGAACAACTCTGCTGAACAGGAGAGCAGGACTCTATGATAGTGAAGAAGAAATCTTTCTTCGCTACCATCACAGTCATGGCATAGTCCTTCAAAAGTGATCTATGCTGCAATCGGTCAGCCTCAGCGTGAGTTGAGCACCACCTGTGGTCTAACCACCTACCCTCCCACTTCAACTGCCTCAGGTCCTCTGTATACCAGGGAGACGTGCACTGATGAAGCGGTGGGATCAGACACCTAACTGATCCACCACCCTGATGAGGGCATAGGAGGGCTGGGATCTGGGCCTTCCGGAGGTAATGATCCACCCACGACAATCGTGTTCTAACAACACCCCTGATAATCGGAACACCTGTTTCCAGGCTGGTGCAAAACATCGTCTCATACGTTGAGCCTGATATTATTTGGGATAGGCTTATGGTTGTCATGGCAGTCATGAACTCCTGCTCCGCTCCTAAAAGGCTGGCCTTAGCATGTATCTTGAAATCACCGAGAACAATAAGCCTAGATGATATCAACACCATCTCTGAGACCAGCTCAGTTAGAGCAGTCAGGGAATCAACCAGATCCCCTATCCTCAGCCAAATCCAGCAGACGACGGACACACTCCATATCGGATGAGTTAGACACTAGATACCTCCGAACGACCAAGGTATCTTTACAGACCACAGCCACTCCACGCCCACCCCATCCCCCAAGCATTGGGTGATGCTGCACCAAGTACCTGGCTGGCAGCATCTGGAACAATACTGGCCAAGATGCCTCATCTAGCCAGATTTCTGTAATGCATATGAGGTCGGCGGCCTCGTCCTGAATCAAGTCATGGACAGTAAATGTTTTATTTGCCACTGACCTTGGATTAAGCAGCATCTGCATCTGCCCTACTGGCCTGAACTCCCAAATAGGCCGAGATGGGGGGGCGTGGGATATGGGAACTGACACTAAGTGTCTTTCCCGAAAGCCCCAATGGTCTACCCTCCCCCTGCCATACCTCCTCATGCCCCTCTACCATCTCTGCCCCAGAAAGGCTCCCCTCCCCAGCTCCTGATTGATTATTTCTCCCCCCCTTCCAAAATGACAACACTCAGATGGCCTGTCAGGAATGGGAGAAGGGATGGCCAGAGAGGGACCCCCGAGACCAGCATCCCCAGAGGCAGACTGGCAGACAGGTAAATTTCTCCCCTCTCCCTACCCAACACACACACACCCAAAATCCCTCTCCTCCCACCCTCTCCCCCTCGCCCTACCCAACCAATATCCCATATCACATCCTCTTCCCACATGCCTGAACCCTCCCTCTCACTGGGGGAGGGGCATGGTACTCCCACCCTCCTCCCCGGTGCCTGAGTCCCCCTTCCACTGGGGGAGGCATAGCAGTCCCTTCCACCCTCCTTCCCCATGCCTGAATCCCTCACTCACTCACTGGGTGGGGTGGGGTACAGCACTCCCTACCACTGTCCTCCCCAATGTCTGAACCCCCCACTCTTACTGAAGGGCCATGGCATTCCTTCCCACCCTCACCATTTCCCCACATCCCACCCTGCCAAACCATCTAAAACCAATTAAAACTTGGTCAGTCGCTATGGCTGCTTAACACCCACAGCTGCAAAGCTGTAAGTCTAGAATTAATGGATGTTGCAGAAAAAGCTCTTAATTTCACAACAAAAGAACATACATTGTAAATGCAGCTTTCTTTCATACATTAGGAAGTGAGCCAATGGAAGCCACCGAATACTCTAATCACAAGATGGGGTGAGAGGGGGCAGGAGGAGTTTTTCCAGATTAGAAACTTGACTTGTCATAGGGGTTGTCAATAAAATAAGTCACACTTTTAAAGTTTTATTTTTGATCCCCTTTTTTTGGTCACACAGTACAGACTCCCTCCCCCCTAAAAAGTGTCACTAATTAGTAATTATGTGCCCTACACCCCACATTGCATGTTAATTAACATGACGCTGGCCCACTTGGACAAGTGCCAAAACCTTCCCATTTGTTCTGGACCCACCAGTTGTGGCCCTGCTTCAAACCCTGGTGGAGTTGGCAGCTGGGACAGAAATGTGGGGCCAGAAGAATCTGAACCCATGTCCCAGTCCTGTGAGCCACCCAGATGGGCCAGAGCAGGTTGAACCAGGCAACTGCATCCATTTTCATTTCCACCCAGCCCTGGTATGGAGGATTACCATGGCAGCCTATTATTGGCCGTCATGGCTGCCCATCTTAGTGGGGGACAGGGTGCCAAGTGCAGTGCAAGCGTGCAGCTGGCCATCCATGCGTCACTACCTGCCGCTGCTCCCCAACTGTGTCAGGCCATGGATGTGTGTTCCCACCACCAGAACTAATCTGAATGGGGTGTAGTCCTCCCCTATCCCTGGGTAGGATGACAACTTCAGTTAACACCCATTGTTAATACATGTAATATTATTACATGTAATACATGTAATAATAATATTAATATGTCCATTAAACAAAAATGGCCAGTTATATAACATATATTGGAAAACAAATGATTGGGGGGGGGGGGAATGCCGCTCTTAAAACCTTGGTGTGGCCTGTAGTTGGTAATGGTGATGAGGAGAACTGCATAATGCATAGAGTATTCAGGGGGTAGGAGATGGGGGTGAAGAAGAAGCCTGGGGATGAAGCAGAGGGACAGAGATAAATAACCATGACATGGGATCAGCAGGGAGGGACAATGGGGTAGTAGAATGGGAAAAGATGAAGGCAACTGGTCAGGGAGGTGACATGGGGAAGAGGTAAAGAAAGGGAATTATCTAAGACAGCTAGCAACTATGGACTAAAATTCAGGGGTGAGTAACCTTTTGTATTCCAGGGGCCACTATGAAAATGAGTACAAGCTCCAAGGGCCACATAGAAATCAGGGTGAGGGTGCTTCACGGGTGCACTCAGGAAGAGGAGGGTCCATATCATTGGTCTCTGCCATGGGTCTGTCCCCTATCCTTACATGCACGTCCTCATCTCTGCATCCTTATCCTGAGTTCAGTTTTTCAGTGCTTGAGGGTAGGAACTGGATCCCGGGGCCACTGAAAGTGTAGTCATGTGTGGCAGGGAAGGCTCTCTTAGCTTGAGTCGTCTGAATACTTGGGGAATCAGCTACCTTGCCACAACACTGTGTTCCCAGGAGCTGTTAGCAGGCTGCTAGCCTGATGACTGGCTCTGAAAGTGCTTACTTTACATTTAGGAATGAGCCTCCTCTTTGCCCCTTTTAACCCACCTCTGAAAAACGTCCAAACTAGGACTTCTCCTAGCTCTATAGCTAGGTCCCAAGATATCATGTAAATTACAGGCTTCTCTTTGTCTTTGAAAACATAATAAATCTGACCTTTTCTGGTGCTCAGTCTCTCTTCTGCAATTTCCAGGTCTGTGGGAAGTTGAACAGGCTTTCCCTCCCTGTAGCTTGGCAGTGTCCCAGGCTCAGCCCTGCAGGTTGGCTTTCTCTCGGCCGTCAGCTGCTAAGTGCTTAACTTCACTGCTTGCAGCTCTTGCTCCTTTATCTGACTTGCTCTAAATTGCTTCTGTGTCTCACACTGCTTCTGTCTCTTTCTCAGCTGAGAGCTACCATGTTTTTATAGCCATCTGCAGCTCATTAGTTGGTCACATGCTGGCTTCTTTGGCCAAGCTTTAAAGAGCCAGTGTCCAGGACTCCCTCTATCAGGGAGTTAATCTCTTCAGAGCCTGGTCCCTGCTACACTGTGTGATGCATATGGCCCCCGGACCTGAGGTTCCCCACCCCCAGGACTAAATGATTCTGCTGTATGAGTAAATACACATATGATGTTATGTATGAACAGGAGCAAAACAAGTACTTGGTGTGAATCCCAAATTTATTTATTTATTTATCACCCCAACCCTCCTGCAAAAGCAACTCAGGGTGGCTGACAAGTCAATAAAAACACAAATATAAAAGTACATTAATAACTAATATTAATATTAATACATCTTTAAACATTTTACAAACCACATGGAGGATGTCAAAATACATATATATACAAAGATATATTAAAACTCTCCCACCCTAACCCTCAAACCCCCTACCTTCACCCATCTCCCTCATTAAAAGTCTGATGGAACAGCTAGGTTTTGCATTGATGTCAAAAAGAGAAGAGGTCCAGGGCCACCCTGACCTCTGCCAGGAGGGAGTTCCACAACCTTGTTGTGGCCACTGAGAATGCCCTCTCCATATTTGCTAGGGATGGGCGAACGCGGTTCGGTAGTTCGGTGTTCGGCCCGAACTCGGCCTGTTCGGACAACCNATATTTGCCCCCCATGAGACTCAGGGGACTTTGAGAAAGGTGCTCCCGGCCAACCACAGGGGTCAATCCAGAGCCTGGGGGGTGGGGCAGTCCCACAGGTAGATCGTATAGGACTTTATAGGTAAGTACCAACACCTTGAGTCAGGCCTTGAATACTACAGGCAGTCAGTACAGAGAATGAAGCACCAGCGTAATGTGCTCCCGAAGGTCCATCCCTGTAAGGAGACGGGCCACTGCATTCTGCATCAACTGCAATCTCAGAACAGTTACAATGGGTAGCCGCACATAGAGTGCATTACAATAGTCCAGTCTTCAGATGATGAAGATATGGATGATAGTGGCCAGGCCGGCGTCCAAGATGGATGGCTGAAGCCGCCGCACCAGATGTGACTAGCAAAATGCACTTCTCACCACAGCCTACACTTGGGCATCCAGGTGGAGCTGGGAATCAAGGAGCACTTCCAGACTACGAAACTGAGGAACCAATGAGGTGGGGTGGGGGGCATTCCAACCCCACCACCTTCCGCAATAGCATCACCTCCATCTTGTTGGGATTCAGCCTCAGTCGGCTCACCATCATCCAATCCCCCACAACCGCCAGACACCAAGTAAGCACCAAGACTGCTGGGTCTGGGTCAGATGAAAAAGAGATGTAGAGTTGGGTGTCATAAGTATATTGATGATACCGAACATCAAACTCTCTCATGACTTCACCCAGTGGCTGTATATACATGTTGAACAAGAGAGGGGAGAGAATGGAATCTTGCGGGACTCCACATGAGAAGTCCCAGGGTAATGAAGAACAGTCCCTGAGCACCACTCTCTGAGCTCTCCCAGTCAGGAAAGAGCGGAACTACTCAAGAAAAATCCAGCCCACCCCAGCTCAGGCCCACAAGCAAGTCACCAACATCTCGTGGTCAGTGGTATCAACGGCAGCTGACAGATCTAACAGAATCAGCAGGGTTGAGTGACCCTGGTCCAGTTGATGGTGGAGGTCATCGAACAAAGCCACAAGCACAGTCTCAGTGCCATAACCCAGACAAAGCCGGACTATGAGGGATCCAGAAAACTGATGCGGTCAAGATGTCCCTGAAACTGCCAAGCCGCCACCCATTCAATAACCTTCCCTAAAAAGGGAAGGTTAAAGACTGGCTGATAGCTGGCGAGGGAGTTAATGTCAATTGATGGGTTTTTGAGCAGAGGTCACACCACTGCCTCTTTGAGAAGAGAGGCATTGCCCACCCCCTCCAGCAATGGACCCAGCGTCTCCCAGCTGGCTTTAACCAGTCAGAACAGGCATGGGGGGAAGTTTTCAAGATGTGGCTCTGACTGTCCCAAGAACCAGCTCTGCATCAGAGGGCAACACCCACTGAAACTGATTTCATGAAACCGGACAAGGTGGAGGTTCCATAACCTCTGGTTCTCATATCGTAATAAGTGCAACATCAAAGTTGTGGTGAATACGAGTGATTTTATCAGTGAAGTAGTCAACAAACATGTCACAGAGGGCACTGGAAGGTTCCAGGTGGAGGGAGGACGGATTGACCAGCCCCCTCACCACCTGGAAAAGCTCCACTTCACTAGACTTCACAGATATTATGAGGGCAGCAAATAACTCCTTTTTTTCTGCCCACACAGCCATGGCATAGGCTCATAAACTAGCTCTATATCACAATCTTTAGGCTTCAGCACATGAACAGCACCACCTTCACTCTAAATGCCACCCCTCCCACTTCAGCTGCTGCAGATCCTCAGTAAACCAAGGGGGCCTGTGGTGCTGATGCCTACGAGCCAACCAGTCGATGGCCTCATTCACCAATATAGTCCAAAGAGCAATCGGCCAGAGGGTTACTCCTCATGAGCATTCTGGAACTTCTCCAGTTCCATCAATCTTCGAATGCAAACCAATCAAACTGGTTCCACACCTTTCCGGGAGCAGACATGTACCGGGAAACAGGCTCAAATTTAATTAATATGGTGTATTTCTTTTTGTGCAACGGAAACAAACCTGAAATGACATTCACTTCCAGTTCCCAATATTTGTTTTGGTTATTTTGTCATTGTTGATTAATTCACGTTTGGTTTTTTAGTCACCTCAAATACTGTGTATATGGAGTAACTGAATTGTAGTTTTCACAACAGTGATAAAGAATAATTTAGATATTGGTTCATGGGAATGAGTACGAGTGTTATCTTCATGAATATGAAAAGCCATTCATTTCAGCCCTACAAACAACCAATACCCCTCCCCCCCCCATCTTGATAAATGTCATTCTTTAAGGGCACTCCCATAATAATAAACCATTGCACTAAATTGCATTCCTGAGCCCCAAACCAGCAGGGCCCCATGCTGAGGGTTAATCAGTGCATGTACACACACCTGTTTAACTGTGGGCCTTTTTGTTATGGGAATGACAGCAACAGCATCACCTGCTTCATCTGAACCCTTTTCCCCCTTCCTGAATCTGATGCTGGCTGGGTACTCCGCTTCACATCTCTGATCAGGTATGTTGGTGACTGAGTTAGAGCCACCAAAATATGGTTTGCATAGGACCCCCATATCATTTAATTGAAGCCTGCCCTTTGTCCCCAGAAGCTATGAGTGTTAACAAATAGCAGAATAACCTCCTATGAGTGGATGTTGATCTGGTTATTTATTAGATGGTTGGTGTCCATAAACACATGTTTGTGTGTTAGTGGACATCTTATTAAGGTCATGCTTGTGCTTTCAAGGGGCCTTCAGGGGCCTAGAGAGTGAGATGCAAAGGGAGTGCTATGGAGCATCAACTTCTTGTGCTTTCCATTTCATTGTGTAGATTTGCACAAATGTCAAAAATCTCAATAAAGATTGAACAAACATGAGAAATTAATTAAAAATCATACTTTTAAATTGAGTCTTCCAGTTTCCCCTGTAGTATACACAAAAACGTGCTTGCATTCACGGCAGATAACAAACAGGAAGACCTTGTGTGATAACGTGCTGCCACAAGATGGTGTACTAAGGAGAACAAACTAGTATATAATTAAGTCAAAATTGAGGGAAAGGGGGCCAATATTTATTTATTTATTTATTTTACCATATTTGTATCCCGCTCTTCCTACCTCGCGGTAGCCCAGAGCAGTTAACAATAACAAAATACAATATAAAAATATAATATAAAACAATTAAAACATTTAAAAACATAATAAACAAAAGCAGGGGGGGGGAAACACAACCCCCCCAACCCTACCCCTCTCTCTCACCAAAAGCCTGACGGAGCAGCCAGGTCTCACAGTTCTTGCGGAAAGCCGAGAGGTCCGGGGTCAAATGGGCCCCCACCAGGATGGAGTTACACAGGACACCGAGAACGCCCTGTCCTGCGTGGCCACCGGGAAACCTAGGGGACCTCCAACATGGTGCCCCCAGACGACCACAGAGGCCAATCCAGAACCCGGGGAGTGAGGTGGTCTCACAGATAGGCAGGGCCCAGGCTGTGTAAGGCTTTATAGGTTAAAACCAACTTTTTGAATCGGACCCAGAAGACTATTGGCAGCCAGTGCCGAAATCGGAGCACTGGTGTAATGTGCTCCCGGCAGCCCAGCCCCACCAGGAGCCGGGCCGCCGCATTCTGCACCAGCTGCAGCTTCCGAATTGTCACCATAGGTAGCCCCATGTAGAGCGTGTTACAGTAGTTAACCGAGAGGTAACAAAAGCATGGATGATCGTGGCCAGATCCGAAACCAACACCAGTGGTCGAAGCCACTGCACCAGATGTAACTGGTGGAAGGCACCCATCACCACAGCCTCCACCTGAAGATCCAGGTGGAGCTTCGCATTGAGGAGCACCCCCAGGTTCTGAACCTGGGAAGTCAGTGGAGGACAAACTCCCTCAATTGAGGGGGATGTCATCTCCATCAACTTACCCACTAACATCACCTTCGTCTTGTCAGGATTCAGTCGCAGTTGATTAGCCCTCATCCAGTCCCCCACTGAGACAGCCAGGCCTGAGTTGGTTGAAAATGAGAGGTATAGTTGGGTGTCATTCGCATACTGATGACATCTCACCCCATACCCCCTGATCACCTTGCCGAGAGGCTGCATATACATGTTGAACAGGAGAGGGGATAAAACAGAACCCTGCGGGACCCCACATGAGAGGTCTCAGTGTGATGAAAAATGATCACCGAGTACCACCTGCTGAGTTCTTCCTTTCAGGAATGAGTGGAACCATTCAAGAACAATCCCGCCCACCCCCGCACTGTCCTGCAGGCGCATCACCAACAGCTCATGGTCAACGCTATCAAATGAATCCGACAGATCTATTAGAACTAAAAGGGTCGATTGACCCTTATGCTTTTCACGGCGCTGATCATCGACCAAAGCCACCAGTGCTGTCTCAGTGCCATGCCCTGGACGAAAGCCAGACTGAGAGGGATCCAGATAACTGACACAATCGAGATGCTGTTGGAGCTCCTGAGCCACTACCAATTCAATAACCTTCCCTAAAAAGGGAAGGTTAGAGACAGGCCAATAGCTGGCAGGGGAGTCAACGTCAAGCAATGGTTTCTTGAGCAGAGGACGTACCATCACCTCTTTGAGACAGCTTGGCACTCTGCCCTCCCGTAGGGAGGCATTGACCACCCCAGCCAGCAACAGCCCCATTGTCTCCTGGCAGTTTTTAATCACCCAGGATGGGCATGGATCTAATTCACAAGAAGTGGCTCAAACAGTCCCCAGCACCTCCACCACATCAGTGGGTGTCACTGACTGAAAGTGATCCCATAAAATCGGACAAGTTAGGGCTTCTACAACCTCTCTCTCCTCCACTGCATTAAGTGCGGCATCGAGGTCTTGATGAATACAAGAGATTTTCTCCACAAAATAATCTGAAAGAAGGTCAAAGTGGGCGGAAGATGACTCAACCCCCAGGTTGAGGGAGGCCAGACTGACCAGCCCCGGTACCATCTGGAAAAGCTCTGCTGGACGGGAACTTGTGGATGCTATGAGGGCAGCAAAGAACTCCCTCTTTGCTGTCCGCATAGCCACAGCATAGACTCATAAACTACCTCTATGTTGCAATCTGTTGGCTTCAGGTCGGGATCGATGCCACCATCACTCCAACCATCACCCCTCTTGCTTCAGAACCCATAGTTTCTCAGAGAACCAAGGAGGCCTGTGGGGCCGTCGCCTGGGCAACGGACGCCTGGGAGCCGTTTGATCAATGACCTCCATCAGCAAGATGTTCCATAGTTTAACGGGGTCATCGATGAAACGGTCATCAAGGTCGGACGGTATCTCCCCCAGAGCACCTAGAAACCGCACCAGGTTCATCAGCCTCCGGGGGCAGACCATCCTAATAGGTTCTGCACCCTGCTGGGGGCAGACTTATGCTAGAAGGGAGGTCTTTAGGAAGTAATGATCAGTCCATGACAAGGGCACAGTTGTTATCTCCCCCATTAATGGAGCACCCACCTCAAGGCCAGTGCAGAACATGAGGTCCAAGGTATGTCCCCCAAGATGTGGCCTGACACAAGGTATGTCCCCCAAGATGTGTCAGGCCATTGACCCTTTGGAACAGGCCCATGGTTGCCATGGCACTCGAGGAAGGCATGGTGTGGTGCCGCCACCCCACCTCCATCTAGGTGAGCCACAAGGGCCCCAAAGTTCAAGTTCAAGCCACAGAGGGAAGAACATTCCTGTTGAGTACACTGTGAATTCACTTATAATAAACTTTATGCATGTGCTTTTTATATATTTTTTTAATGACAGCTACAAAAATAATGCCACTATCACGCAAAGGACAAACTCTAACAGTTCATCATGAAAATCATAAAAACGCACTGTATTGCTGAATATTTTCAAAATGAATAAAAAATTCTTGATGGTATAATATATCACTTTGTGCTAACTGAAGAAACAGTGGCCTTTTTCACATGAGATGTTCTGCATGTGACCACTGTGGCAGGTAGGTGGGGATGCTTGTGTGCTCCCAAAATACACCCAGGTCCATCCATCGCCCATGTATGGAGCAACCAGTGAAAATGGAGGCTGCTCTGTGGGTGGAGAGATGGGTTTTCCCCCTTGTAACAGTGGCCACCGGTACGCACACCCATCCCTCCACACATCGCGGCCTGTTTAAAAAGGGCCAATGAGGATGAGAGTGAAAATTAATGCATAACCAGAGATCTGCGCTCCAACCTTAATTAAATGTCATTATTTTTGACATTGGTGATATAGTGTCAGTTTTCCTGTACTGCGGTACAAAACATTTTAAAAACGAAAAAATTGGCAACCACTTTAAAGGAGCTTGAACATCTTTTGGAGGTTGTGTATGACTTCCTTGTTTGAAAAAGCATTTATCAGGTAGGGATAGAGGTGTATTTTGACAGGTGGTTTTGGGGTAGGCTTTTAAGGGACATTTGGTGTGGGGAATTGGGAGGTCGTATTGGGTGGGTTTGGTGGCAGGATGTGGGAGCATTGGGAGGTTTAAAGGGTCTTTTTTTAGTGTTGTATCTACTTTTATTGTTTGTGAGCTGCCCTGAGCCTTTGGGAAGGGTGGCATATATATTTAAACAAATAAAAAAATAAATAACATTTTACATGCAGTCCTAAATGGCATGATATAACTGCTAACCTCTAGCCATACCAAAAGTTCGAACATAGTCTTGATATAGTGACTATCATATATGTTTTTCATATAACATGTACTAGAATGTTATATACAAAATTTAAAAAACTCATCAGAATTAACAGACCCATGATAGCAGTAGCTGGAGAAGTTAATCCATTTATATAATACTATGGTTTATTAAGCATAGCCGTAGGTCACTGCATAAAATAAAATAAAAGATAAAAGAGTAAAACAAAAGAACAAAAAGAAGAAAATACAAACAACAAATAACAATACACATTTTCAAATACAGTCAAAATTCCCCACGGTCGCACCACTCAATATTCTCATTTAACTTAAAATCAAGGAATTGTTATCTCAGTGAGAATGCCTGCACCAAGTATTTTAACAACTGATTTAGTGAGTTCAGGCACTTTGTCCTGCAAAGCCAACACCATCAGGACATGCTCCCCCCTCCCAGGATGGCTATTAAGGAAGGAGGCCAAGAAATTATCCCTCACAGCATCGTATAATCTGCAACCGAACAAAATGTGCTGGGTAGACTCTGTGATGGTCTGGTCAAAAGGACAAAGCCTCTCGCTATATGATATTCCTTCCCTTCTACCCTCCAAAACATTAGAGGGGAAAGCATTAAGTCTTGCTGACATAAAATGGAATCTACCTCTTGATGAGGTTGACAACACTAAGTATGTAGCTGGCTCTCCTATTTTTGGAGCCCAAATAAGATAATCAGTCATATGCGTAGTATTCCTTATTAAGGTGACATCATTTTGTCAGGCTATGTCCTTGAGTCTAGTTGACATCTCTATCCATAATACCCCTGCATCTTTATCCTGGCAATATTTGGGAGAAAATCCCAGCCTAGCCACAAAGTGTTTAAATTGTTGATGTTTTAAAAATTGTTTTATATTTTATAATTGTTTTATTATGTTGGAAGCCGCCCCAAGCTGTTCTCAGGAGGGGCGGGATATAAATGTCAAAAATAAATAAATAAAATAATAAATAAATAAAAATCTTCCAAGGCATGGAACTATTAGTTCTTATAGGAATCCTTCAGGAAATAATTTTAACTAGTCCACTATCCTTGCTGTTAACTATTTTTATCCAAAACTTTATTGCTCTAATCCAGGTCTCATGGTTCCAACCCAACTGCCCAGTCTCAATACGTATGGCAGCTGAAGGGGTACCAACAGGTATTCTCAGGAAGCTTCTAAATTTTTTGCCTGGAATTGGTCCAATTTAAGAGTCACCAAAGGGGCCCAAAGCTCAGTGCCATACAAGAGTCTCATGCCAATTTTAGAGTTAAAAACCTTCGCTGCCACATTCAGGGGTGCACCGCCAGAGGTGACCAAGAAGCTCTGGATGGCTAGCGTTGTACCTTTCGCAGGAGTGGTCGCCCTATACATATGTTCCTTCCATCCCCTTAAATGATGGAAATACAGACCCGGATATTTGAAAAGTGGAACCTGCTGGAGCAAATGGCCATCCAGGTACCAAGACTAGGTTCTCCTGCTATTAGAGAAGATCATAATCTTGGATTTTGAGTAGTTAATAGTAAGTTTATTTACCTGGCAATAGGCCGAGAATTGCTGAAGTTGTCTTTTAAGACCCACCCGAGTTTGTGACAGCAAAGCCAGGTCATCCGCATAAAGCAGGCAACCCACCAGTCTGGATGCCAACTTTGTTGGAAAAAAATCTGCTTTTGCCATAGCAGGAACCAGGTCATTAACAAAAAGGTTGAATAAAGACGGGGCCAGCACGCAACCCTGCCTAACACCCTGATGAATACAAATTTTGCTCGTGGAATGCCCCACGCTATCCAATCTCACCACCTGGGAAGTGTCCTGATGAAGTTTATATACAAGGACAAGTAATCTTTTATCAATAGAAGTGGGTGAAAGTTTGTCCCAGAGCAGCTGTCTGTTGATCAAATCAAAGGCAGCTCTTACATCCAGGAATGCAATGAACAGCTTGCCGTTCAGTTTCTTATATTTATCAATAAGATGCGATAGAATTAGGCATTGTTCAAGAGTAGACCTACCTGCCTGAAACCCAACTTGCTCTGGGTCATTTATATATGTGATCGACGGTCCAACATTTGGCCACAGCCTGTGTTTGGACATACCCAGCTATGTGTTGCGATGTTAAGAGTAAAATCATTTGACAACTTGAGATTGCAAATTATATTACAAATGAACAAAGAACATTACTAAATATTGAAGGCATTTACACAAAAACATGGTTTTCCAAGAATTTCTATAATAAAGAAATGTTTTACAGGGAAAATTTGCTCAGTATACACTTCTTGTTGTCTCTATAGCAACCTCATCTTTCAAGGCTCCATTCTACATTTGTATCTCTTTGTCCTTAGGGCGGGTGGGGGGAGAGAAATCAAATATGGTAACAAAAAACAGAAATGTTATCAATCATTAACAACACTTTCATCAAAGTGTGATACTAATTTAACCCCAGTACAGGGATGGGGATTATACTAGTATAGTGTTTTGAGGATTGCACTGCAACTTAATAAAAATCTTACTTATTTTAGGAGCAAGGGGAGGTTCCATTCTCTTTGCCCCCGCACTAGGAATACGGCACAGACACAAAGGATATGGGTAAAACTGGCCACAGCTGTTTTATTGAAGACGAATTTAATTAATAACCTGTTAAGAAAACAAGAAACTAATTAAGCCAATTAAAATTCAGTTAACAACCATAAATAACGGTGTATAGAATTAAAAGCCAATTACCCTAATTCAAATCTTTTCCATGCCAAATTGTGAGGTAAGTTAGAATATCCAATTAATCAGAACCTTTTCAATTAGAATGCCAATTAAATGCTGATTAGAATTATACCTAATTCTAACAGGTGAATAACAAGGGGGGGTGAAGAGATTATATAACTTAACCATTCAACTATCTTTCACTCCCCGCGTTCAGTACCATAATGCCAACCATTCTGGATTGGAGATACCGATACAATCCCCCTCCAATGGACCGACTTGATCCATTTTTCCAGAAGGACAGACGCTTCTGATGCAAACCTCGGGACCGCTTAAATCCTACCCGTATGGTCACAATGCCTGCCCTTCCTTTCTGTGATAATTTGGGGCGCCCATCCCCTAAATTACCCACCAGGTACACCTTGCAGAATGAACCCCATCATCTGCCCATACACCCAGGCTATAAAGCCCTTACCAGTTTAACCCTATGGTACTGAACACCGTCACAAGTTCAGCAGCTGCGTTTGCATGAACACCCCCATAACACAACCCAAATCATCCAAGTGAATTATGCCCTAGAACGCCCGGCTCATACCAGCCTTTGCAATAACCCTTTTATGTTCCCAGTATACAAGTCTAATCCCAGTTCAGATAAATGCACCCCAGCCTGCCAGAATAGTTCTGGCCTGTTCCATCTTATTTCAGGATGGCAAAGCCAAATACCCCCCAGGGGGGCAATCCATTTCCTGACCTCCCCATTAACATTTTTACGAGCTCTATCCACCATTCTAGGATTAGTAGCTCCTGGCCACTTAATCCGTTGCAACAGTTCCTTGAAAACCAGACTGGCCTTCGGGAAAAGCTCCCGGAACTGGAGCCAATCCTGCCTTATCATTATCGATAGGTCCAACCCGGATCCCCTTGTAAAGTCATTCTCACCCAGATGGATTAATATCACATCCGGGTGGGATATACCTGCCCAACCCAACATTAAGGGCATAAACTGAGGCCAAAGCATCCCTTTCCTTCCTTTCCACACAATGAAACCCCTTGAAGCCAGGTCAAGCTGTGTGCCCCAGTTAGTTGCCTGTACTCATTTTGCTGCCCACCTGACAAAGCTGTGGCCGATGATCCAAGTTACCTTTCTCTGGGGATTACGGCCACCTCCTATGAAAAAAGAATTTAAAACAAGCCATCACTTACACACTGCCAGGACCAGAATCTAAAATACTGGGAATGAGTGAATATAAGACTTAAAACCCGCAGACCGCCATCTGCCTACCCTCCGGATCTCAGGGGGGTGGAAACCAGCTGCGACCGCAGATGAGGCTACCCCAATCCTAAATGAATGAGACCTAAACACCACCCCGGACAACCCAAGTAACATCAAACAATGTTTTAATACTGCCAAAAACTGATAACAGGTTAACGGGAGACCCGACTGGTGCATGAACAGTGATCCGGGCAAACCTGGTTAAACCTTTAAATAATTTTCCATGCATACCACCGGGCAGATAAGCGGCTCAAT
>QEPC01013045.1:5303290-5313436 GCA_003113815.1 Sphenodon punctatus
AAAGCTGGGTCTTCAACCATCCAATTATGGGTTGCACTCTTTTCAGATTGAGGCTGCATCCGTGGCGGCCACTGGGGGATTGTCTGTCTCCCAGATTAGGACTATAGGTATATGGAGGTTGGGCGCTTATCACACGTATGCACGGCCATTCAGCCCTTCTCAGTAGGGGTTTGGGGAGAGTCAGTAACCCTCTTTGTATTGTCATCTGCAGGCTTGGAATGGCTGCTCACTGTCTGGATATGTGGAAACAGCATTCTGTGATGGGCCAAACACCATGCAGCTAATTCAGATTTTCGTACCCAGCTTGGTTGTGGCTTGCATTCCCGCTTTTTTTGGTTTGGGCACAGTGGAATTCAATGGGAGAAGTTTATGTCTTCTCTGTTCCTTTGGGCTGCCAGACACACTGGTCATCCACTTGGGTGAAAATGACCTTGGGCTACGCAGTGCATGGAGGCTCACTGACAAAGTGAAGGAAAACACCTCCCATTTAGTAGCTGAATGGCTGAAGTCATCCATATGGTGGTCTGATTTGCTGGAGCGTCGGTCTTGGCATTATGCCACTAAGCCGGGAAAGATTGAGCGAGCTAAGCGTAAGATCAACAGAGAAATCTGGATGTTTATAGAGCACCTGGGAGGCCAGGCAGTACATCATGAGCGTATTGTGTGCCATCATCCAGGCCTTTTTCCGAAGGATGGGGTGCATCTGTCTGAGCAAGGGAACGCAATGTTGCTGGAGGACTTGTGGGATGTTTTACACCGGCATTTAGGTATACCTGTGGGGGCAGGAGGAATGGGTGAGTGAAGTTTTCCTCCCCGTTTTCATGGTGGTTAACGGTTTAGGAACCATGCTGTGGTGAGGCTCCCTAAGAGCTAAGGGGGTGTGCCTGCATCCCATCACCACTTGGCAAGCAGGGGGTCTTAAGGGTGGGGGCCCCAGTCCAGGCTCTGGACAGGTGGTAAGGGGCTTCACCCCACCCTGACCCAGGGGGAGGGTGACTTTGAAGGGTTGAATCACACAGGTAGGTGGGCGAGGATTAGCTCAGTCCCCTTTCCTGCTTTATATGGCATGGTTCCTCTCCGCTATACACACAGGTTTAGGGGGTTTTGGTTGTGTGCCGATTTCTGTATATAATGTAGTAAAGTTGCGGCCAGTGCCTCTTTATCCCAAAGCATGTTGCTGTCTGTTCTTGTGGGTAGTGCTGGCACAAAAAGCTTTGGGCAGTGTAAAAATTAAAAACAGTTCCAAGCAAAATAGTGATGATAACATAAATAGATTACTCATCTCTGTCATCTTGCAACAAATTACTCCCTAAAATATCCATTTGACTCATTCCTGGCAAAAGCTTGACAAAAAATGAATGTTTTGCTCTAATCTTTTAGTATTAGTCATCTCCGGTGTTGTAAGGAATAGACTGAAAATTAGATGGAGTTAGGCACATAAGTTTTGTATTTACATTTTTCAGTTAGTTTGCCCTGTCTCATTAGTATATATTTCCCTCCCTACTTTCAAATCCCTCATACAACCCTACTTCTTCCATAAGGTTTTTCCATTCTTCATATTTCTCATTGACACAGTCCCTCTTCTTTCCCATCTTCCAAGGTCCCCTTCTCCCCTGTAACTACGCAACTTTTCAGTATTGAAGTATTATTCATATTTCTCCCTTGTCTGCCCTTCCTTCTCCATGTCAGACTGTAAGCTTCTCAGGGCAGAGAACCATCTCTAATTAATGCTTATTTAATGTCGGGTGCATTGTTGGTGCTATGTAAAGACTTAATGATAATAATAAATTATAGCAAATACGTTTTCCTTTGTGTGTTTATCCTTTCATTTTTTTCCATCGGCAAATGTAAAAGTTTGTTGTATTTATTTATTTATTTATTTCATAAAATGTATCCCATCCCCTCCTGTCCAATGGCAGCTCAGGGAGGCTAACATAATACAATCAAAACAACTACAAAATTATAAAATACAGTTTAAAATATCTAAAAGGAGTCTCAAAGTATGAGTCCATAAACACCCCCCACTCTTCCCCCTCATATAAACACTTGGCAAAACAACCAGGTTTTGCATAGAAGGAAGGGAGATCTGGGGAATGGTGAACCTCCACCAGGAGAGAGATTCACAGCTGTGGTGTAGCCAACAAAAAAACCCTCTCGGATATATTGCCACCAGAGAGCTCCATGGGATCTCTAAGAGGGCGCTCTAGGCCGACTGCAGGGGCCGATCCATGACACGAGGGGTGAATCAGTCCTGCAAGTAGCCAGGGTCCAGACTGTATAGGGCTTTAAAGGTAATAACCAACACCTTGAATCGGGTTGAGAAGACTATAGGCAACCAGTGCAGAGAATGGAGTACTGGTGTTGTGTGCTCACAGCAACCCATCAACATCAGGAGGCAGGGTGCCGCATTCTGCACCAACTGCGGTCTCCGAGACATCACCAAGGGTAGCCCCACATAGAACGCATTGCAGTAGTACAATCTTGAGGCGATGAATGCATGGTTGATTTCTGCAGTGAGTATAATTGGAGTGTGGGTTACTGGTGCACTTTTGAGGACTTTGATTGTTGTTGGACCTTGTTAATGTTCTATATGCATGTTATGATGGAGGAATAGAAGATTTTTGTTTTACTGGACTGATGGTATGTGTCCCCTCCCCCCCCTTTTTTTGTTTGTTAGGGTTATGATGGACATTAAGCAGTCTGTGAGTGAAATTGTATTGGTTGTCGTACACGTTACCTTAAGAAAGCGATTTTTGAGGTGGAGTGCTTATCTGGTCATTTCCATGGTTTGTGGCATTTATTTTTTTTATTATTGTAAGCATATGTTAGTAGATGATGTAGGTAAATGTCATAGCTTAACGGTTTTTGAAACAGACAGGTTTTTTATTTAGTTAATTATTATTAGTATACTTTCCAGTTACTTTTGTCTGTGTTCAAATAAAGATGTCATCTGAACTATTTAGTCTCCATTTCTGTGACAGACACACACAGCACACATTATGTGACTGTTCAGATTTCCATTGTGAGTACTTGTTATTTCAAGTCAAAAACTTGTGTCTCATGAATATTCACTTACATTTTGCTGTTTCAGTGAAATTTTTGCTGGCAAATTCATTTACTAGAATATTTGTGGGAAGCAAATACCAAAGGAGCATAAAGACAGATGAAGAGAATTCTTTAATAAATTCAAATGAATTTGAATTTATTCCAGGAAGAGCCTGAAAAAGTAGGCACATCTTGCAATGTGGCCTGAAGGCAACTAGCTCTCTCGTATTTAAATCAGGGGACAGTTCACACAAGTCCCAGTTCCTCCAGTATGACACAAGGAGAAAGATACTTTCCAAACTTTGCTGGAGCAAATGCCTACAATAAGGGAGGCCAGACTTACCAGGTACAGTATTTACTGTGGTTAGGCAGAAAGCAACTTACAGTGATCTTCCGCTCAGGCTGGGCCTCTGGGCAGGATCTTTTCCTCAAGTATTTTTCTTCCAGGACTATCTGCCTCCCCTCCTCCCCAAGGCTACAGGCACACAGACTTAGTTCAAGTGGAGGTGGTAGCTGGCGGTGGGTGCTTTTACACACACATTTCTCCTGCATGTTTGTGGTTACATTCTGAACTTTGTGTCTAAATCACTCACTCAGATCTTAAACATCCAGCTCTTTGAACTACTGTGTAGAACTTCTCACAGAACTTTTGTGTGTAAAACGTTCTCCTGGTAAAATTCTTTGCTCCAGGCAGCTGTAGTCACTTGCAGGGACATAGCTAGGTTGGAGGGGGCCCAAGGACAAGAAATGGACTTGGGCCCCCCCATCTCCCCATCCTCTCCTCTGCCCCCCTCCTGGGGGCATTGGGATATCCCCCCCCAGATGGGGGCCACACCCCACTTACCCACTGAGCTGGGAGACAAGTTGGGGGGATTCACGTGGGGTTCAAGCAGAGGATGAGTCTGCCCATGCAGGTGGCTCCCTTTGCAGCTGCAACAAAGGACTTCCGTCCTGGTGTGCCTGCTGCTGTAGCTGCAGCTCCGCCGCCGCTGCACTGAGACGGACCCCTCCCTCCAGCGGCTCCTGGCCCTGCTGAAACTCTTGCAGGGCAGCCATGGCCTGGCCAAGGCAGAGACACAGCGGGCGGGTGACTCGCCCCTTTCCTGCGGGAGTCCCAGCTTCCCAGCCCCCTCCCCTGCCTCGTTGGATGCCAAGCCTGCCCCTAAAGCCCGGGTCTGGCCATGCCTCCTCTCCTGGCCAAATCCCATTCCCCCTGCTTGGCCCCACACCAGCCTGAGCCTCCTGCAGAGCAGCCTCGCCACTGCACTAAGCGCTCTGCCTGATCCTCAGCTGGGCTGGGACTTCACCCCTGGCCCCATTGCCTCTCAGCGGGAGCTCATCTCCCAGCTTGCCAGGTGCCCTAAGGTTCAAGCCACATGGCAGAGACCCAGAAGTAACTCCAGGTCTCTGCCATGTGGAGGGCCATACATGGCTATGGGGGGGCGGGTCAAGTGTGATGTCAGCCCATGGCTGACCAATGGGAGGCCTAGCAAGCATGTTGCACTGGCGTGGGCCCAGTGGGGGAGAGGGCCCATTTGTCAGCTGGCGGGGNTGGGCCCAGTGGGGGAGAGGGCCCATTTGTCAGCTGGCGGGGATGAGAGGGGGCAGGCAAAATTTAAAAAAAAAACCAAAAAACAACAACTCAGGGACAGGCGGCCAGGGTCGGGTGGCTTAGCTACCATAGGGATGGGCCCCCCAGCCACGGTGGGCCCCGGGACAAATGTCCCACCTGTCCCTATGGTAGCTACACCCCTGGTCACTTGGTTTCCATGGCAGCCTGTCATGTCTACAGCTGCGGCTACTTTAGGCTGCCTCAGGGCAGTGTTTGTGTGAAGAATGCGTTCAGGAACTGCCTCAGGGCAGTCCGTGTGTGAAAAATGAATCCGGAACTTACTTGTGGACTTGTAAACCCAGAAGATTGAAAAATCCAGAACTTTAAGCTGTGTGTAAAAATGCCCTGTGTGTCAGAAGGAGGAGGAGTCTGGAAAGGAGCATATGCAGCTCCTACCCCTTGACATCAGCGGGGGTATGAGAGTGGGAACCTACAGTAGGTAGGAGGAACTGGGAGCCAGCTTCAGGCTACCAAGAAGTCAAACATGGTTGACTAGTCTGTTTATCGCAATTGATATTTTGGTTGCCCCTGGCCTAGAGAATGCTAGCTCTGTCAGGTGGAGCACTTTAGCACATACTTAAGTTTTAGTGCATGAGTAGAGTCTATCAACATCAGTTTGATTCCATTTGGAGAGTGCATTATTTGATTGTCTCTTGGTTGGTTTTACATATTGCTAATTGTTGTTTTTCAGTTATGGTAGAATGTAATGACTGTAGTGTAACTTTGGGCTAGATGCTGGGGAGGGGTGATTACTCCTGACTGAAAAAGCCACACTCCAATGTCAAGATGACTGAAACCATTTGAAACCTAAATTCTGAGATGTTTAACTGTAAAAGAAGTCCACAAATGGGTTTATTACTCCAGGGTTTTCATGTTTTTGTCTAATCCATTTGCATACTTGCAGTAATAGATCAAATTAATGGTGCATGGGCTCCAGCATTATACTTGGTGGCCAACCAATAACACAGACCTCTGATCAGGAATAGCAAAATGGAGCAATCAAGGAGGCAAGCCTCAATGTCCTGTTCTTGCTCTATGCAGGAAGGCACATCCCAGTCAAGGCTGTCATGAGAGTATGTTTTTCCACCTCCTTCCTGAAGGAAGTGAGACATGTTCCTCCTTTGCCCTAAAAATTAAATAATTCAGTTAGCCCATTACAAAACATTTGCTTTTCAGATGTCCTTCCTTGCACGGAACTCAGAGTTTGTTTCCTAAAGCACCAACTTGCTGCAAGCTTTTTTTCTGAAAGTCAAAATTTGGAGAGGCTGTGGGCATTTTTATCCCCAGTGGTCTGAAAGTTGGGAGGATATCTTCCCTCCACTCCTTATAATTATGCCCACGTAGGTTCTCAGCCAGCGTAGTATCTTATTAGATGTACAAACTGTACAGATAATTAGCAGGGAGAGAGTTTCTGCTCAAAAGCTAGGCCTTAGCATAGATGATGGCAGATAACAGTAGGGGATAAATTATAGGTAGAAGATAAAGAACACCTGTTTTGTGGGAATATCAGCACATCTGCCAGACCAGATTTTGTTCTGAAAGTAAAATAAGATGAGGTTCACCATCTGTTCCTCAGTTAAATGATGCAGGGAACTAAAATTATATATGTATTATATTAAAATTATATGTACTAATAACAGACCTTCCTACCAGGCCTCCTTTCTCTTGCTACCTTAAGCTGCTTCATGGAATCCTAGTAGCTTGATACTCAACTCATCTTTTCTTGTAAGAGTTCTATACAAAATTGCTAGCAATTTAAGAGTCCTGCTTGGACTCAAAAATCAGGTCTGAGCTGATCCAAACCCACTTACGTTGGAACTTGCCCAAGCCTAGTTCAGATATAACTGTGCTCTCTTGAGTCTAGACTGTGGGGAAAAGAAGACTTGTCCAAAAAAGGTGGCAATGTAGGCCCTCGCAGCCTTCCAGAGGAGCAGGGGATTTTGGCCATAGGGAGCCCAACCTGGCCTGAAACTGAGAAGATGAGCTGGGCGGGTCCTGAACCAAACTGAGTGCAATGGGAGTCTTTGAGTTCTGTCAGGCTCAGTCTGGTATGCCGAGCTTGAGTATGAGTGAATCAGTATCCAGCAAAGTTGTGGATTAGCAGGCTGTTGGATACAAGGAAGAACTGGAAAGAAGAGCTTACATTGCTCTAGGAAAGCCCTGAAGAGTAGGGATGGGAGAACAGAACGGAATTAAGAAATTTGAGTTCGGTTCAGAAGTTCGGTTTGGTCGACTGAACAGATCAAGTTCAGTCGAATTCCGAACTTCCGAACCAAGTTCAGCTATTCAAAACCAGGTTTTTTGGTGTGTGCAACACACTAAGAATGGGCGAACAGAACGGAGTTTGGAAATTTGTTTCCGTTTGGTTTGCTTTGAAATTCGAGTTCAGTTCGGAAGTTCAGTTCGGTCGACCGAACAGACCGAGTTCGGTCCAAACTCCGAACTTCCGAACCGCGTTCACCCATCCCTACTGAAGAGATTGCTGTCTCAGCTCCTAGTCACAGCTATGAGGAGGAGAAGGCTCTTCCTCCAGATCTTTGATACATGCCCTACAGCTGCTTCCATACTGTCTCCATCCCCAGATGTTTCTTCCTACCCCATAATTGGAAACCAGAGCTTCTTAGTTATCAGAATCCACAGTTTGCACTACATAGTGAGATAAACTGTAAATTCATGAAAAAGAATATTTGGGGTAATGGAAACTGCATTGGCCAAAGGGACAAGACAGCATTAGAGACAAAGGAATCAAGTCATGTCAGAAGTCAGGTAGCCTGAGCACAAGTCAGAGTTCCACACCTGGCATCAGGAACCAAAAAAAAGACTAGAGCTGAGTCAAGAACCTGGTAGTCATAGGGGAAGGCAAGGCTGAAGCAGGTTAGGGTGAGGGGCAAGGCTGGAGCAGGTTAGGGTGAGAGGAAGGCTGGAGAACACAGCAGGGTCTCTTGATCAAAATTAGGGCTATTATGTTTTAAAGTCACTTTGTTCTTGGGTCATGTAGACCCGAGTGGCCAATAGGAGTGCGAATGGGAACTGGCCAGTGAGGAGTGCAGGCTGAAGTCAGTAGAGCCCAAAGGCTGTTAATCTGGCTCCATTGTCCTGGACTCAGTGGCAGGAGCAGTCAGGGCATCTTTCCAGGAAACTGCAGAGCTGGTTTCAAGCCCCATTTTACCCTTGTGTTCTCAAACGACCATTGTCTGAATATTTTCATTAACTCCCGTGGACACAATAAATACTGGGTATTGGCCTTGTTGTAACACTGTAATGTAAACTACTAGCAATACGTAAAGCTGCTAGGATTGTCTTCAGTATCGTAAGCTGCTCTTCATAGGCACGTGCGAGCCAGGGCAAGGACTCTTGGGTGAAAAGAATTGCGAAAGTAGGCAGAAAGTTGAGCTGGTGGAAAGAATGAAGTAAGCTGGAAGGACTGAGTGGCTTGCAGAAGCCAGAGTAAATAAATTAATGAACTAGAAAAGGTCTATGGAGCCAGTTTTCAGATAGGGCATGGAATGGTAACCCAGGTCACTTTCAAACGAGGTGCTTAGAAGCACCTCCCGAGACCCACGTTCAGAGAAAAGCTGCACGGGGAGTGTTTACATGCTCTCCGCACTGCCAGAAGTGATGTGATGTCTGTTGGTGGAACGAAGCGGTGGCAGATGGAGACATGAAGCTTTGACTTTTCAAGCTTTCAGAACATACCTCTTCAAAGCCCTACATTTCCAGTCACCGCCGCTGCTGACAACAGAGAGTACGTCACTTCCGGCAGCACGGGGAGCATGTAAATACTCCCCACGCGGCTTTTCTCTGAACGTGGGGCTCAGGAGGCGCTTCTAAGCACCTTATTTGAAAGTGACCTGAGTGATATGCTGATGAAGGAAACCTGCCCATGGAACCAATGGAAGATTGGAAGATCCTGTCAACATGATGCAATTACAATGTCAGTTTACTAATCAACATATGATTCACTGTCCTGTTCTGTCAGCCCCTCCTTTGAGTTGACTCCTCTTTGTAAAGTTTGCCATATAATCCCAGGGGCTGTGAATCCCCCTTGTGAACTATGAGTCTCCAGGTGTAGGCAGCCAATACTGTGGCTCTTCTGCCTGGCTTTGCAACAGCGTTTACTGACATATCCCTCATTTCTGGTTCCATGTGTATTCCCCCAGTTAGGGTTCCTGGTCCTAGAGGTAACCCAACGCTAGGCACAGGCAGGTTATAATGAAAGGGGAAGAAAGTGCTATTTTAATATTGACTCACCATGGTGAAATGGTTTCCGTTAGATGTGAGCTTGTCTCATTTCATTTTGACATTGTAATGACTTCAATATACCTGTAATGACATGGTTTCATTTTTCTGTTTTTGAGTCCATAATATCAATCTCCCACAAGCCTAAACTGATGTGTTTCACTCTGGCAGAGAAATGTCATCTCCCTAGATACTCATTTACATCACTCTGAGCACGGTGTGTGTTGACAGTGAGCTCCGTTAAAATGCTGTGTAAACAGTGCAGTGTCAATGCTAGAAAGCTAACAAAATACAGCACTGTGAAATGTCAGGAACATTGTTACAAAGATGTTTGTACTTTTAAAATATAAAAAGGGCTTTTTCCAGTTTAAGGTGAATCCCGAGGGTGCTAAGCATTCTAAGATTTTACTTGTCACCTTGCTAATGTACTGAGTCTAGCTGTGACTCACAAATCTAGAAGCCTTGAGGCCTAGGGGACACCCAGAGCATCTGAATTTGTGAGAACAGTCTGCAAATCCACAGTCCTGGACCTGAAGTCTGTATCTAGAGCTGAAATCAATACCCATGGGAAATATTACACCCATCAGTTTTGTCCACTTTGAATCCGGTTTGACAAGACGGATATGAAGCACTGTTTGTTTGTTCTTCTTTCACCCTGTTTTGGATAGTCATGTAATTTGGGGGGTGAGGGAAGGACTTGGGGTGTGGTTATTCCATATTTTGCTGGTTATATTCTAACCATTTCATTTAGGATATTGGATTGAATAACAGAACATCCAAACTAGAATGACTGAAATAACTGGAAAAATCGAAGTATGTAAAATGAAATATACAAACACTCAAACAAATTTTATTTCAGGTGTGGATATTTATTTGGATGACAACCTGAAAATGGGAATAATATCCTTGAATCACTTCTGCTTGTTCCTACCTAAGGTTGAAATGGTTAAGCATGGATGCCAGGGACAGAGAAGCTCCCAGTCACCATGCATCAGCACCAGTCCACCAAATCCTAGAATCTGGTTAACAGATGAAACCATAAACTGCTAGCATGAATAGCAGAGAATGGGTGTTAACAGATGAGACATTGGGTGATTTCAGACGTTACGGGCGGGCGGTTCACCCCAGTGGATCCCCAGTGGGGGTGAACAAAACAACCAATCCCCGGGGCGAATAAAAGCCCCAAACAGACGTGACGGGACCGGGACCATGACCGGGAATCAGGCTGACAGATCAAGGATCAAGGCAGT
>QEPC01013045.1:5361457-5395866 GCA_003113815.1 Sphenodon punctatus
CCCCCCCAAGCCTTATTGACTTAACCTTACTGGAGCCTTCAAAAGGCCCCCTGAACTTATTCAATGGCCCAAAATTCTAACAATAAAGAATTAACATTTAACTTCAGTACTCAGTTTAAGTCTTTTGATGAAAGATGGAGAAAGGCCTCAAGCTCTTCTGTTGCCTCAAATGTCTTGTTTTTACCATTTATGTTCACAACCATCCTCGCTGGAAATTTTAACACAGGTCTCCAGCCTCTCTTATTCATGGCTGTAAAGTACTTGCTCCATTTTCTTCTTTTATTCATGGTTTCCAAGGCATAGTCTGGGAATACTTTTATAGAGTCATTCCTGAATTTCAAATCCCTTGTCCTGCGTGCATTTCTGAGAATCTCCTCCTTCACTGTGAAGCTGGCAAATTTAGCAATAATTGTCCTTGGCCTGGGGAAGTTCTTGTTTGGCATTCTCCCTGTTCTGTGCACTCTGATGATTTCAGGTTTCTGCAGTGTTGGTTCTTCAGGGAAATGTTCAGTCAGGAACTCCCAAATCAACTCCTTGACATCTGTTTTTTCACTCCCCTCAGGGAAGCCCACAAATCTTAAATTGTCTCTTATGGACCTGTTCTCAAGGTCCTCTGTTTTTTGCATGAGAAAGTGAACCCTCTCTTGGAGCGTTGATACTTGTTCCTCCGTGCTAATCGCTTGGTCTTCCAGCGAGGATACTCTTTCCTCTGATGTATTTAGTCTCTGGACCAGCCCCTCTGGCTTCTGATTTCCTGCCTCAACTGAGGCTCTCAGTTTATTCATGTCTTTTTAAAAGTCTTTGCTTAGCTCAAGCAGCAGCCTCATAATTGGGCCCCCTTCAGAATTTTCCTCTTCCTCTACCTCGATCTCCTCAGTGGAGTCCTCCCCTTCTGTGGCCTCTGCCACCTCCGCTACCACCGCAGGCACCATTTTATTGCTTGCAGCCACCCGGGCCTCAGGCCCACTTTTTTCTGGGCGGCCAGCTTTAACGTACTGCTCCAGAGGTGTTTCTTTCAATCCCTTATCCTTCTTTTTTTCCTCCCTACCTTTTGGAGGCATGTTCCTTTTCACTTTGGTTGAGTTTTTTTTAATTATTTCATTGTTTTTGGGCCGTTTTCAGTGGCGGCTTGGGGGAGCGCTTGTGCGAAGCTGCTGCCGCTATTCGCACATGCGCAGAACCCCCCAATCTTCCTCATTTTAATGTAAAACTTCCCTTTCTTTCCAGGGTTTTAGAAGACCTTATGTCTGTGTTCTAAACAGTTGACTTCATAGACAACTGGACCCAGTTTTTTCTTAACTTCAAATGGACCTTGCCATTTAGCAAAGAGTTTACTACAGATAATAAGCAATGTTAGCAATACTCTATCTCTGGAATGCAAATACCATATGTGAACTTTCTTGTTATAACCAACTGCTTGTCTTCTCTGCGCCTCCTGTAAGTTCTGTTGGGCCCATTCTGCACAGTATCGCATTCTCTGTCTAATTGTGTGCCTCCATTGGCCTTTCAGTCCCTGTCTCTTTTACGAGATGTAACAGTCCTTTAGGCGGTTGGCCATACAATAGTTCAAAGGGAGAGAAGCCAGTTGAAGCTTGTGGTATTATCTTATGACAAATAATAAGGAAGACAGTAGGGTATCTCAATCCCTAGGGGCTACCTGCCTGTACAAAGTGTTGTAGTGTCAGTTTCAATGTCTTATTAACCAGCTCAACAAGCCCATCCGTTTGGGGATAATAAATAGATGTTCTATGCACCTGCACTTTTAGGAGGACATCTGTTAACACCCTATGTATTCACCACAATATACATTACCTGAGAAACAGAACAAAAACAGTAGCTAGTGCTACATCACAATAACACTCACATTATTTTGTTGTCAATGTTATTACTTCAAACACATCTTTAGAGGTTGGGCTAAACTCACACCCATATAATCCCTTGGAATTTACTGGAGCTCTTTTCAAATTATGCAGTTGTAAGACACAGGAGAACCCAAACCCTAATGCTTTGAATGTTCGACGCTAAAGGCGCTTTAGTATTTATCACTATTCACTGAGGACTGTGTGGGCTGGAAGTTATGTAAGTCAGAGAGGAGAAGGACTGTTCCCTGCCCCTCGACGATTATAATCTAAATTAATTTCACTTATTATTACTTTTTAATTATTTTACCACAGGTGAATAAACAATTTGGAATAAAGTAGTGAAATAATTTCAGTTGCCAAATTCCCTGCCTAGCAACTGGTATTAAAATAATAATAATAAAAAAATAAATTTATAGCTTGTCTCCCGCAGCATTTTAGGTGTCTCACAGGAACAAAGTTTAAACCATTAACAAAATATATCTAATTAAACTACTGCATTTGGTCAAATGCTCTTGCAAATTAGGAGTTTCTTTTGAACTCTCAAAACTGAAGTTGAGTTCATGGTTCCTCTGCTCTTGAGAAAACCGTAAAACAGCAGTTTTTAAATTTTTTGCTTATATGGAGAAACTTTGAGATTTAATATAATCATGTAATCCCAGACAGCATTGGACATGCAACATATAGCAAATATTGGAATCTGATCTACGTAGTGGATTCACGGATATATTTTTTTTCAAGTACTCCACTAATATCCACAATTATTTTGGCATTTTCATCTATGGCCATTTTTAAATGGGACACACCAACTGCTCCTTCCATCTGCCCTACCCAAGTACCCATTTGAAGATGGCATGGATAGTGCACATTCATGTGACCCATGCACTGCCCACTCATGCCCACAAATGGAGAATCAGGTAAAAATACGGGATGCTCCATGTGGAGGCAGGAGTGGGTGGTGTATAGGTAGGGGTTCACACCCAGACTCATCCCAGTCTGTTTAAACACCACACACTGGAGGTGTGTGTGCAGTCCAGGTGCACACATGGACCCACACCCCCAGCCATGACCATTTTAAAATGGTCTATGTCATTTTCAGGAATTGCATATGTGCAATAGTGCTACTGTTGCTGAAATGACATTACCAAAATGACCAAGCAACTGAAGTTGAAAAATTAAAACAGTGTAGACAAAATGGATAGTCAGCAGAGATTAATGGGTATTAGTTGTTATCCAAATAGCCATTTTTTGTTTGGGTAGAGTATATTTGATGAATTCACTTTGTTTTTCGTATT
This sequence comes from Sphenodon punctatus, assembly GCA_003113815.1. Classification (NCBI taxonomy): domain Eukaryota; kingdom Metazoa; phylum Chordata; class Lepidosauria; order Sphenodontia; family Sphenodontidae; genus Sphenodon; species Sphenodon punctatus. The sequence continues at coordinate 5,364,612 of QEPC01013045.1, forward strand.
CATTTGAGCACTAGCAAATATCAATTGGGACTGAGACTCCATCTGCAGATTATGCAGTGTCACTTGCTGTCCCAACCAACAGAGCCTTAGCTATAAAAATGTTCTGTCTCTACAGCTGGTAACACTTGTGAACAACTAAAGTTTGGAAACCAATTATAGTGGAAATTACTCTGACACTGCTAGGAGTTGGCAAAAAACCTTTGTTTTTCATGTTGTAATACAGAAGTTTTTCAAATTTTTTGAATCAACAGCCCACAGCCCACATTTAGGCCCTTTATACATGGCACATGGTGTGTGTGTGTGTGTGGGGGGGGGGGTCAATGTGCACCGTAGTCTGTGTGCAGTGATTGGGGGGAGGATGTAGATGGGTGTGCCCCTATTGTATATACAATGTGCATTGTATATACATGCACAGTACAACCGCTGTTTTTCCTGGTTACTGCATGCATGGGGGAATGGGTGGAGGTGGGTATGCATGCGTGTGCACAGGAGTATGCATGCACACACACAACACACCCCCACCGCAGGATTGACACGAGACTCTACCATGCATGAACACCCAGATTTCTGAGTGTTCATGGATGCGTGTTGCCTGTGTAAAAAGGGTCATTGTATTTCTCACATGCTCAGGTGGACATGGTGCACACTGGACCGGGGCACAAAACAAACATTTGCCTGGCCGGGCTGATGGCTGCACAGCCTGGTGACACGGAGAACAGAAAACATATGGCCATTAGAGGTGTACACCAGGAGCCCATGTCATTTTTGTTTTCATTTTTTCAATTTCGTTATTTAAATATGTCATTTTTGTTTTCATAAATGCAAACTATTTGTTTTCGTTTTTGCTTTAATTTTCGTTTTCTATTGGTTTCAATGGAAAACACATTGTCAGCTGTAAATTGTTTTAATTTTCATTATATTTGGCTGAAAACTGGAGGGATTTTACCACCAATTGAAGGCATTATGGGTACCAAATTCCAAAAAGAGTGGACAAAGGAATCCAATTATATAAGCAGTTAAATTATATTATTTTGCAAAAATCTTCATATACATTCTTAGGTATAACTTCCTTGCCTCACATTTAATTAGATGAAACTTGGCAAGTTTACATCCCTTCCTATAGTTATGATCTTTGCCAACTTTCAAAAGGATTGGATAAAGGGTTCTGGTGGTATAAGCAATTAACTTAGATGTCTGACTGTAACATCTTTGTGGTCCAACCAGTGTACATAAAATTTGGCAGAGATATATATCACACTTTCACTACCATCTCTGCCAAATATCAGAAGGATGTGACAAAGGGTCCCAATTTTATACGCATGCACAACATATGCAGAGAAGGAGCCTATGCCACAGATTCTCTTACGTATCACTGTGGTATAAGATTGGTTTGTGATGCCAATTGGCCAGAAGAAATGTCAACCAAATATTCTCATTCTGTTCTGTGGCCATCCCAACTTCTCTCCCCCACTTGTTACTGGGAAGTCAGAAGCATCTGCTTAGGAAAGAGCCAATAAAGATTTCCTTATGTCCTCTGTCACAGTGCTGCACGATGTGATTGTGATGATAATTGGTCAGCCTGGATGTGTAAACAATGTCTCCTGATTGCTGTGATGCTGTCCCCAAAGTCCCAGTTATGTCCCTTCTATGTCCACCTGAGGACCACCCCCTATGCCCATCTGAAAGACACTACCGATTGGTCATGTAAAGCTGGAAGCATGCAGTAATTGGCCAGTGTGAATGTACATGCCAGTATTTTGGATTTCTCCACATCCTCACACATACAACCTCCCTCCCCCTGCCATGCCAGGTGCCTGCCTTTGACTGACACGGCATGTGCTGCTATTTATCTGAATAATTGTCTTCAAAGGGACAATTTCAATTGCTTATAAAATTGGGTCCCTTTATTAAATTGTCCTGTAGTTTGGCTGTGATGACAGGGAAGCTATGTGATACATTCCTGACAAATGTCTTGTAAGCAGGATGGAATATACAAATGATACTACTGGAAATGTATTTTCAAGTTTTAGTCTTATACCATCAGGACCCATTATCTAATATTTCTGAAAATTGGCAGAACTGTTAAGATTGTGGAGCCACATAATATGCACAGGTTTCATGCAAATTGGATGGGAGATAAAGAAGTTGTAGCCATTAATATTTATGGAGCTTTTCTTAAAATCACAACATTCAATTACTTCTAAAACCAGTTTCCTTTATCTAATCATTTCAGAAATTGGTACACACAGTGACCTCCATTGGGGGTACAATGTCTCAAATTCTCATCATAATTGAGTGAGAAACAAAAAAGTTATAACTAGAAATATGTGTTTCAGGTTTTTACCCTTTATTTCAAAAACAAAAGGTTGTTTAAGTTTCTATTTTTATTATTTTTATTTGTCATTTTAGTTATTGCCCTAACGATAATGAAAATGACATGAACAACCCTACTGGCTATCTCTGTGCTGTGCTGAGAACTCCATCCCCACCATGAGGGGCAGCCATGGTGTCCAACGATGGCCAGCCATGGTTGCCGTACTGAATGGGAAGAAGGTGCAGCCCTGGGGTGGCCTGCTTTAGCCAAATCAGGCAGACCCTAGTCCGAGCTGTGATCTTGGAGGTTTTCTGAGGTTTATAGGCAAAAACATAGCCAAATAATACCCACAACTGAAATTGACATGTGGGTTTATTTGAGATTCTGATTTGGCTACTCCATTAACTTTTTTATTTAATCGATTTCAGTTATTTGGTTATTTTCTTACTTTAGTAACCAAAATACTGAAATAACTGAAACAGTCACACTGGTATCCCAAACAGGTCTATAAACAAAGACAAACAAATAATGGTTTTTATCCACTTACGTTGATTTTAAGTTGAATAGCACAAATTTGATGGATTTATTTATTTATTTCATTAAATTGGTTTAATTTTTTATCCTGATCTTCCCTGAAGGCTCAGGGTGTTTAACAACATCATAAAATGCATATAAAATGCAAACTATAAAACCCATAAAACCACATCTAAAATACCATAAATTCCATCCTACCCCACACCAAATCCTAACCCTGTCTATTAAATGTCTGACCAAATAAATAGGCTTTGCACTGCTTCTGGCAGATGCTCAGGATAGGACTTTGGTGAATCTCTAAGGGAAGGAAGTTCAAAAGCTGTGGAGCAGACACCAAGAATGCCTCTATGTGCTTATTTGTATGAATGTGATGCAGTGATGAAACTTTCAAGACAATGCTCTCAGCTGACCTTAGAGGCTGAGGCTCCAAGGAGGCATAATATTTATTTATTTATTTAAGGTTGTTTTTTTTAATCCCACAATCCCACAATCTCACAGAGCACCTCGGGGCAGCCCAGATACACATCAACAATTCACAATAAAACACAATCAAAAATTCATTTAAAAATATACTAAAAATATACTAAAAATACACAAAGGGCAGAACCAATTCCTCCCTCCCTTAACCCACCCCACACTACCCATATCCCTCTCCAAAGGCCCAGAAGAACAGCCAGGTCTTATGCTGTTTTTGGAAAGAGGGGAGGTCTGGGGCCAGGCGGGCCTCCATCGGGAGGGAATTTCATAGCTTTGGAGCGGCTACTAAGAATGCCCTCCCCATAGTCACCACCTGGGAAACCTGGGGGACTTCGAGTCATGCATCCCCGGCCGATCGCAGGGGCCACAATATGACCCGGGGCCTAAGGCAGTTCCGCAGGTAAGCAGGGCCCAGGCCGTTCAGGGCTTCATAGGTCATTACCAACATCTTGAATTGGGTCTGGAAGATACTAGGCAGACAGTGCAGAGAATGGAGCACTGGTGTAATGTGGTCACGATGACCCATCCCCATTTGGAGGCGGCCGTTGCATTCTGCACCAGCTGCAACCTCTGAACCGTCCCCAAGGGAAGCCCCACATAGAGTGTGTGGCGAAATGTCAGTAGGGAGCGCTGTGCTTCCTGGGCTTCCTGCTGCTCCTTCTCATGCTGGTGCTGAGCTTCCTGAGCAGCTAGTTCAACTTCTCTCTCCCTCTGCTGTTCTCTCTGCATCTCCAGCTCGTGTTGGCATTGGACAGCTTTGTCTGTGAATAGCCTCTCCTGGATCTCTCTCTCTCACTCCCAGTCCACAAGCTCTTTCTCTCTCAGGTGGATCTGCATCTGGAAGAGCTCTATCTGTTCAGAGGACCCTCCAGAAGTCCTGAAGAGAAGGGTTGCTCCAGCTCCTGCCGCTAGTTCGTCATTCTGATCTACCCCAGGCATTTCAAAGTTCCTTACTTTCTGCCTTAGTGGCTCGTCAGCACTTCTGCTGGTAGATTCCTCCTCTGGGCCTCTCTTACGAGGTCAGCTTTGGTGAGCCTATTGAGCCGCTTGGGCAATCCCAGCAGGGTACTTCCATGTGTTCCAGAACTCATATACTTCCTTGTCCTTGAACTGCTTATCTAAGCCCTATCCAGTTGACCCGAAGCCAAATTCAAGGACTCGATTGCTCAAGGTTTATTTCCAAAGCCGCTCTTTGTTCTGTGGGTGCTTTTCAAAAACTCCAATTCAAAAAGAAAACTAGTGGTGGATCCTATCCCACCTGTGTGTGCTTATCTGGCTGCTTGGGTTAAACTTAGACTTTACTGATACATATAAAAAGGAATAAAAGCATAGAATTAGGGGGTGCTAACCCTTTGAGCAATCAGAGTCAGTACTGTGGACATAGTAGTCCATTTGAAAAGTGTCTTCCTATAACTGTAGCTGAGGTAGCTAGCAAGGTACTCACACTGGTTCTTATCAGGTTTCCATAGGGGATGGTTTTCCTATGGGGTCCAAGTTCTTCTTCTGGCAAAGACAAGTGTTACTTTTAAGCCATATAGTCCATGAGTGCCCCCAGGCAGGGAGGTCACCAGCCTAGCAGCGTCTGCTAGAGATCTCAGTCAGTGAGTCCAGAGAGAGATTCAAAATGCCTGTGATGGTCCTTTTAAGACATTCTTGACCTTCCTTCTGATTTGTCCAGGGGGGTCATCTGGCTGCAGTCCAGCAGCCCCTCTCCTTCTATGATTCGATCATCCCACGTCACCTGTCATAGGTGTAGAATCCCGCCCCCCCCCTTAGGAATTTCAGGAATGAGGAAGTCCTGAACAGGTGCTTGTTGAGGCCTGGGCCTTTGCTGAGCCAGGTTTGCAGTTTCAGTGAAGGGGGGTTAGAGGGGGGTCTTCGTCAGGGCAAGGGGTTTTTTCCACAGAGTGCGTTACAGTAGTTTAATCTAGAGGTAATAAAGGAATGGATGATGGTGGCCAGATCGGAATCTGAGACATATGGCCACAGCCATCGCACCAGATGTAATTGACGAAATGCTCCTCTCGCCACCAGCTCCACCTGGGAATCCAGGTGGAGTTGTGAATTGAGGAGCACTCCCAGACTTCAGACCTGAGTGGCCAAAGGGGGACAAACCCCATCAATGGCAGGAGTTGCTACCCCCTCAGCCCTACCTACCAACAGCACCTCCATTTTGTTGGGATTCAACTTCATATGGCTCACCCTCATCCAGTTCTGCACAGCCACCAAGAACTGGGTGAGCACCGAGACTGCCATGTCTGGGTCTGCAGAAAAAGAGAGGTGAAGTTGTGTATCATCGGCGTACTGATGACAACACATAACAAACCTTCTCACGACCTCGCCCAAAGGCTGCAGGTACACACTGAACAGGAGGGGGGACATAATAGAACCCTGTGGGAGGGAGGGAGGGAGGTGGTCCTTTAGATATGTATATCTATACATTTGCACAAACACTTACTTCAGTTCTATTCTCCATACTTCCTGGTCTGAACAGCTGAATGAACATTAAGAAGGTAATTATGCTGTTGGTATAAATTAGCAGCATATTGCTTCCCACAAAAACCAATGAGGAATAGGAGATACATTGTGGCTCCAGGGGTAGTGTAGATAAGATTAGGCAATACTCATATGATGGAGCAGGGCTGGTACATTTTACTATGGAACCTGGTCCTCCTTTGGGAAGGGGACATCCTGACTGTCACTCTTACACCTTTATAGAATCACACCCACTTTAAATAGTCCAGGGATCCTGAAGAGGACCGCAGGCTCTATTATAAATATGTTACATCACTGGGGAAAAAAGCATAAATTGCACTTCTTCTTAGCTTTAGTTCCATATGCTTTCTGCTACTCATTGGAATGACACAATGACCTTACCGCCAATCTGAATGGACATATCTCCTCTGAACCAGTAGCACTAGTTGCTATCTCATCTTATAATGAGGGACTGCATGCTGTACTAATTTGGTTGCATCCAACAGAGGAAAGGGTAAGGCATCCTTGTGCTACTTTCTTCCCCTTAGAGTCCCTGTCTGGAATAGCAGCAATACTGAGCTGGCACCAGAAATATGCATTATCACTAGCTCTAAAAATTAACGAATCTTATCCTTGTTAAAATATCTGTCTCATCTCAAAGCAAAGGAATTCCTTGGATTATTCTTCTTGGTTTTGTAGAGAAGGCCTTTTACAGACTGGCCACATTAGGACTGCCATGTAAAATACAGTACACATTCAACTTTGCTTAATTTGTCTTATAGTCTTATTCCAATTTCATAGTCTTTCTGAAATAACCTATCAATTGTTAAAATGTCAGCTAGAAGAGAACAATTTCCATGAACATAAAAAGAACAATACATCCTGAAGCAAATTTGTATTCTCTCTGAAACATTTTCTTTCTTGATATTTGGCTTTGTAAAAGATAATTTTGTGGAAGATCTCACTAAGAACTATGTTGCCGCATTACTAAAAAGAACCAGGGTGGATTGTGTTTCCTTTTTTTCTTTACATACCAAAAGGCCACCTCCCTTTTAACTTTTTTTCAGGCAAAAACCCCCCATAGATTTTTTTCCTCCAGATATTGCTCAACATTGCAGCCTACAAGAACCTTTCCTGTGGTCCAACTCACTCTGGCCGCAGAGACCTTTCCTGTAGCCCGCCATGCCTCCTCCTGCTCTGGCAATCACCGGCACAAAACCCTCCTTCCTCCGGGGAGCAAGCCTATTAAAGGCGCTGGTGCGAAACACTTCTTCCTCCTCCCTGACTCCAGCTTCCTGCCACTGCCGATGTCTCCACCTGAGTCCATCACTGCTGCTTCTGCCACTCAGATCTCCAGCCCCAGCTCCTGACTTCCAGGGGATGAGGTTATGTAAATTGAGGGTGGGGTTATGGAAATTGCGGGCAAGGCGACATGCAGCCCAGGGTTGGGTCCAAACCAAATTTTCTGGCCCTCAGCATGAATCAAGTTAAGCACCCCTGTTTTAGAGTATTCTTAATTGTTAGCATGGCTTACTTCAAATTGGACTTGTTATGGGGATTTAAATAAAAACTGCATGTAGACAATCTAATTTGAAAGAATATATATAAAATAAACTCAGTTTATTTTTTTGTTTTGGAAAGTGTTTCATGGTTGGGCAATCATTTCCTCTTTATTGATGAGAAAATGTGCAATCATCATACTCCCAGATAAAGTGACTGCCAGTGATCAATCCAAGCAATTTGAGTCTCTGTGCAAAAGAGTGATGTGGGTTCTGCCTAAGGGTTGTTTTATGTGTGACGATACCGCGGGTGGCCATGTTTTGACTTGTGTGGCCACCTGTGGTGCCGTCACATCTGATCCAGCCCACCAAATGTTTCCCCGGACCATGTCAGTTTTCAGTCTGGTCTGTGACTCAAGCCCATCACTAAGTCACAGCCTGGGCTAAGTGCTGCCACGGCCCAGGTAAGCCATATCCAGACTGGGGTAGAGTGGGCTGTCATGTGTAATGGCCTGCTCCACCTGACCCTCATCTGGGGCCAGAGCTCTTCTGGGCACACATGGCAGCTGGCCGTCCATCAGGGCAGTTGGCAGGCTGCACTACATAGCCCTCCCTGTCCACACACCCATGTCCACATGCCACCCCACCTTCTCCCTGGCCCACTGACAAGTCTGTTCAGCAACCAGGCCAGATCCTGCCCGAGTTGAGGGCCTTCACCCCGGCCAGGATCACCTATAATGCTAATTTTAGTTTACTCATGCATCCCATATGTTGCAGGGGTGGGTCTGTATTTATGCAGGTTCTCCATCAGCTGAAAATCCCATACTTAGGGCGTTTATAGACGAGACCAAAAAGGCGGCTGATCCTTTGATCAGCCGCCTTTCTTGGCGCTCGTCTACTCGCTGCGGCTGCTTTTTAATCTTCGTCGGAGGGGGCAGGCGATCCTGCCCCCTCCGACGGGGATTCCCGAAGTGCCGGCTTTATGCCGCACTTCTGGGTTCCGTGGGTGAGGGCGCATGCGCGGAAGGGCACGCATGCACACTCGCACTCTGCGCCGTGTCTGAACAGCAGACACGGCATGCAGAGAAGGCGCGGGGGGAAATCCAGCATTTAGCAATCCCGCTTGTCAGCGGGATCGTCTATAAATGCCCTTAGCATTCTTTGACCTGTATTTTACACCAGTGATTTGATTTGATATTTATTCATGATCCATGTGCAGTTGTACAGTTTACACTTGCCTGAATCCAGCCCTGCGGTCTACTGCCCTGTGCCTTATATATGGAAAATATTCCCAAGACATAAGATAGCCAATTCAACAAATCCAAAGAGTGTCTATATTAAAAAGGTTAATTTTTGGTTGAGATTGTTGGTATTAATTAATACTTAAGGCTGCAATCCTAAAAAACCACTTATTCTGAAAAAGCTCCCGGGCTGGATAAACACTTCCTGCTGGAACCCAAGCTGCGAGTGGCAGTGATGATGTATGCTACAGCATAGTCATATGATTCCTCTTCCCCTCTTCGGCCACTGTCGCAACTAAAGCCCCTTGATAAACAACCACAAGGGAAAATGCCATTCTACCTCCTGCTGGCATTTGAATTTTTCATGAGCTGGGGGAATGGGGTAAGCTAACAACATTTTGCGCTAGCTGGATGGATATTGAAATGCCAGAGAGTAGTTGAACAGTGCTGTGCTTGTGACTTTGGGGTTTACGGACTTTGGAATCCTCATTGGCAGCAGAGATGACAGAAAGGAAGTCCACATCGAGAGCTGGAACAGGTCAGTACGGGAAAGCTGAGCTGACTGCATAGCTTTCTGTATGTATCTATATATCCGAGAGTGATCAGGTAATGTGTAGTAGGAGTGTATGTAGTGTGAGTACTCATGGGGCTGGGGCAAGAGTCCGATAATAGGGGGAATAGAAGCTTGTAGCCGAGGACGCTAGACACAGCTTTGCTCATTTTGTCCCAAAACTGGTATAGTAACACACTATCTGAGGATGTTAAAAAATGAGACGATAGCTTCCTGGTGTCCAGGTTCAGTCCATGCAGTCCCCTGCCCTCACATGCTTAGCAGCCTCCGGCGTGTATTTCTGGTGCATTCGTGCAGCCCACACAGCCCTCACTCACAGCCTTAATGTGTCACACCTAATATATGGGCAGTTCTTCCCAGCTGTGCTTTGCCCAGCAAGCCCCCTCCTTCTCAGTAGCCCACCCCCTATGCTGACTCGCACCTGCAGTGAATCATGGGAAGAAAAAACTGCACCAGCTGTTTCTTACTTCTGGGCTATGACTCTGGGAGTCGGTCCATCACCTGCTATCCTCATCTATTCTTGGGTTTATACCTGTGAGCACTTAGTGGCTGGAAATAACCTTTTCCTATGCACATAATGGTGAGTTGATTGAGCAAGTCACATACATATTTTATTGAGCGCCGATTCTGAAAATTGAAAGCAAAAGTAAAAATAGTCCTGAATCCATACTAGAGCCCCGTAAAAAAAGCAGTTGTACAGAGGAAGTTTGTATGTATTGCAGGACCAGGTAGCTACAAAATTGACTTCAGTATACATGTTCATTCATACTGTGGCTATTAGGGATGGGAATCCAGGGGGAATTTCAGTTTTGGATTTTTCGGTTTGGGTTTTTTATGAATTTCGGATTTTGTTTTGGTTTCAGATTTTTTTGGTTTCAGATCTTTTTCTACCACTGAAGTCAATGGGAACAAGCTACAATTCAAACAAACAAACAAACAAACAAAGAAAAAAACACCCCAACCCTAAACCGGCGCAATGCAAAAACACCAAAACAAAATCAGTATAAAAGAACTGAAATACCAGAACCAAAAAAATCCCAAATTTCAGATTAATCTGAAATGGTCATTTTCAGGCAATTTTGGTTCTATCCAAAGCCGGATTTCCCATCCTTAGTGGCTGCCATTTTCCAAGATAGCGGACACATGAATATGGATATGTGATAACTTGAGAAATAACACATGTTGAAAGTTAATTTTGGTTGCAATATATATAGAGTTTTTTGAGTTAAGAAGGCCAAAAGAACTATTACCATTTTTTATTTGTTTAATAATAATGGAAAACAGAAATAGCAATCAAATAACATACATTTTTGATTGATAAATGCAAATAAAATAACTTGGGCTTTTTATTTAAGGTGCATTATTACACAGCTTTCACCCTTGCATAAAATGCAGCAAGTCATTATGAACCTCTTGTTTTGCACCCCCACATGGTCATCAATTCTGATTAAGGCCTAAGACACTTGGATGGTTGCAAAACACTGTCCATGTCTTCACAGCTATAGTCCGGTGGATTCAGTATAGTATAGTAATGGTCCAGGAGGGTAAGTGACTCTCTGAGAGTCACTCTTTGGATGTGTCCTGTGACGGAACTGGAGATTTGTGTTCTGTGATGGAGTTGGAGATTTGTTCAAGTTTCTGTATGTATCAAACCTCAGATCATCAAAAGTGTTCACTTTTGCAGAAACTTTCCACACTCTGATTTGATACTTTTTTGCATTTTCACTGGGGCCAATCCTATGGCCCATGGTTTCTCCACCTGTGTTCACATGCATGCAGTTTCCACACAATGGAGGTAAGCGAGGTTCTTATGCAGGGGTGTGTATGGGATCTGTGGGCCATTGAATCGGCCTCAATGTCCTTTTCTGGTAGGACATCTGTCTCTCCAAATGGTATCAGAAAGTTTTCTGGGCGTGCAATTAGTGCAGTGTGTTTGGTTCAAACCTTGCTCATAATTTCCAGTTAAAATAAGAGCTTTTACCAAAAGGCTGCATAGTTCAGGTCCAAGCTTGATCAGAAGGCGATGGAAAGGGATAAATCGTCTTTTTTTTAATCCCATTACCAAATGAAACCAATATCTCTGTTAGATCTTCGATGTTGAACACTGACATATACCTCAGCAGCAGTAGGGATGGGCAAACGTGGTTCGGAAGTTCGGAGTTAAGCCCGAACTCGGCCTGTTCAGACGACTGAACCCGAACCCGAATCCGAACATGAACTGACCGAACAGAACTCAATTCCAAATGCCGAAATGACCAAACAGTTCGGTCAGTTCAGATCGCGTTCGGGTGAGTTTGGGCGGCTAAAACAACAAAAACGTGGTGTCACTAGAAGGCCAAACATGGCAGGGAGGGGGAGTTAGCTGAGGAGCAGACTTCCAGGCACCAGGGGTGTAGAGGCTCGGAGTAGCAGCCAGCCTGCCCAATAACCATCCCTTTCAGCCTCAGACCACTGGCTTCACAGTCTGCGATTGGCCACGGGCTAGGCTGCGCACGGAGTCAATGGGGCTTGCGGTGAGGCGGGCGCAGCAAGACACAAAACTGATTGCATCCCCCCTTCCCAACACCTTCTAGCTAGTCACTGTTCCTGAACAGCAGGCATTTCAGAAGGCTCCCTCTTTCCCAGCAGTTTTTGTTCCTTCCTATTCCTAGTCCATTGCCATTCTCCTCCTATTTCACCCATCCAACTCCATATTTTCATTTATTCAGCTTAGCTTAAATAGATTTAGTTGTTATTTATTGTTTTTATTCCTGTGTTCAATCTTCCTTCCTCCATCCCCCTTCCATTGAATCCTTTCCCTCTCCCTCTTATGCCATCCCTGATTCCCTTCCCATGTTTTAAGTTTTGGATTTCTTTAGAGTAGAAATAATATTATATTGATTTTCATTTCGGTTTTGTACCCCTCCCTGTGTTCTTTGTGTTTCCCCCTGTGTAATATTGTATAGACAGATAGATAGTTATTAGATATAGAGGCAGTTAGTAGTAGAAGATAGATAGAGATACAGTGTGTTTTTAGGACAAGGCCTTTATAGTTAATTATTAGGATATTCCATTTAGTTCAATAGGTTTTAGAATAGTTAATAGCAGTTAGATTTAGTGTAGAGACAGATATATTAAAAAAAAGAAACAGCCACTCTAGCCCCAGGACCCACTGTCAGGGTTCTGGGGCCTACATTACTGGCAGGGAGGGTTGTGGCCAATACCTAGAAGCTGCCACTCTAGCCCTGGGAACCACCGTGATGGGTCTGGGCCGTCATTCCTCACGCATTCCATGTACCATGGCCACCAATGTCTGCTTCGTCCAGTGCCAATGGCCCCCAGGCCAGACCTATATGCTGTCTGTGCCATGATGCCATGGCATAAAAAAACAGCTGCTGCTGCCAGACCTATATGCTGTCTGTGCCAAGTGTTCTGTACTCCAGGTTGCCGCCAAGCTCTAAGCCTGCCTCAGCCCGACTTCCTGCCTCTCATGACAAGGTGCCTGTCTGCCTGCCCAGGTTGCTGCCAAGAGAGTGAGAGAGAAAGTCCACCCACTGCTTGAAGGAGAGACAGACACGATCCCACCCATGCTGTCACCTGCACTATATGGCCACATTGGCCAGAGAGAGAGAGAGAGGTTCCCAGTTAGAACGAGGGAGATGGGGGTTAGAAGGGCAGAGGTAGGTATATCATGGCTGTCACCTGCCAGAACCAGGAAGAACTCCCATCTGTGCTCATGCTTCCATTAATGCCCATTGCCCACATCCAGCACACAGCTAACCAACCGTAATGAGATGGAATATAACCCACAACATATTATATCTGCCTGCCTGCCTGCCTGTGTGTGTCCCTGTACCTGCTACCCTGCTACAACCTATTGCCTGATCAAATGAGGTGTGCCCCATAGGCTTTAGGCTGTCATTCCACTATCCCTGATTCAGACATGCCCACCCGTCCCAGGGACCATCAATGAGATTATGAGACCATCATTCCAGTCACTGGGGGCTGCATTCCATTCCATTGCATCCAGAAGCCCGGTGACCGCATGCCAGCCTGCCCCCCCAAAAGCCTACTCCTCTGCACCCACCCGCAGATGCCCGCTGAAACTGGCTGCTGAAACTAAAAGCCCTCCGACCACCAGTTCCCGCCGCCTGCTGCCTTCTGCCGAGGAGCCTGTCTCTCTTTCTCTCTGTCACACCTACCCACACAAATACAAGCCCTGAACCTACTGGGGGGCTTTTTGCTAGTTGAGACCCTGCTGCTGGCACAGCACATATTTCGGTTAATAACTATGCTACATGAGGTGGCAGGTGCTGCTGGAAGGGATCGACAAGCTGTATGAGATTCTGCCACCTGCCAGTCAGAACTTCAGCACATAGGGATAAAAGATTGGACACAGGTCAAACGAATCTCATAACAAGAAATTCAACAACTTTTATTAAAACTATTTAAATAACAACAACAAGAACAAAAAGCAACAACAACAACATTTAATAGAACAAAAGCAAACGTGTAAATGAAACTTATTAATTAAGCTAGTCTCTGTTGCCACTGGGCCTGTCCCCTGGGAATTGGTGGAAAGGCAACAGAGGTTGGGGCGCTTCACAGGCCTGAGTGACCGCAACCTCGTACACGCTCAGCACACCATTTAGCACAGCAAAATCCAACCCCTCTTTCATTCCTGTATGCCACCTGAAGAGCGCCTGGTGGTATAGCTGCACAAGGCGCAGCTTGATGGAGACATATTGTCCGTATGCCTCCACCTTCTGCCGCTCCACCTGGACCGCCTGTAACTGCTCCACCACATGGTACTCCAGGTCACCAGAGGAGCAATGGACTGCCGCAACATGGTTCCAGGTGGCCTACTGCTAATTGTCCCGTAGGGCCTTGGCCTCTAAATCCTCCGGGGGCCCAGGGGTCTCCACGTCGGGGCTGGAGGGGGGGAAGGGCTTGTATGCCGCTGTTTGCAGGTTTCCTTCCTCCCTTCTTCTGGCACTGAGGCTCAACGTCTGCCAACCGAGACTCCTCACCATGCCGCCTCACTTTCAGTCCATGTGTACGCTCAATATGCGTTATGAGCCCCGACATGGTCCCCTCCCTCTGCTGGTAGAGAGCTTTCTTGCAGATCTAAAAAGAGCAGAAAAAAAAGATAGGAACATAAGAAGTGCCATACTGTGTCAGACCAATAGTCTTTCAAGCCCTGCCTGCATTCTGTCTCCACAAGTGGGTGGACTGGGTGGCCATCCAATCTCTCTCTCTGCAGGGGACTTCCGTTCCTAACAGGTCATAGGGCAATTCATTCCCTCTTGTTCTAGTTCCTGTGTTATCCACCTTGCATGTGGATATTCCGTTGTCCTTGTCGTAGAACCTCCAGACATCCAACTTCTGGTGCTGAATGTCTGGGGGTATCACCACTGGTGACCTCCGCCTAGGGGTCCGCCGAGTCCTTGGACTTGGCCTGGTCCTAGCAGCAGCACTTGTGCTGGCATCTGATTCCTCTCTGCAATGGGATCACATTAAGAACACCAAAGTAATATCATGCATTTATGATGATGATGCCTCTAGACTAGTCCTCCTTCCTTGGGGTGATAGGGATTGCAATTAGAAAGAACATGCAAATCCTGCCCTCCAGGGGGTGCTAGGGGATGGTAGGGATTGCAACTAGAAAGGTCCTGGCTGGCATGTGCAAACCCTGCCCTCCTTGTGGTGCTTGGGATTGCAACTAGGAAGGCCCTGACTGGCACGTGCAAATCCTGCCATCCTTGGGATGCTAGGGATGGTGATGGGAGATGTGACCCTGGCTGTAGGAAAGAGCCTTCCCTTATTTGGGTATGCGTAGGTAATGGGATGGCAACTGGAGAGAGGAGACCCTTGCTAGTCTTGCACATGTTTGGGTGGGGGTGCTGCTCATGCCAGAGCCTCCCACACTACAGTACCTTCTCTCTCTGTGGCAGACATCTGCTGCCACCCGCTGATGCCCACTGTCTGTGCCTGACTGATGCCCACCACTCAGGTATGCACCCACCTGCATGGTAGTGAGCTTGATCTAACGGATAGAGACTTTCTTGTCCTCAAAGTAAAAAAAAAAGTTTACAAACATAGGATCACCTCCTGAGCCCACCGCTGGCACCTCAGCTGAGGAGCCGGACTCCACCACTGGAGATATAGTAGGGGCAGTACCAGCAGTTACCTCTACCTCCTCCTCCTCCCCCTCGAACGGCAAGTTCACCCCCAGCCAGGGGATCAAAACTACAGCCTTCTTCATTTATTTATTTTTAGACACACACACCCCAAAAAGTCACCCACACAACACACACCATTCCAACACTCACCAACCACCAAAACACACAGCAGAGCCAAACCCAACACAAACACACAAAATGAACAGCCACCAATTCAAACACACACTCGCTCGCCACACAGCTCTGCACGCACTTGAATTTCAGGTTTCCATGCTCTTGTGAGGTTTTTTCAGCCGAACTCGAACAGAACAGCCGAACCGAACGGCCAAACCTGAACCCAGCAACCCACCCGAACGCACGAACCGAACACTACCAAACCGAACAGCCAAATCCAAATTGTGATCTGTTCGCCCATCCCTAAGCAGCAGTACTACTAGTTCCTACGTTGTAGGGAAGTATTACAACATGTTTGGCACCACCATGCTGAATTATCCAGTTCAGATGTGGCATGATGCGTTGCTCAGTCTCATCAATCCTACTATTGAGTGTTTAAACTTTCTGCTCATCACCATTTTTGTCCATTTCTGCAGCAACAGTCTCATCATTGATGACCATACCTCTTGGAATTATTGAGAAGTCAGCTCAAACTGATTCAGCACTTAATTGCTTGTGGGCTAGTTGCAAGTTCACTTTATTAGCTGAAGATGTCCAGAACTTGCCTTTTTGGGCAGGAATTGGTGTATCAGGATTGATACATTCTAGCTCGACAGTGCCAGTGTTGGATGCTCTTTGAAACCTCTCCAGTTTCTTGACTGAAAGTTCTACACAGCTATCAAAGACAATGTGCATCTCTTGTGGGTGACACACTGACAGTGAGCTTCTGACCACTGTGATTACTGCTTGACCAATTTTTTTTTAAAGCTCATATTCAGCATTCTAATTCACGACATGAAATCAACAATCACTGAAGTTTTCAGTTGAGACACTGGTTCGAATAAATCTTCTATAGTGTTGAGAAAAATTTCACAGTCAGAGTGTATTTTTCTGACTTTTTTGCAATATCACCTATGAACAAAGAGTTTGGTAGCAGATTATGAGCCAAAATGTCCTGAAGACACTCTCCCCTTTCACACGCAATTTCAATAGCTTTCTGTGCCTTGCACAGCATTTTTACCATTGTTTCTGGTGCAGTAGACTCTGTGTGTGGAGTTTTTGAATAATGAAACCATGGATGTTAACTTTGCATATTCTGTCTGATAACTTCTCTTTCAGAATGAATCTTTCAGTTTGGAAACAGTTGTATAATTCAAATGCATGAAGAATAACATTGGGCCACCATTCTGTGACACTTTGATCAGCATACTGTTTCTTTCCATTCCCTGTACCCTGAGTCACTTTTTTCCCTGAAAAGATTAATCTCTGCCATCAAGTCGAGGCTGGTAGCCCCACAGTATCCTCTCACTCTCATCAGGGCAGTGATGAGAAAAAATGGCAGATAAGGTCCAGTCTCCGTTAGTCACTGCTATATTTCTGGCAGCACACAAATGTCCAGAAAAATCATGATCTTATTCACATCCCCTTTTCTCATCTCATTCAGGGCTCCCATTCTTCCATTCTGCTGACCTGCAGCAGGGGTGTGTCATGTCTTCACTCCATCATGGATACTTATAACCCCAATTGTGTGCATGTGACACCCTATTAGTGTATAGGCTGCCTTGGAGGATGGGTCTGCCAGTTTTCACTGTACATCAGGCCTCACCCAAATTTCAGCAATGGTCAGGGTATCCATCACCCCCAATTTCTCTGGGCCTCATAGCCCAGGCAGTCATAGCACCCACAGACAAAAGCAGAAGCAATTTGGTTTTCCGAAGCAAACAACCCACAGTAATAGCTTATGACCCTCATACTCATTGCAAGCAAAAATATTTATGTTCAAAAGATAAGAAATTAGTATATGAGTAGCTTTTAACCAATGGGCAGTCCAGATCCAACATGCACTCTGAGTACAGTAACCTTCACTGCCCTGCAGATCATCCCATCTTCCCATTTCTTAACATTCATTGGTTCCCCCCATCCCAAATACAAATTCCATTTGTTACATTTGTAACATTTTTAGATGAGTTGGTGTGTGCACTGACAAATGTGTGACAGAAAAATGTCTGTGTAGTTTAATAGCCACGTGATTTGGCAATGCCAGTGCAGCAACACACACATACCCAAAATAAGCTTTAAAAACAACAACAACAACTCTTTCAATAATAGCTGGTTTGTAACCAATAGCAGCTCAATAGCTCAATTGACTTGTAACCAATAGCAGCTGGTTCCAGTCATTTCTCTCGGGGACGACCCAGCGGGTTGTCCTGGGGCAGAAACATCTAGCCCTCAGGCCCTGGACTGTGGCATTCTGCAAGGTTCAATCCTGTCTCCTTTATTGTTTAATGTATACATGCAGCCCTTGGGGGAGATCATGAGGAGATCTGGTGTCTGTTGCCACCAATATGCTGATGACACCCAGCTTTACCTCTCTTTTTCAGCTGAACCAGGCCCTGCTGTCTCCATGCATCCCAATGTTTGGAGGCCATGGCCACTTGGTTGTGGCAGAACAGACTGAAGCTCAATCCCAATAAGATGGAGGTGATGGTGGTAGGCCGAGCGTGGGAGGTGTTGCCCCCTCTTGCGGAGGGGGTGCACCCCTCCATGGCTCAGCAGGTTCAGAATCTGGGGGTGTTATTGGATGCAGACCTCCACCTAGATCAGCAGGTGGATGTGGTGACAAAGGTGGCTTTCCGCCAGCTGTATCAGGTATGGAGGCTGCACCCATGCATCTTCAGAACTGACCTGGCCACCTTGATCCATGCCTTCATCTCCTCGAGACTGGACTACTGTAACGCACTCTACGTGGGGCTTTTCTTGACACTTACCCAGAGGTTGCAGCTAGTGCAGAATACAGAGGCCCGTCTCTTAGCAGGGATGGGCCAACGAGAGCACACAACACCAGTGCTTCGTGCACTGCACTGGCTGCTTGTAACGTACCAAGTCAGATTCAGCGTGCTGACTTTGATCTATAAGGCCCTGTATGGTCTTGGACCTGGATATCTCAGGGACCTCCTCGCCCTCCGCGACTCAGGACGGCCCCTTCGGTCCCCCAAGGGCGCCTTCCTGGAGGTCCCCTGCATAAAGCGGGGGCTACAATGGAGAGAGCATTCTCGGTGGCTGGGCTATGGGTATGGAACTCCCTCCCAGAGGAAACCTGGCTGTCCCCGAGTCTGTCGACCTTCCGTTGGGCCTGTAAGACATGGTTGTTCTCCCAGGCCTTCGGAGGTGGGGAGGGGAGGGTGGGTTAAATTGCTGTATGCGCGGGTGTTTTAAATTTGTTAAATAATAATATTGGAATTTTTTAGATTTTAATGTGGTTTTATTGTTTTTATATTTGTTGGAAGCCGCCCCGAGATGCCATCAGCATGAGGGGGTGGCATATAAGTGTAATAAAATAAATAAATAAAAAATTAATATTTGATGTGCAGCCAGTCCTGTAAGGACACGTGACCAATAGTAACTAATAACAGCTCACATGCAGTGTGCAGTCAATCCTAGCTAGGCAACCATCCAGCTCTTCAAGCTTTTCAAAAGATTTGGTGTGCAGACTGCAGAGTTTATGGATGCCAGAGCCAGAGCCATGGATACGCAAGCTGAGAGATTATTTGTACTAGTTATTCTCCAGGACTTCTTTTCTGCTATTGAGTAGAACCTGTGAACAATCCAAAAGATACAAGGTGTCTGCTGTCAGTGGTGTGATTTGATGTCAAGGCACAGAAAGGCTCTCGCTTGATGTCTGACTGAGAGAGTGAGGTGAGGCACACTACATTACAGAGATGGCTCCTGCATCATCACCATGATGCAATGTCCACCTCAAGTGACAACAGACCGGGATTGGGAAGGATCAAAGAGGTGCAAGGGCAGCTGATGCACTCAGAGAGGAACCTGCCAGGAGATGTGGCTTCAGTCACTGATACCATGTGCAGGGTTGTAACCACCAAGAGGTTTGTCTGGGTGTAGGACAAAAGCACAGACTTGTGGGAGAACATGCTGTTTTGGGGGGAGAGATGCTGAGTGGGTTTCAAACTTCAGGATGCCCCATTGCCTCATCCTGTGGATAGCCAAGAACCTCAGGCCTCAACTGGAGAAACAGAGCATGGTGATGTGGTTTCCTAACTTTCCTATTCCCATGGAGCCTGTTGCCATCACCACCTGGAAGCTCACCACTCCTGACCCCTTCTGTTCTGTTGCCCAGAAATTTGACATTGGAATTTTTGTGGTGGACACCATACTAGTGGAGATTTGCACAGTGATTGTGGAAGTGCTGTTGGACAAGGTGGTGGAGGTAATGAAGAGCTTTTGGAGTGAGGGGTTCCTGAACTGTTTAGAGGTGATTGGTGGGAGCCATATTGCCATCATCTTCCCACCCCATAGTAAGGACAAATATCTGAACCATAAGGGGTTTTTCTCTCTGGTTCTCCACGCTGTAGTGGATCACTGTGCCCATTTTGTGGATGTGCTGGACAGATTTTTCAGGAAGAACAAAAATGCCCACATCGTCCACTCTTTCTTTGGCTGTATGTACACTGGAGACTTTGGACCCTAAACTGAAAAAATAATTGAGACCTGTTGTTTTTTGAGATCCTGCCTACCGCCTGAAGTTCTGGCTCATGAAGGCATATAGCATTGTCTGTACTCCAGAACAAAGCTACTTTAAATGGCAACTCAGATACAAGAAAGTACTAGGGATTAAATAACTCTTCCTCTCTCAATTGCAGGAGGATACAAACTAGAGATTTACATTGACTCTACTCATGAGTGGTTTATTGGCAAAGCCTTTTTTTTTCATTGACAAACCTCCCTAGTGACTGATTTACATTCTGAAAACTCTCAGCTGCAGGCTTGTGCTTAAAAATGGAAGTATAGATCTGACACAATGTATGTTTTAAGTTCAAAAGCTAGTAAATTTTGAAATTTGCCTTTTATCAGATAAGCGATGCTGTGTATGTTATCTTGGCTAGGACATTGCAGTACATTTTCTCCTGCTGCTATCTTTTTTTGGGAAAGAGAATTAATAAATGTAAACTGTTCTTCTAAACTAAATTAAGTTCATTAATTTTATATCGGATAAATTCAATTTACATAATTTAAGGATACCACCATTCTAGGACCCGTTTTGCACTTGCACCAAACATGGTAAAAAAATCTACCAGAATATCAGATCTAGCTTATCAGGTTTAATTTTCAAGTGTCATAGGTAGACATGAAAAGAATATTAATTGCAAATACCATTCCATATATTCACAATTTTTTTAAGGTTTAGGATTTAAATCTTTGTTTTTCTGTTCTCCACATTGGTATTTCAGTGACTTTGTCATTTTTGTATTCATCATTTGACCACTTTGGTATTTTGGTATTCAGTACTTTGTGCAATCTGATGTTTTGACATTTTGACATACCATTATTTGATACTTTGTCCCTTTGATGGTGATATTTGGGATTATTATTATTATTATTATTAAACATTTATAAAGCGCCAGTAACAACCTGGCGCTGTACAGAACATATAATCAGCTGCGGTCCCTACCTGTGGCTTACAATCTAAAAGACAAGGAGGGGGAGACAAGGAGAGGGGACAGCGGGAGAGACATGGGAGAAGACAAACAAACATTCAGGCGGATGCGAAGTCTCAGGTGCGTGTACTTGGCTTGGTTACAAGGTGGTCGGTAGCAGCAGTCAGCAGAGGAGGGCTGACAGTAAGAGCAAGGGGAAAGACTAGAGGGCATTGGGAAAGGCAGCATGGAAAAGGTGGGTCTTGAGGAGGGATTTGAAGGAGCGGAGGGAGGAGGCGAGGCGGACGTCGGCAGGGAGGGAGTTCCAGGCATGCGGGGCAGCGAGGGAGAAGGGACGAAGGCGGTTGGGCGAGCAGGAGAAGCGAGGGAGAGCGAGGGAGGGGACAGCGGAAGAGCGGAGAGCGCGCGCAGGAGCGCGTAGGGCGATTAGGTCCGAGAGGTAAGGGGGAGCTTGGTCATGGAGCGATTTGAACGTGAAAACCAGGAGTTTGAACAGGATACGTTCAGGAAGGGGGAGCCAGTGAAGGGAGAGGAGGAGAGGCGTCACATGGTCGAAGCGACGGGCAGAGTGAATGACCTTGGCGGCAGAGTTTTGGATCGCCACAAGGGGGGACAGGTGGGAGCGAGGGAGGCCAGCAAGGAGGAGGTTGCAGTAGTCGAGGCGAGAGATAACCATGGCATGAACAAGGATTTTGGCCGAGGAGACAGATAGAAAGGGGCGAATGCGGGCAATGTTGAGGAGAGCGAATCGGCAGGATTTGGCCACAGAGTCAATGTAAGGTTTAAAGGAGAGGTGCGTGTCAAAAATGAAGCCCAAGCTGCGGGCACGGAGAACAGGACGGATGGTGACCCCATCAATGCAGACGGTCAGGTCAGAGGGAGAGGAGGGGGAGGGAGGAAAAATGAGGAGTTCAGTCTTGGCCATGTTCAGTTTGAGTTGGCGTCGGGACATCCAGGCGGAGATATCAGAGAGGCAGTCGACGAGGCGTGAGCGGACAGAGGAGGAGAGAGAGGGGGTAGAGAGATAGAGTTGGGTGTCATCAGCATAGAGATGGTATTGGAACCCGTGGGAGGCAATAATTTCACCAAGGGACCGGGTGTAGATAGAGAAGAGGAGAGGGCCAAGGACAGAACCTTGGGGAACCCCAACCGAGAGGGGAAGGGAGGGGGAGGTCGACTCGGGGAGGGAGACATTAAAGGAGCGGTCAGAGAGGTAGGAGGAGAACCAGTCAAAGACAGAGCCACGGAAGCCCAAAGAGTAAAGGGAGTCCAAGAGGAGCGAGTGGTCGACAGTGTCAAAGGCGGCAGAGAGGTCAAGGAGGACAAGAACGGAGTAGTGGCGCTTCGATTTAGCGACAAGTAGATCATTGGTGATCTTGGCCAGGGCAGTTTCAGTAGAGTGGAGGGGGCGGAAGCCGGACTGGAGAGGGTCGAGGGAGGAGTTGGCAGAGAGGAGGTTCAGGCAGCGGGAGTAGACGACACGTTCCAGGAGCTTCGAAGCAAAGGGAAGGAGGGAGACCGGCCGGTAACTAGAGGGATCGAAAGGGTCCAGGGTAGGCTTTTTGAGGATGGGGGAGACAGTGGCATGTTTGAAGGCAGAGGGGAAGGAGCCTGTGGAAAGGGAGAGATTGACAACATGCAGAAGGGGGGGAGCGACAGTGGGAGCAATAGAGGTCAGGAGGCGGGAGGGGATCGGGTCAAGGGGGCAGGTGGAGGGGTTGGATGAAGAGAGAAGAGCAGAGATTTCCTGGAGAGAGGCAGGAGGGAAGGATGCGAGGAGGGAGGGGGGCGGGGGAGGGGGCGGGAGGGGAGCGGGGGGCGGAGGGGGGCGGGAGGCAATATCCCGACGGATCTTGTCAATCTTGGAGGTGAAGAACGACGCAAGATCCCGAGCAGCAAGGGAAGAGGGCGGGGGAGGGCAGGGGGGTTTGAGAAGGGAGTCGAAAGTAGAGAAAAGGCGGCGAGGGTCGCGGGAGAAAGATTCGATCCTAGAGGCATAATAGCGCTGCCTAGCTAGGGAGATAGCCGAGGAGAGGGAGGAGAGGGAGAATTTGTAATGGAGGAAGTCAGGGAGGGAGCGGGATTTGCGCCAGAGGCGTTCGGCAGCCCGGGCGCAGGAGCGGAGGTAGCGGATGGCAGGGGTAAGCCAGGGGCGGGGGTCGAGGGGGCGGACGGGGCGAGCAGAGGGGGGGGCAAGAGAGTCAAGGGTCGAGGAGAGAGAAGCGTTGAGAGCAGAGACAGCAGAGTCAGGGGAGGAGGAGGCGAAAACGGGGGGGAGAAGGGGGGAAAGATGTGCGGCAAACTCCGAGGGAGTAAGGGCCTGCATATTGCGGAAGGGGCGCATAGAGGGGGAGGCGGAGGGGGGTCGGTGGGAAAGGCTGAAGGAGCCGAGGAAGTGATCAGAACTAGGGAAGGGGTCAAAGGAGAGGTCAGTTAGAGAACAGTTTCGAGTGAAGACGAGGTCGAGGGAATGGCCGTCAGTATGAGTGGGGGAGTCGGTCCAGAGTCGGAGATTAAAGGAGGAAGCGAGAGAGAGAAAGCGGGAAACAGAGGGGGCGGAGGGCGTGTCAACGTGAATGTTGAAATCACCAAGGATAAGAGTGGGGATATCATCGGAGAGGAAGAAGGTGAGCCAGGATTCAAAGTCCGGGAGGAAAGAGGAGAGGGAACCCGGGGGGCGGTAGATGACAGCAACCCGAAGGTGTAGAGGGGAGTATAAGCGCACAGAGTGGGCCTCAAAGGAAGGGAAGGAGGAGGAGGGGGGAGGGGAGAGGGTTTTGAATTGGCAGTGCTTAGCAAGGAGCAAGCCCACACCACCACCCAGGCCCTCAGGGCGGGGGCGGTGAGAGAACGACAGGCCCCCGGAGGATAGAGCAGCCGGGGTAACAGAGTTGGAGGGCGTGATCCAGGTTTCCGTAAGAGCCAGGAGTTGAAAGGGGCGAGAGAGGAAGAGATCGTGGATGAAGGGAGCTTTAGCCACGGACGAGCGGCAGTTCCAGAGGGAGCAGGAAAAAGGCAATTGGTGTTTGGGAAGGCAGGGGATGCGGATGAGGTTGGGGGATGGGGTACGGACGGGTTTGGGCCTAGGGGGAATGGGTAAGGGGGGATGAGGGTGGGGAGGGGGGATGGGCGTGGGTGAGGATAAGGGGTAGGTTGGCTGGAGAAAGGCTGCTGGTGAAGGGAGAGGGAGAAGGAGGGGGTGCGTGAGAGAGGCTAGAAGGAGGGAGGTGATAGAGGGCGCGGAGGCAAGGGAGGTATAGGGAGGCATCATAGGTGTTACCTGTTCAGGTGTGGGGGCGGCCAGGCCTGCAGGGATGGGAAAGGTTGGATTTCTGAATGTGATTGGTTCATCTCCACAATGTAATGTAGCAGAAACTCATGAAAGTACTGAAAAGTGAGAAGTACAAAGTAACCAATGTCAAAGAAGCACCAAACACCAAAATACCGAAGTAATAATGTAATGAATATCGATGTAATGCTATTTCATTATACTGTTCAATAATGACATTTAATAAATACTGAAAAAATAAAGGAATGAAAGAGTTAACTTTACTATGGTGTCAAAGACAAACTTAGATATTTGTTAGGAGGAAGAATTATCTTTGTGATTACAAAAATGTCCATTAGTTTCAGCCCGGGTCATTGCATGTATATTCAAGAAGGAAACAAGCTGAAGAGCAAAGCAAGGGTTTCATTTTGTGCATTACAGAGGCAATGGAGTCACTATCTTTGCTCCATAATAGAGACTTCATGCTTCTCTGGATACCACCATAGATTTTTCCTTGAAGCAAGTTCTTATTCCAGCTTTGACTTTGTCACTGTTTAGTTCCCAGGTAAATAAACCTTCATGGGTTTAAACATTTGTTGTTGTGGTTCATTTTTTGTGTTTTTTTTTTGTTAAATATATAAACAGAAATCAATACTTTTTTTCTTGGCATAAATGCAAATGTATATTGATTGCTGGGGAAATCACCTGTATCCTTAACGAAGGCAATGTAATAATATAGTTTGGTTTTTTTTCCAAAGGGACACCATCCACTCTGGCAGCTCTTATCATGCTGATTTCAGTTCTATAGCAAAGAGTGAATGCCCTCAACTCAGGAAGCCCTTTGACCCAATGGTGACAAAGAACTCCCTGCTGCTAGGAGGTGAGATTTTTGTTGAAATGTGCAACAGTCACAAGCAAAAGCCCATTGCAAGCCCTGCAAGCTCAATATGGGGCTTGTCCAGTAGGGGGAGGATCAGGGGATGAAACAGTTTCTTTTTCTCCTTGTTTCCTCTCTTCTTCTCTTTTTCTCCTCCATCTTGTCCCATGCAGTCTGTGCATTATTGAAGCATGTCTTCTGAGTTCTTAGTTTTTGTTTTGAAGAAACTTCTGCTGTGTGTTATTCAACAGAAAGCTAACTCTACAATAGGTTATGGGCTCAGGACATCTTCAAGGCAATTTTGAAGACTTGAAGCAGTCCAGAAGGAGTGCAGACTGTGAAAGAAAACTCTCAGACAGAGAGACCTACTGACTGTGAGTAAGAGGGCCTAAATCCCAGAATGGGAAAGGGAGGGAAGCAAGTATGGAAAATAGTTCGGAGCTCAGACTTTCAGTAGGAAAGCTGAACAATGTAAATTACCAGTTGTGGAAATTTAAGGTGGAAATGCTGATGTCTAAAGATGATCTATGGGAGGTAATTACTAGGGGTGGGCGTGCCGGTAAATCCGGTATCTGATAATGCCGGTACTGGGCGTACCGGCATTGTTGGATTCAACCCGGTAAATCCGGTCCCATTACTGGATTCCAGGTACCGGATTTTTTTACATTGCAGCCATTTAAATGAATGGCTGCAATGTAAGTCCCACCAAAAAAGTAAAAAAAACAACCCTCCCCGAGTCCAGGCTGCATGGGTGGAAGGGGGGACACCCCCCACTCACCCTGCCCAGCCTGGATTTTTGTTAAAAAAAGAGCCCCCCCCAGCACCAGCGGCCGTGGCGTCCCCGCAGTCGCCGGTAAATATAGACCCGATCCCTGGGGGGGTGGGTTTAACACCACCCCAACCCCCCAGGGATCACCCCTACTAAAGTTGACAGTGCTGTACCTTTGCGGAGCTCCGGGTGTGGTGGCGGCGGCGGCAGCAGCAGGCGGTCCAGCGGCCTCAGCGCCGGCTGTGGCTGCCGGCAACAGAGATGCTCTAGGCCTTCCAGGGGAAGTTCCGGGTTTCCCCGGAAGGCCTAGAGCATCTCTGATGCCGGCAGCAACAGCCAGCGCTGAGGCTGCCAGATCGCCCGCCGTCGCCGCCGCACCCGGAGCTCCGCAAAGGTACAGCACTGTCAACTTTAGTAGGGGTGATCCCTGGGGGGTTGGGGGGGTGTTAAACCCCCCCCCCAGGGATCGGGTCATACTTACCGGCGGCTGCGGGGACGCCGCGGCCGCTGGTGCTGGGGGGTGGGCTCGCCTCTGGGTCTTTTTTAAAACAAAAATCCAGGCTGGGCAGGGTGGGTGGGGGGTGTCCCCCCTTCCACCCGCGCAGCCTGGACTCGGGGAGGGTTTTTTTTAAAAAAACTTTTTGGCTGGGGCTTTAAGTTTTTTTACATTGCAGCCATTTTTAAATGGCTGCAATGTAAAAAAAATTAAAGCCCCAGCCAAACTGTTTTAAAAAAAAAAAACCCTCCCCGAGTCCAGGCTGCGCGGGTGGAAGGGGGGACACCCCCCACCCACCCTGCCCAGCCTGGATTTTTGTTTTAAAAAAGAGTAAAGAAAAGACCCAGAGGCGAGCAGAGGCGAGCCCACCCCCCAGCACCAGCGGCCGCGGCGTCCCCGCAGCCGCCGGTAAGTATGACCCGATCCCTGGGGGGGGTGGGGGTGTTTAACACCCCCACCCCCCCCAGGGATCACCCCTACAGCGCGCTTGCCGCTTACCTTGGGGAGCTCCGGCGGCGGCGGGCGGCCCGGCGGCTTCAGCGCCGGCTGTGGCTGCCGGCTTCAGGACGTTCTAGGCCTTCCGGTGAAACCCGGAAGTGCACCGGAAGGCCTACAGCGTCCTGACGCCGGCAGCCACAGCCGGCGCTGAGGCCGCCGGACCGCCCGCCGCCGCCGGAGCTCCGCAAGGTAAGCGCACTGAACTTTAGTAGGGGTGATCCCTGGGGGGTGGGGGGGGTGTTAAACACCCCCCCCAGGGATCGGGTCATACTTACCGGCGGCTGCGGGGACGCCGCGGCCGCTGGTGCTGGGGGGTGGGCTCGCCTCTGAGTCTTTTTTTAAACAAAAATCCAGGCTGGGCAGGGTGGGTGGGGGGTGTCCCCCCTTCCACCCGCGCAGCCTGGACTCGGGGAGGGTTTTTTTTAAAAAAACTTTTTTGCTGGGGCTTTAAGTTTTTTTACATTGCAGCCATTTAAAAATGGCTGCAATGTAAAAAAATTTAAAGCCCCAGCCAAACTGTTTTAAAAAAAAAAAACCCTCCCCGAGTCCAGGCTGCGCGGGTGGAAGGGGGGACACCCCCCACCCACCCCGCCCAGCCTGGCTTTTTGTTGTAAAAAAGATAGAACAGCAACAGAGTGAGACCCCGAGGCGAGCCCCCCCCCCAGCACCAGCGGCCGCGGCGTCCCCGCAGCCGCAGGTAAGTATGACCCGATCCCTGGGGGGGGGGGGGGTGTTTAACACCCCCACCCCCCCCAGGGATCACCCCTACAGCGCCCTTGCCGCTTACCTTGGGGAGCTCCGGCGGCGGCGGGCGGCCCGGCGGCTTCAGCGCCGGCTGTGGCTGCCGGCGTCAGGACGCTGTAGGCCTTCCGGTGCACTTCCGGGTTTCACCGGAAGGCCTAGAACGTCCTGAAGCCGGCAGCCACAGCCGGCGCTGAAGCCGCCGGGCCGCCCGCCGCCGCCGGAGCTCCCCAAGGTAAGCGGCAAGGGCGCTGTAGGGGTGATCCCTGGGGGGGGTGGGGGTGTTAAACCCCCCCCCCCCCAGGGATCGGGTCAGACTTACCTGCGGCTGCGGGGACGCCGCGGCCGCTGGGGGGGGGGGGCTCGCCTCGGGGTCTCACTCTGAGTTCTATCTTTTTTACAACAAAAAGCCAGGCTGGGCAGGGTGGGTGGGGGGTGTCCCCCCTTCCACCCGCGCAGCCTGGACTCGGGGAGGGTTTTTTTGTTTTAAAACAGTTTGGCTGGGGCTTTAAATTTTTTTACATTGCAGCCATTTTTAAATGGCTGCAATGTAAAAAACCGGCACACTGAAATCCGGTACCGGGGGCCGGATTACCGGGCCGAATCCGATAATGCCGGTACGCCCGATACCGGCATTATCGGATACCGGTAGATCCGGAATTCCCATCCCTAAAAGAAAGGATCTACCTTGCAGATGGAAGAAGCATCAACGCAGAAGAAATTGGGCAAGGATCCCTGTATTGCAACCAGTCACAGGGAGGCACACTGACCATACCCATGAAAGATGTGCTCTATGTGCCCAACTTAGAAGGGGTACTCCTGTCTGTGATGTGCCTGGCAGCGAGGGGCTCACCATCCATTTCCAGGGAGACAAATGCACAATTCAAAGTAGGACAAAAGTACTGGCCAGAGCCACTGCAGATGAGCACCTGTACCGTCTGAGCACAGAGAAAGAACATGCAAAGCTCACTGCGCACAAGCCACACGATGACTGTATTCACCTGTGGCATAGACACATGGGATATAGACACCCAGACAGCATAAAGGAAATGCACAGACAGCAGTTGACCAAAGACGTTAAGGTATCAATGTGTCCCGTGATCATGAAATGCAACTGCTGAATCAAAGCCAAAGCCTCGAGGGCTATGCATCCTAAGAAGAGTCAGAATAGAGCCATGAAACCACTTGACCTTGTACACAGCGATGTCTCTGGCCCAATGAGGATTCCCACGCCAGGGGGCAACCGGTATATGGTAACTTTTATTTATGACTATTCAAGGTATACGATCATGTACAACATGAAAAGTAAAGATGAAGTATTCGACAAACTTCAAGTCTATGTGTGTGACCATGATTAGCAACAAGTTCCAGCACAGACCAAAGACACTGTGGACTGACAATGGAGGGATGTTCACAGGAAAGGAAGTAGAGGACTTCCTGAGACTCCATGGAATTGAGCACCAAAAGGCAGTGCCATATACACCCAAGCAGAACAGAACAGCTGAAAGGAAAAACAGAATGCTAACCGAAACGGTTAGATGCTTGTTAGCAGACTCTGAATTACCAGAAAGATACTGGGGCAGAGCAGCAGGTGCTTCTGCTGACCTACAAAATTGGCTGTATTCTAGAACAGTGAGGAAAACTTCATATGAACTGTGGCATGGTCAAAAACCTAGTGTGGGCCTCATCAGAGTATTTGGAAGTAAGATGTACGTATATATCCCAGAGGAAAAATGTACCAAGCTGCAAAACAGAGCAGTGAAAGGCATCCTCATAGGATGCAGTGAGCATTCCAAAGGCTACAGGATCCTGGATCCACGCACAGACAGAATAACCATTAGTAACAGTGTAAACTTTGTGGAAAACTCAAGCGACAGTGTGATGACTCTCCAAGGTCCAGGTGAAGGAGAACAATCAACCACGGACAAAACCACTGAAAGGGAGCAAGCCTCTGAACAAATAGTCAAAATCGGCACAAAAGTAACAAAAGTGCAGGAACAGACACAGTCGGCTGCTGATGCTGAGCCAAGGCAGTCGACAAGGTCTGACAAAGGCATTACCCCCACTCATCTGTCCTACAAAGTCAACACCAGTAAATTGTCAGAGCCAGCATCCTGGGAGGATATCTCACAGATGTCAGAAGGGGAAGCAGAAAAATGGGTAAGAGCGGCTGAAGAAGAAGTAAAGTCCATGCAGGACAACGCGACGTGGACACTTACTCCACTGCCCTCAGGAAGAAAGACTATACATTGTAAATGGACATTTAAAATAAAGTACAATGCGCAGGGAAATATTGAACAGTACAATAGCGAAAGAGGTAGTGGCCCCCCTGTTTGGTGGAGTTCGCCCTCCTATAGCTCAGCAGGTTCGGAGTCTGGGGGTGATACTGGATGCGGACCTTTGCCTGGAGCAGCAGGTGGAGGCAGTCACTAAGGCTGCCTTCCACCAGCTGTATCTGGTGCGTAGGCTGCATCCGTATGTCTCCGGCCCGGACCTGACCTCCCTCATCCATGCCTTCGTCACCTCGAGGCTAGACTACTGTAACACACTCTACGTGGGGCTTCCCTTGTTCCTGGACCGGAGGCTGCAGCTAGTGCAGAATGCGACAGCTCGTCTCCTTATGGGGACAGGCTGTCGGGAACATATTACACCTGTGCTCCAGCTCTGCACTGGTTGCCGATAGCGTGCCGAGCCAGGTTCAAGGTTTTGGTGATGATCTATAAAACCTTACATGGTCTGGGCCCCTCATACCTCAGGGACCACCTCATCCTCCGTGCCCCAGAGCAGCTCCTGCGGTGTGCCGGGGGTGCCTTCTTGGAGGTCTCCCGTGTTAAGCGAGGGGCCACAATGGAGAGGGCATTCTCGGTGGCCAGGCCGCGCCTTTGGAACTCCCTCCCAGAGGAATCTCACCTGGCCCCTAGCCTGTTGACATTCTGGCGAAGTTGCAAAACCTGGCTGTTCGCTCAGGCCTTTGGGAGGGAGGGAGGGTAGGGTGAGGTGTTTTAGCTCCCCCACCTATTTTTGTCTGTTATATTCATGATTTTAGCCCTGTTTTAATATTTTATTATTATTATTATAAGTGTTTTAAATTGTTTTTGTATTTTAAATTGTTGGAAGCTACCCCGGGCTGTGTTGCAGGAGGGGTGGGGTATAAATTCATTAAATAAATAAATAAATAAATAAATATACAAGGCCCAACTTGTCACAAAAGGATACTTCCAGAAGTATGGAGAAGAATACGATGAAACATTTGCACCTGTAGTTAAGCATGCTACAATCAGAACATTGCTAAGCATAGCTGCCGGAAGAGGAATGAAAGTCAAGCATATGACAGCAGATGTGTTCACGAAGGCACTAACAGGGGAATGCCACTGCAAGCTATTAGAAAGAATTAACCTAGTGGGTTTGACTAGTGACTATTGAGAAGGGGTGTTGGAATGTGCAACGGTCACAAGTAAAAGCCCATTGCAAGCCCTGCAAGCTCAATATGGGGCTTTTCCAGTAGGGGGAGGGTCGCGGGATGAAACAGTATTTTTTCTCTTTGTATTCTCTCTTCTCCTGTCTCTGTCCTCCATCTTGTCCCGTGCAGTCTGTACAGTATGGAAGCATGTCGTCTGAGCGCTTAGTAAAGTTCTGTTTTGAAGAAATTTCTGCTGTGTGTCATTCAACAGAAATGAGGCCGCCGGACCGCCCACCCCCGCCGCCGGAGCTCCGCAAGGTAAGCA
>QEPC01013045.1:5411989-5429523 GCA_003113815.1 Sphenodon punctatus
TGCTACTCGAAGCCACTCTCTCCACCCTCCACCCCTGGTGCCTGGAAGTCTGCTCCTAGCTGAGTCAAATGACTTCCCCCTACATTTGGCCTTCCAGTGACCTGACAGACCATGTTTTAGCCACCCAAACACAACCGAACGCGATCCAAACTTAACGAACTGTTCGGCCATTTCGTCGTTCGGTGTTCGGATCTGTTCGGTGTGTTCGCCATTTTGCTGTTTGGTGCTCGGTTCCATTCGGTATGTTTGGGTTCGGGTTCGTGTTCGTGTTCGGTTGTCCAAGCAGGCCGAGTTCGGGCTGAACACCGAACTACCGAACCGCGTTCACCCATCCCTAAGGTCTTACAGTTCCTGGGAGGAAAATTGGGAGGTCTGGGGCCAGATGGATTCCCACCGGGTTTCAAAGGCACTATGCGGCCACCGAGAACGCCCTGTCCTGAGTGGGCCCCCGGGAAACCCAAGGGACCTCCAACAGCATGCCCCCAGATGACCGCAGGGCCTGGTCCAGAACCCGGGAAGTGAGGAAGTCTCGCAGATAGGCATTTTACCAATGCCTCCATGCATGGGAGATCTATGGAGATGGGTGGAGCACGGGAGCGCGCACACACAAACACACACCCCATCCCCACCAGTGGTCACACAGACGCCCCCCCCTTCCTTGTCCACGGAGTCGCAGATGTGGGTGAGGGGGGCCGGCGCGTCTGTGTAAAAAGGGACTTAGGAATTTGAACAGGGCATAAAATAGCACTGTATCATTCAGAGGGTGTCCCATAGCACCATACTAGAGAAGTATAATTTTTGTATTTACAGAAGCAGCTGACAGCTCTGAGTCTTTAAACCAGCACAACACATTTTATTATTATTACAATAGGCTTATATGCCACACTTCTCATAAAAAGGACTCAGGGAGGTTTACCAGTAATAAAAATATAAATAACATTCCCAACCATTCTTCCCCAAATCCCCATTCACATCCATCCTTTCTGCATTTTATACATTAAAATACAATTAGATAATTTTTAAAATTAGAATACGATTAATAGAATCTTAGAGTTGGAACAGTGACCTCAGAGGCCATCTAGTTCAACCCACTGCTCAGTGCAGGAAATCTACAGCTACAGCATCCCTGACAGATGGCCGTCCAGCCTCTGCTTGAAAACCTCCCACGAAGGAGAGCCCACCACCTCCCTAGGCAGTCTGTTCCACTGTCAAACAGCTCTTACCATTAGGATGTACTTCCTAATGTTTAGCCAAAATCTGATTTTTCTTGTAATTTGAGCCCATTGGTTCTAGTCCTGCTCTCAGGAGCAACAGAGAACAAGTCTGCTCCATCTTTGATGTGACACCCTTTGGTTATTTGAAGATGACTAGCATGTCTCCCCTTAGCCTTCTGTTCTCCAGGCTAAACATTCCCAGTTCCTTCAATCTTTACTCATAGGACTTAGTTTCCAGACCCCTGATCATTTTTGGGTATTTTCAGATGTGACGAGATCACAGTGAACCACAGTGAATACCCACCTGTGGTCACTGTGCCCTGCACGTCTGTTTGGCAGCCGCCAGATGTTCACCACACTGAATACCCACATGGGGTCAATTTCAACCACACTTCCCGGGCTCCCAGTGGGAAAATCCGCATAAGCGTGGTGAAAGTGATTCCAGGCGGGCATCAATAAAAAGTAATGTCCGGTTGGCTATCATGGCCCGGAATCCCCAGCGGGATTCTGGGCCGTGGTGAACTCAACCAGATGCTGCGACGGCATTGGACTCGCCACCCGCCCATCTCCCCAGAGGGCGGGTGGCGAGGGAGCGTGGAGGGGGCGGGGCTGTGCGGCCTCACATTGCACCACGTGGCCCAGCCCCCTCCCTGATTCCTCGCCGGGATCCCCGGCACGTCTGTTTGCCATGCCTGGGTGATCCCGGCGGGGAATCTCTGGGTTGTTAATGGGACGGGGCGAAGCTACCCTGTCACGTCTGAAAACACCCTTTGTTGCTGGCCCCTGAACCCGTTCCAATTTGTTGATGTCTTTTTTAAAACGCAGTGCCCAGAACTGGATACAGTACTTCAGAGGAGATCTGACCAGCACAGAGTCAGAGTGAAACAATTATTACTTCTAGTGACCTGGACACTATATTTCTGCAGCTGCATCTCACTGCGGACTCATTTCAGCTTGTGTGATCTAACTATCCCCATAAGGATACAATAAAACAGCCACCAAAAGCATCCCTCCAATTCCTATCCCATCTCTATACCCCAAGTCCTTCATACAAATCCCTTTTATCCTCTCAGGGGAGGTCATGGCATAAACTCCACTCTCCCCCTAAATATATCAAATACATAACCCAATACACATAAATATCATTGACGTAAAGTATGAAGGCTAGTGGGGGCCAGCGCATACATCAGTGAACTAGGATTTTTATTCCTATGTTTTGCTACTGGCTTTCTGTGCGAACCCAATTCAGGTTACCACTCTGTATCTCAGTGTTTCAGTCTCTAAAATGGGATTAATGATGATCCACTAAAGCATTTCGAGCTGGAGAGATACAAACAAACATAAAAGAGTTAGGTACTACAAGAGCAAACAGATTGAAAGATTAGTAATAACTAATCAGAGTTTGAATAAATTTAGGGCCAGAGGCTGTGGAAGCTCCACCTTGTCCAATTTCTTGGGATCAATTTCAGCAGATTTCACTCGCTGATGCAGGGGGTGCCCTTGGGGTGGTTAGAGCCACCTTTTGTGAATTAGATCCATGCCCATCCTGGCTAGTTAAGGCCTGCCAGGAGACACTGGTGCCATTGCTGGCTGGGGTGGTCAATGCCTCCCTTCGGGAGTGCAGGGTGCTGGACTGCCTCAAGGAGGCAGTGGTTCAGTCCCTTCTCAAAAAGCCATCTTTGGACGACCTTCCCAGTATCGGCCTGTCTCTAACCTTCCCTTTTTAGGGAAAGTTTTTGAATGGGTAGTGGCTCGGCAGCTTCAGGAGCATCTGGACCAACTCAGTTTTCTGGATCCCTCGCAGTCTGACTTTCATCCAGACTGAGACTGTGTTGGTGGCTCTGGTTGACAACCTTCACTGGGAGTAAGACCAGGGCCATTTGACAGATCTATCAGCTGCTTTTTATACCATTGAGCATGAGTTCCTGGTGATGCGTCTGTGGGACCAACTAGGGATTAGCGGAACTATTCTTGAATGGTTCTGTTCATTCCTCTCAGGGAGAACCCAGTGGGTGTTGGTTGGAGAACATTTTTCATCTCCCTGGGACCTCTCGTATGGAGTCCCACAGGGTTCTATTCTTCCCCATCTCCTGTTCAACGTGTATGTGCAGTCATTGGGCAAGATCGTCCGGAATACTGGAGTTTGGTGCCATCAATATGTTGATGACACCCAACTCTATCTCTCCTTTTCATCGAAACCAGGCACTGAAGTCTCTGTGCTTACATGATGTCTGGTGGCTGTGGGAGACTGCATGAGGGTGAGCTGACTGAGGTTGAATCCCAACAAGACGGAGGTGATGATAGTGGGGAAGGCGATGGATGTGGCGTCCCCCATCATTGATGGGGTCCATCCCCTGTTGGTATCTCAGGTCAAGAGTCTGGGAGTGCTCCTCGACTCACAGTTCCACNTTGGGTATTTTCAGATGTGACGAGATCACAGTGAACCACAGTGAATACCCACCTGTGGTCACTGTGCCCTGCACGTCTGTTTGGCAGCCGCCAGATGTTCACCACACTGAATACCCACATGGGGTCAATTTCAACCACACTTCCCGGGCTCCCAGTGGGAAAATCCGCATAAGCGTGGTGAAAGTGATTCCAGGCGGGCATCAATAAAAAGTAATGTCCGGTTGGCTATCATGGCCCGGAATCCCCAGCGGGATTCTGGGCCGTGGTGAACTCAACCAGATGCTGCGACGGCATTGGACTCGCCACCCGCCCATCTCCCCAGAGGGCGGGTGGCGAGGGAGCGTGGAGGGGGCGGGGCTGTGCGGCCTCACATTGCACCACGTGGCCCAGCCCCCTCCCTGATTCCTCGCCGGGATCCCCGGCACGTCTGTTTGCCATGCCTGGGTGATCCCGGCGGGGAATCTCTGGGTTGTTAATGGGACGGGGCGAAGCTACCCTGTCACGTCTGAAAACACCCTTTGTTGCTGGCCCCTGAACCCGTTCCAATTTGTTGATGTCTTTTTTAAAACGCAGTGCCCAGAACTGGATACAGTACTTCAGAGGAGATCTGACCAGCACAGAGTCAGAGTGAAACAATTATTACTTCTAGTGACCTGGACACTATATTTCTGCAGCTGCATCTCACTGCGGACTCATTTCAGCTTGTGTGATCTAACTATCCCCATAAGGATACAATAAAACAGCCACCAAAAGCATCCCTCCAATTCCTATCCCATCTCTATACCCCAAGTCCTTCATACAAATCCCTTTTATCCTCTCAGGGGAGGTCATGGCATAAACTCCACTCTCCCCCTAAATATATCAAATACATAACCCAATACACATAAATATCATTGACGTAAAGTATGAAGGCTAGTGGGGGCCAGCGCATACATCAGTGAACTAGGATTTTTATTCCTATGTTTTGCTACTGGCTTTCTGTGCGAACCCAATTCAGGTTACCACTCTGTATCTCAGTGTTTCAGTCTCTAAAATGGGATTAATGATGATCCACTAAAGCATTTCGAGCTGGAGAGATACAAACAAACATAAAAGAGTTAGGTACTACAAGAGCAAACAGATTGAAAGATTAGTAATAACTAATCAGAGTTTGAATAAATTTAGGGCCAGAGGCTGTGGAAGCTCCACCTTGTCCAATTTCTTGGGATCAATTTCAGCAGATTTCACTCGCTGATGCAGGGGGTGCCCTTGGGGTGGTTAGAGCCACCTTTTGTGAATTAGATCCATGCCCATCCTGGCTAGTTAAGGCCTGCCAGGAGACACTGGTGCCATTGCTGGCTGGGGTGGTCAATGCCTCCCTTCGGGAGTGCAGGGTGCTGGACTGCCTCAAGGAGGCAGTGGTTCAGTCCCTTCTCAAAAAGCCATCTTTGGACGACCTTCCCAGTATCGGCCTGTCTCTAACCTTCCCTTTTTAGGGAAAGTTTTTGAATGGGTAGTGGCTCGGCAGCTTCAGGAGCATCTGGACCAACTCAGTTTTCTGGATCCCTCGCAGTCTGACTTTCATCCAGACTGAGACTGTGTTGGTGGCTCTGGTTGACAAACTTCACTGGGAGTAAGACCAGGGCCATTTGACAGATCTATCAGCTGCTTTTTATACCATTGAGCATGAGTTCCTGGTGATGCGTCTGTGGGACCAACTAGGGATTAGCGGAACTATTCTTGAATGGTTCTGGAGCATCTGGACCAACTCAGTTTTCTGGATCCCTCGCAGTCTGACTTTCATCCAGACTGAGACTGTGTTGGTGGCTCTGGTTGACAACCTTCACTGGGAGTAAGACCAGGGCCATTTGACAGATCTATCAGCTGCTTTTTATACCATTGAGCATGAGTTCCTGGTGATGCGTCTGTGGGACCAACTAGGGATTAGCGGAACTATTCTTGAATGGTTCTGTTCATTCCTCTCAGGGAGAACCCAGTGGGTGTTGGTTGGAGAACATTTTTCATCTCCCTGGGACCTCTCGTATGGAGTCCCACAGGGTTCTATTCTTCCCCATCTCCTGTTCAACGTGTATGTGCAGTCATTGGGCAAGATCGTCCGGAATACTGGAGTTTGGTGCCATCAATATGTTGATGACACCCAACTCTATCTCTCCTTTTCATCGAAACCAGGCACTGAAGTCTCTGTGCTTACATGATGTCTGGTGGCTGTGGGAGACTGCATGAGGGTGAGCTGACTGAGGTTGAATCCCAACAAGACGGAGGTGATGATAGTGGGGAAGGCGATGGATGTGGCGTCCCCCATCATTGATGGGGTCCATCCCCTGTTGGTATCTCAGGTCAAGAGTCTGGGAGTGCTCCTCGACTCACAGTTCCACATAGATACCCAGGTTGGGGCTGTGGTGAGGAACACCTTTTGCCGGTTACATGTAGTGCATCGGCTTCAGCCATATATCTCAGACTCTGATCTGGCCACTATCATTCATGATTTCATTACCTCAAGATTGGACAATTGTAACACGCTCTACGTGCGGCTACCCATTGTGACAGTTTGGAGACTGCAGCAGGTGCAGAATGCAGTGGCTCACCTTCTTACGGGGACAATGCCAGGAACACATTACACCAGTGCTCCATTCTCTGCACTGACTGCCTATAGTATTCCAGACCCAATTCAAGAGGCTGGTTCATACTTATAAAGCCCTACACAGCTTGGGCCCTTCCTAGCTGTGGGACTGCCTCATTCCCTGTGCCCTTGATTGGCCCCTTCAGTCATATGGGAACATCCTCCTCAAGGTCACCCAAGTATTTAGAGACGTTACTATGGTGAGGGTGTTCTCAGTGGCTGCTCTATGCCTGTGGAATTCCCTCCCAGTGGAGGCCCAGGTGGCCCTGGATCTTCCTTCATTTTGGCACCAATGTAAGACCTGGCTGTTCCATCAGGCCTTCAGCAAGGGTGAGG
This sequence comes from Sphenodon punctatus, assembly GCA_003113815.1. NCBI lineage: Eukaryota > Metazoa > Chordata > Lepidosauria > Sphenodontia > Sphenodontidae > Sphenodon > Sphenodon punctatus. Next base: position 5,418,569 of record QEPC01013045.1, read on the forward strand.
GCTGAGGGTGGGTTGTTTAGGGGGATGGGGTGGGGTGTTTTAATTATTGGGGAGATAATGCTCCTCTTTTATTTACTGTTTTATCTTGTGGTTTGTGTTGTTGTTTTATATATGTTTTTATTCTTGTAAGATGCCCCGGGCTGCCTATGGCAGAAGGGGCAGGTTACTAAATTTGATAAATAAATAAATAAATAAATTAAATAATGCCTGAGCTCACCCCCACCTCTTAGCCATACCTCCGAGCCCTAATATGTTGGAGAGAATGGACCTTTTCACACAGACGTAGGTGGGTGGGGTGATGGGTGTTCATCGTGGTGCAGGGGCAGAGCATGGGGGATGGTTACACAGGCACACACCCACTTCCACCCATCTACATGCATGGAGCAAGCGCTGCTTTCGCTGATTGCTCTGTGTGAGGGTGGAGATAGGTGTTGTGCGGGAGCGAGCACGCACCCCCACCCACCGGCCCTGGTGTTTACACGGGACTCCCCCATGAAGGCAACCACATGTGCATTGCGTGGGAGTGTCTTGTGCAAAAAGGGCCAATGACAGTCATTCACTATGGGATGGGGGAGAGACAAGGGTATGAAGCACAATCAAGAGACATCATTCTATTGCCAGTCATGGGCCCTTTTTACACGTGTTTTATAGCGTGGGCAGGGTGCGGGCGTCTGACCACCTTTGGGGATGGATGGGGGTGCATGCTTTCTTCCTCACTCCACCCACCTATCTCCCATGCATGGAAGCATTGGGGAAAATGGAAGTGACTCCATGCGTGGAGGTGGGTGGGTGTCCATGTGATAGCCTGCCCACACACTGTACACCCGCCGCAGCCTCCATCCATCCCCCCGCACCACAGCGCCTCCAGAAGCCCATTTGAAAAGGGCCACAGAGCACTGTCTTCTACTTGCCTTTCACATTTTCTATCCCTTCCTCTGCAGCACATGCAACCACCTTCCTTTCACTGGCTCTTACTATAAAACTAACGTGCACTGCATTTCATTAAACTAGCAGCAAAAAATCGTTCCTAGCAGCAAGAACATCCTGTTCCAGAGCCAAGATCTAAAGAACTTGCTTTTCTACTTTCAAGCAAGGAGATTGACAAGCACAAGGCAAGCTCCTTTTCTCAGGTGGCAAGATCAAAATCTCTCCCAACCTTTTTTAGAAATGTAGAAGTGAATCAAAGCCAAATGCTTTTGCTCTGAAGCCTTCCCTGAGGTGTAGAAGACACCTCTGGATTCTGCAGTTTATCTAAGGTTATTTTATAATAGGTGTTACCTTTTGTGAAGGGTGTAGACTTGCCTCTGCAAACATTTATGTATGTCTCTGACTCTGCCTTTGTTTATCATCCCACTAAAGCACATAGCACTATGTGTAGGAGAAAAATTAGGCATTTGATGAGGTGCTTCAAGCTTGTGGAGCTAAGATTGCGGTGAGGGTCTTATTCATATAATAATAGAATCTTAAACTTGGAAGTGACAACAGAGGTAATCTACTAGAACCCCCTGCTCAATGCAGGACATTCATTTCCAGCTCTTTTGCCCTTTTTGAAAGATCACATGAATAATGTTCTGGATCTTCAGGTCCAGTCTGTTTACCTTTAAAGCAATCAACCAAACAATCAATTTATTTATTCAGTAATTAGCCATCTTTACCGGGACAATCATAACAATAAAGAGATACAAATTAAAAATGAAAACATATATAGAATGAAAAGTACTCAAAATACATACTCTAAATATCACTCCACATATCTCGAACACAAGACAGAGCTAATCCGGTTTCCCATCATTCCTTTGTGGAACATTAAAAAGGCATGACTGCTCGAATAATTTTGGTATTATAGTTGCTAATAAAATGTCCAAGTGGGAGATAGAATGCCTTCTGCCCTAAGAGGGGCAAAATCCATTGTTCTTGAAGTGGTTGATAAAATGAACAGGAAAAATAATGTATGTGATAAATCTTCTTCCCAGAAATTGCAAGGGCAGATACAAAGTAAATATGGTACCTTGGCAAAGTGTCAAACCTTTGTTGAATCAAACCTCTCAGGTTTATAAATATACCAGGGTTATAGTAGTATAACTATGTAGGTCCAAATCTTTAGGTGACATAGATTCTCCATGAGCACATTACACCTGTGCTTTACAGTCTGCACTGGAAACCCATAACTTTCCGGCCACATTTCAAATTGCTGATTTTTACATTTAAAACCCTAAATGGCCTGGACTCGACATATCTGAAAGGCCTTTCCTACCTCTTCACAACCTTGCTCCCCCCTACCTCTCTGCACTTATCGCCCTCCATACTCCAGCCCATGCACTTCGCTCCTCCTCTGTCCCTTCTCTCACCCTTCCATGCCTTCCCTGCTCCCCTAAGTGCCTTCGTCCCTTCTCACTTGCTGCCCCCCATGCCTGGAACTCCCTCCCTGTCCACATCCGCCTTGCCCCCTCCCTTCATACCTTCAAATCTCTCCTTAAAACTCACCTCTTTCGCTCTGCTCTGTCTGACTCTTTATCCTGCTGAGCCACTATTCCTATACCTACGATCTGTTTACCCTTATCCTTGCAACATGGACCTGCCTGCTGTCATTCTCATCGTAACCAAGCCAAGTACGTGCACTTGAGACCTCGCATCTTCATGAATGTTAGACCCCTTGTCTCTCCCTCTGTTCCCCTTCCTAAGTCTCTCCCCCAGCTCCTGTCTCTCAGATTGTAAGCCCTAGGGGCAGGGACCGTGTCTATTTAATTACTTTGTAAAGTGCCAGGTACACTGCTGGCGCTATATAAATGTTTGTTAATAATAATAATAATAATACCATGCCCGCCATGACTACCGAGGTTGACCAGGAGTGCTCTATTGTGGGTTCATGTGACAAGGGCCCACAGAGAGGCATTCTAATGGTGTTTTAAAGGAGTAAGGCTTGGGAGGTGGGTGGGTCTGTGTCCACTGAATGACATGGCTGTGGGGTGGGATTCTAACGGGTGGATCTCTGGGTGGCCATCACGCCCACACAGGCAGACTCCACACACACCCTCTACCACAGACCGGCATGCAAATAATTCATACAAGTGGCCATTTTCCTTTCCCCACTTCCACAGCACCTCCACCCCAATCCCTGCCCAATTACCTGCCCTCTGCCATGATACACAGCCTCAGACACCATGGAAACATGAAGCCAGTAATCCCTTCCTGCTCAGGAGATAGTGCAGAAGCTACAGCTTCTGGCAACCCCAGGCTATAATGGAGGTACATATTACTGGGCAGGACATGGAAAAAGCTGTCCACCATTGCATTGGCTTGTCTCTCATGCATTGTGAGAGGGGCTTCTTGTGCTTTGAGCCAACAGGGTGTTGTATTTTGCAAGTGTGTCCTTTAAGAGCTCCCAGGGAACTGCCAGCAGGGCTCTTGGTGGGATTGGGGAGGCGGCCGGGCTGAGGACCTGTCTGCTGGCATGGGTGGGAGCCCCAGTTCATACGGGCAGGGTATGCCTGAGCACCTGTCCCCATGCACTGTTTTGGCTTGCCCCGTATGACGCACACCAGATTTTTTGGCAGTGTCCCATAAGTGGCTGGTGTGTAGGTCATAGGAACGTGCCTTCCCATGTTCCACCTTCAAATGAGCATTTAGATGTTTGGTTAATGGGTGGCCATGCATGGAAGCATTTTGTTTAAAAACACCCTAGGGATGCTTTTAGTCTAGCGGGCCGATCTAGTGCATTGAAAAACATGCTTTGAGAAAAGTTGCATCCCCCGTTTAGATGCACCAGAAGTCGCCGGCTGTCATTGGAATCGTGGCTCACACATTCTTTTTAAAAGTGCATTTGAAAGACCTCAATATTGAGGTCAGCAAGCTATAGGTTGCCAATTTTTAAATGTATTAGATCATCCCGCTTATCTAAAAGCGGCCTTATTTGCTGCCCCACTACAATGGAACTCTTTTCTCCTGGAGGTCCATAAGAACCTGAGCATATTCTGGAGTCAGTGTAAAACCTTTTTTTTTTTGGCAAAGCATTTGGCAGGCAGGGATAGGAGATGGGATGGGTGGGTTTAAGGGCTTGAGTGGGGGGAGGTTTAAGAGCTTTTAATGTATTATGTGTGTTTTAATGTTGTTAGCCGCACTGATCCTTTGGGGGATGGTAAGGTAGAAATTTAAATAAATACATTAAATAAATCAATATATTCAACACAGATAATTTGAAACAAAATATAAACCTATATGCTTCCCACTCTTGTATAATTATTTATGTTCATTCCTCAACACAACAAGTGCAGAGGTACCTTGTCCCTGATATATCTGGATTCTTTGTTATTATCTCATTGATGCAAGCATCAGGGTGGGGAAAATCAAACTAACCTGAGCAACAGATGGTGTAAGAACTTGGGCATAATTTAGAGAGAAAAATTGTAGAGAATGTTAACCTACAAAAATCTTCTTCTCCCATATCTCTAGAATTGTGCAGGGGTTGAAGAGAGTTGGAGACTTGTGGGGTATATGTCCTCCTCACCTTCACCATTAATTTATTAATTATTATTATTATTATTTATTTATTTTGGAGTGTGAATGATTATATTCTCATGGTCTTCCAAGCCAGGAAGGCAGCATTTAATACCCACTTTGCCCATCTGTACATGACTAGACAAACTACTGAGGGATTGCCACAAAATGTTATTGAGGTAGGTACAGAGGTGAATTCTCTCATACAAATATAGAGGTGGTTTCTGTTATTGGTTCCACATGTAAGATATGGAGACCAAGTAGTTTATTGGACTAACTATGGCCCTTTTTAAATGGACTGCGGAGGTGCCACAGTCCGTGGGGGGATGGGTGGAGACAGCAGCGGTGGTGGGTTTGCAGCACCTGTGTGGCCCGGCACATGGATGCACACCCACCTCAACTGATCTCCACCCATCTCCACGCACGGAGGTACCTCAGTTTTCTACAATGCCTCCATTCATGGGAGGTAGGTGGAACACAGGAGCATGCAACCACCCCTACCCATCCCCACTTGCTGTCACATGGATGCCCCTGCCTTGCTCACACAGTTGCTTATGTGGTCAAGGGGGTGTGTGACTCTTGGAAAGGGGCCTCCAGTTGCTCTTGCTCAGAAAATGCAAGCTTTTGGCCCAAACGGGCCCTCCTCGGGTGTATTTGCCTAAGGACGAATCATGTGGTTTGGAACTTGTATATTCCCACCAATAGTTGTGGGCTTTCACTCATAAAAAGCTTTCATCTGAACTACTTTGACTTCATCTCTCACAGACATAACCAGGATCCCTCAGCATTATGGCTGCTCTATGAAATGGCAACCATGTTCCATAGGCAGAAGTTACAACCCCTTTATTTGATAGGGGTATGTGGCCCTAATAACTGTCCTCATGCACAGATTATTCCTGTCCTAAGAAGCTGGGTTCAGATTTCTCCCATTACATCCCCTCAAAGGTACATTTTTTCCCCTGAAGAGGTCATTTGTCTACATCCTATAGTCTGAATTTTTTTCAGAGTTTATTACCAGGTAGAGAGTGGGTGTTTTTACACACACATTTCTCCTGCATGTTTGCTCTTACATCCTGAAGTTTCTGTGTGTCTAAATCACTCACCCAGATCTTAAACATCCAGATCTTTAAACATAGAACTCTCCCAGAACTTTTTTGTGTAAAAAGTTCTCCTGGTAAACTTCTTTGGTCCAGGCAACTGTGGTCACTTGGTTTCCATGGCAGCCCCTCATGCCTACAGCTGTGGCTACTTTAAGCTGCCTCAGGGCAGTGTTTGTGTGAAGAATGCATCCAGGAACTGCCTCAGGGTTGTGTGTGTGTGAGTGTGAAAAATGCATCAGTAACTTACTTGTGGACTTGTAAATGCAGAAGATTGAAAAATCCAGAACTTTAAGGTGTGTGTAAAAATGCCCATCTTCATGGTTTAGGTAATGATTCCCAGTGTCCAATCCAAGTAAAACACAGGCACTATGCGCAGTTGGCACACACACCAAGCACAGAACATGCGCACACCATATGTGCACCATGCACAATTCATTTATAACGTGTACATACCTTGGATTGGCCCCAGTGTGTATAACTACTGCTTCATCTCTGTAAGAGGAGGCATGTAGGTGTAGACTTCTGCCATTGCTTTGTGATTGCCTTTGCTAGCCCCTATCTAAGCAGCTTCTTTTTTGTTAAACAAGAATGCTCAAGGTTGGCCTCTACAAACCATTTTATCCTAAAATCTAGAAACTCTGAGCAAATAGTATTTATGGGTTTGGTTGAAAACAAATCAATGAAACATACAACAGAGGTTTTCATCTCCCTTTATATCGGCTGTTCCTGAAAGTGTGGCTGTTATTAGTTCTGAGATTGATGCTGCTTGCTCATGTTACGGGATGGGGGGAACTTGCGTGAGGCAAAATCACGGTGGGGAATCTCACATGAAGCTCGGCTCATGGTTGTGGGGAGTAAAAATGACATCAGAAGATTCTAAGCAATTTCACTCATGGGTGACAGGGCTGGACTTTTAGTCCCGTCATCCATGAGTGAAATTGCCATGAGAATCACCTGATACCATTTTTACCCCCACGCCCTCAAGCGGAGCTTCATGTGAGTTTCCCCACCGTGATTTTGCCTCATGTAAGTTCTTCCTTGCCGTAACATGGGCAAATGGCCTAAAACTCACCCACTGAAGACATGTCACAGCTAGTGGAATTTACACCTGGATATTCTGCTTTTGCTGCTATGAGACCACAATTTTGTTTCCCTGTCAAAAAACAGCAAAATTGGTCTTTTTATCCCTCTGGCTAGTTCTGTGTGAGGAATCTATCCTCTTCTCCTCATCTCATTGCTTCATGTCTTGTGTACACACACACACACACACACACACACACACACAGAGGAACTGGCAAGCTCTACACTAAAACAAATAAGCAAGATCAAGGATTGTGAAATTCAGCTGTGAACTCTATAGCATGCTAGCTCTACAGAACAGCTGAGTAAACCAACTATAAAGAATGATTTGTCCCACAAATGATTTCTTTTTTTCTCGTTCACAAATGCATTCTTAATCATGAAGTAAGGTTGCAATTATGAAATGATTTTTGAATTTGTTTTATCTAATTATCCTTTACCTGTTTATGAACATGTCCTTCATAATATCCACTTTTCACAGTCTACGCTTCAAGGCTTAGTTTCTTTCACCATTCATGATTCCTTGCTTAATAACACACTAAGTTTATCAGATTCAATTATATCTAAAGGGGAGGGTCCCAAGATTAAACAAACATTTCAATATATTGAAATCCTCAAGTCGGTGTGCGGTGGCCATCAAAAAAGTAAGCATAACGTTAGGAATTATTTCTAAAGGGATAGAGAATAAACTGAAATTATCATAATTCCATTATATAAGTCTATGGTCCGATCGCACCTTGAATATTGTGTGCATTTCTGGTTGTGCCATCTCAAAAAAAATATTGTTGAAATAGAAATAGTACAGAGACGTGCAACAAAAATCATAAGGGGTAGGCAACGGTTCCACTATAACTAGAGTCTGGATAGGTTGGGGCTCTTCAGTTTGGAGAAGAGAAGACTGAGAGGGGCTATGATAGAAGTGTATCAATCATGAGTGGTGTGTAGCAGCATAGCGGTGATGGTATTAGGTGTTGTCCGGATTAGGGCCCCAAAGTATTCAGTCACACAGGGAATTAGCAATTCTTCAGTTTCTTTATATACAGTTATCCATCCCCAAGCTATCTAGGCCAGGTACACAACCCTTCTGGCCTATCTAACCCCAAGCCTAGTCAGGTCTCAGTCCACTGACTGGCCCCTCACATCCAATAGCCTCCTTGGTGTCGTCAGGCTGTTTTAGTCTGACTCCTTCTCAGGCAGCCGCAACAGAGTGTTCTCCCTCTGGCTTCCAGGTGGCCTCTTTTCTCTCAAAGTCCCAGAGCAGACAAGCAGCAGCAATAGAGAGTTTTTTCTCCTCTTGAGTCTGCAAGCAGACTGAGGCCTAGCTGTCTAAGCTCAATCATTTAGCTGGGTGGCCATGTCCAGCTATTTCTGCTTCCTATTTCCAAGCAGCCCCCTACTTTCCTAAAAACCAGAAGAACTCTATTTAACTCATTACCAGTCAATTAGTGGCTTTCTGGCTGCTACCAGACTCTCTTAAAGGGCCAGAAGCCCTATTAGGATGCACTCTGTTACAGTGTAGAACACATCAATAGGGAATGGTTGTTTACCCTCTCAAATGGTACTAGGGCTAGGGGACACTCTATGAAAGTAAGAGGAAGCAGATTTAAAATAAATAAAGTATTTTTTTCACTCAATGCACAATTAAGTTGTGGCATTTGTTGCCAGAAGACATGGTCAAGGTCAGTAGTATAACTGGGTTTAAGAAAGGGTTGGAAAATTTTCTGGATGATAAGTTCATTAGCAGCTAGCCTGGTAGGTTTCGGGAATGTAACCTCTTACTGTTGGGAGCCGGGAATGAACAGGAGGGAATGGATTTCCAATCCATTACATCTTCAAGCAACTGAGATTGGCCTCTGTCAGAGACAGGTGCTGGGATCGATGGACCATTGATCTGACCCAGTATGGCACTTCTTATGTTCTTAAACAGCAACCTGTAACCTGTCGAATTCCTTCAGGTTCTCTCCACCAGAAATGAGCAGAGCCAATGAAGACTTGTCGACGCACCCCGAAATGAGACACAGAGGCATGTGTTCGGTTATAAACTGGCTGCACTATTTATTCCAATTCAAAATCAAGTACAGTGGGTAATTGCACCATGGGTCCAGTATGCTAATCAACTATTATAACTTTTTAACTCAAGGATTGTCCTGGATGTGCCTTCCAGTGACAATCTCTTTAACTTCAAACTTCCCCTCTTTAGACAGCGACAGGGTTTTGGCCGAAAGGGGGCAAGGCCCACTGTGGGCTTGAGTAAGGAGCAAGTGCCCACAAGGTGCAAAGACAGCATCTGTCCCTACTCCCCTGTTAGGTCACCGCTCCCAGGGAGCATGACCCCTGTGAATGCTGTGCCCTGCATTACACAAGGTATCACCTCCCCATCTCTTAAGGAGATGACTCTTATAATTCTATCTCCTTCCTATTTAACATACCTTAGCATACTGGACCCCTGAAGAGCGTGACAAATGTATTACCAACATATAATCAGTTTAATCACTCATTTAACTGATCACTTTCCATCTTGACACTCAAATTCAGTCCAATTCCCTTAATACTTGTGAACTTTTAAAATTATAATAAACAGGTATGCCAGATTAGAATGGACAATCAAATTGAACAAACAATCAAATAAACCTATTAAGACTCTTCTGCACTGTTGAGGAGGTGAAACATGTGGCCCCTGGTCAAATTCCAGGATTAGCTGTCAAAAGTCCTCCTCGGCTCCCTAAAGGCCACTGGTTAAAAAGCACAGTGCTAGAGGGAGAGTTGGGTGGGGTTGATCCTTTGACCTGCCACACTGATAATAGTGCAGTTTGTCCCACGCTCAGGAGACAGGAACCCCTCCTAAAAGGGGCGGAGCTCCAAGTCCCGTGCAGCCCTCTTGAGTGGTTGCATCAGCGGGACGGTTGCTAGGCAACCATTCAAACATGCGGGGAAGTCTTCTAACAGGCCTCCCTGCTGCGGCCCCTCCTCTGTGTCTCTTCAGAGCATGGGGGTGCAACAATTGGCAAAGGGAACTTACCCCACAAATTCTCATTAGATCATGTAGTTGCACCATCAGCATCTCATGATCAAAGGCTGCTGAAAAATCTAATACTAGCAAATGCCAAGGGCGTTAAAAGTGTGCACCAGGAACCTATGTATTTTTTTTTTAATTTAAATCTTTCATTTTCGTTTTTATAAATACCAAAATTTAGTTTTTGTTTTTGCTTTCGTTTTCAATTTCCATTGGCTTCAAAGGAAAACACATTTTCAGCAGTAATCCGTTTTTGTTTTTCATTATTCCAGAAAGATTGGATAAAAGAATAAGCAGTTGAATTATGCTATTTTACCAAAATCTGCATATACATTTCTGGCTGTAAGGTCTTTGCAGCCCATCTAATGTGGGTGAAACCTGGCAGGTTTATACCCCTCCCCATGATTCATATCTATGCCAAATTTCAGAAGGATTGGATAAAGGGTCTTGATGCAATTAACTTATAAATGTATGTCTGACTGTAACATCTTTGTAGTCCAACCAGTGTACATGAAATTTGGCAGAGCTGTATCTCACACTTTCAGGTTCATCTCTACCAAATATCAAAAAGATGTAATAAAGGATTCCAATTGTATATGCCTGTACAGCATATGCAGAGAATGAGCCTTTGCCAGGGATTCCCTTACATGTCACTGGGCATTTTTTCACACACCTTAATGTGGTGGTCTTTCAATCTTCTGGCTTTACAAGTCCACAAGTAAGTTCCTGGATGCATTCTTCACACAGACACTGCCCTGAGGAAGTTCATGAATGTATTCTTCACACAAAGACTGCCCTGAGACAGCCTAAATTAGCCACAGCTGTAGACGTGAGAGGCTGTCATGGAAACCAAGTGACCACAGCTGCTTGGAGCAAAGCAGTTTACCAGGAGAACATTTTACACACACATGTTCTGGGAGACACCCAGATGTTACAAGATCCAGATTTGTAAAACCACAAAGATCAAGAACTTCTTAAATCTTTGAGAATATGTAGAAGTTCAAAGAGACAGATGTTTAAGTTCTGGGTAAGTGATGTAGACACACAGAAACTTCAGGATGTAACAGGAAACATGCAGGAGAAATGTGTGTTTAAAAAAACACCCACTGTGGTATAAGATTATTATTATTATTAACAAACATTTATATAGCGCCTGCAGTGTACCTGGCACTTTACAAAGTAATAAAATAGACATGGTCCCTGCCCCTAGGGCTTACAATCTGAGAGACAGGAGCTGGGGGAGAGACTTAGGAAGGGGAACAGAGGGA
>QEPC01013045.1:5445273-5500297 GCA_003113815.1 Sphenodon punctatus
GTAGGTGTGATCCCTGGGGGGGGTGTTAAACACCCCCCCCAGGGATCGGGTCGGATTTACCGGGTCGAATCCGATAATGCTGGTACGCCCGGTACCGGCATTATCGGATTCCGGATTTACCGGTTTTCCCGCCCCTAGTTTCCAGGCCTTTCTCTTCTGTATGGTTCATATGCTAGATCTGGATAGATAGAAATCTTTGCTCCTTGGTATATCATTTCTGTTGCCCCTCTGCCTGCCTTCAACAGCGTTTCTTTATCTGCAAATCTGAGCAGTTTGACTATAATTGCTCGGGGGGGGGGATTGCTCTTTAGGTTTAGGTCTCAGTGACCTATGAGCTCCTTCCAGCTCTATTTGGTGCAATTTCTCCTTATCAGGGAAAACTGTTTTGCACACATGCAGCAGCAACTTACATGTGCCTTGCACTTCTAATCCCTCTGGCACCCCCATCACTCTCAAATTATTGTGTCTAGAGCGATTCTCTAGATCTTCTATTTTTTCTTGCAGAGCAGTTAATTGAAACTCAGTTCTAGTGGTTCTCTGCTCTGAGTTGTTTTCACGGTCCTCCATATCACTTATTCTTTGTTCTGCAGTTTCCATTCTTTTATTAACTCCCTCAGTTTGTGTTTTTAAATCTCCCAATGTAGCAGTTATAGTGGAAATCCCCTCTTTATTTATGGCTAGGTCCTCCTTTATTGATTTGAACAGTTCCAGTACCTGCATTAAGTTGTCTGGGTCCCAGGCTTCTTCCCTGCATGCTGCATCGGCCATTTTATTAACTGCAGCCTCACCTTTTCTTGTACTACGCCGAGGGTGGTAGTATTTATCTATCGTGGAGTCCGTTTCTCTCCTCTTCTCTTGGCTCATTCCTTTTTAGCAAGCTTTTCCATTTTGTTAGGTTATCTTTTTTTTTTCCTCAATTGTATTTATTTTCTTTATTCTGGCATCGGGTCCGGCGGGAGCTCAGCCGCGCGCGTCCTATAGCTCGCGCATGCCCAGTCATCCCCCATTCTATTGTTTTCTTGTAAAACTCTGCTGGCAGGCCAACTGGCCCTGCAGCCTTGTTGTTTGCTAAACTTTTAATTAGTTCAGCAATTTATTTTTTCTGGAGGGGGCTGTTCAGGTATTTAATTTGATCTGCATTCAATTTGGGTAATTTGTATCTGTTTAAAAATTCTGTTATTTTTTTAGGGTCTGGATTTGAAGAGGAATATAATGCCTGATAATACTTGAAGAACTCCTGCTGAATTTCCTCATCTTTTGCTATCCTGGTTCCATCTGCTAGCTGGAGAGAAACTATGTGTGACTTCTTATTTCATCTTTTAACTAGTCTTGCTAGTGTTTTCCCTTGTTTATTGCTATATGTGAAATAAAATCCTTTAATTTGTTTCAATTGTGCTGTGGTTTTTTCTATTTCTTTTAAGTTGATTTGTTCTCTAATTTCTACAATTTTCCTTGCTCTTTGTTTTGTGGGATTAGTTTTGTTTGTTGCTTCCACCACTTTCAATTCTTGGTATAGCTCTTTTAGGTATTCTCTATTTTGTTTACATAGTTTAGTTTTTAGGGCTATCATTTTCCCCTGTATTACCACTTTTGCGGCCTCCCATATTGTAGCCTGTGCATCAACACTACCCACATTGAGCTCAAAATACTCCTTAAGAGCTTCTTGAGTTTGCTCCAGGAAAAATAGATTTTTCAGTCAGCCCCTGGACAATTGCCAGTTGCTGTTCTGTGTGTTTTTTGGCCCGTCCACCCATTGTATCTCTGTAATGACTGAGTCATGGTCTGAAATGACATTAGCCTTGATGCTGCAGGTTCTACATTTTTGTATCTCTGTTCTGCACATGAAAGAATAGTCTATTCTCGTGTAAGTGTTGTGTGCTGGTGAGTAAAAGGTGTAATCCCTATCTGTCTGATTCATATGTCTTCACACATCAATTAGGTCATGTACTTTCAATAGGCTCTCTAGGTTAAGTTGCCACTTTCCAGGGGGTTTACTTTTAGAGTGATCTTTTTCTGTCCAGCTAGCATTTAAACCCCCCTGCATTATTAGTGTCCCTTTCCTATATTTTTCAATCAGGGGTAATATTCCCCTAATAAATTCATATGTGCCCTCATTTGGTGCATATATGTTGACCATGGTTATAGCTTTACCTTCCAGTTCTCCTGCAAGAATAAGTAGTCTCCCCTGTTCTTCTTTATTAATTTTTTCCAATGTAAAGGTTCTGTTCGCCCTTATCCCAATTAAAACGCCCGCCTTTTTGGTTTGCTGATTGCATGAGTTATATAATTCCCCAAAATATTTATCTCTGAATCTTAAGCTGTCCTTTCCTCGAAAGTGTGTCTCCTTCAGGAAGCACACATCTACCCCTATTTCTTTAATCACATGCATTGTTCTTTTTTTCTTTATGTTCTTGTTTAGTCCCTTAATGTTGAGGGACATCACTTTGATCATTTCTGCCATATCTGTCTGTTGCTTTTCTTTGAGCACCCTTTTTCTCCTTCCTGTTGTCTTTTTCTAGATCCCTGAACCAACCTTTTAACCAACAAACTATATACATCATAACCATAAGCATCAGCAAGTGTAATGCTCTTCTGTGGGGGTCCTGAGTCTCTATAATTTTTTCAGTTTATGGCTCATTGCCTCTGATTATCCTCTCAGCTCCCCCCCCCCACCTTTTCCATGGGCTTCTTTGCCCTTCCCATGATGTTTGTTAAAGTTTTATATTAACCTCACATATATAACTTTAAACATTTTGGTAAACCTTGTGATTGTACCAACACCTCTTATTTAGATCCCATATATATCCTTGAACATTCTAAAACATTTTGACAAACCTTTACATTTCCTCACATAAACATTTTAAAACATTTTAGCAAATCTTTAAATTTCTTCTCATAGGAAATTTAGAATAAATCATTTCCAATTTTCCTCCCTAGGCACTCTCAGGTATTGTCCTCCTGGTCTCGCCCTTGCTTATGCAAGAATCCCGATAGTTCATTAGGTTCCAAGAATATTTTTCTTTTGCCATTCCATAGGATGGTCATCCTCTCTGGGAACCATAGTTAAGGTTTTAGATTCTTTTGATTCAGCTCTGCGAAGTATTTTGCCCATTTTCTTCTTTTGTTCATTGTATCCCCTGCATAACCTGGGAAGAATTTAATTTTCTGCCCTTGACAGTCCAAAGATTTATTGCCCCTGGCCAGTCTCAAGATTTTTTCCTTTTGTTGGTTTTCCAAAAACTTTATAATTTGGGCCTGTTGGCTCTATGGGCCCTTTCTATTTTGGGGCTATGTATGTTGGGGTCCCCTGGGAATGTGGTTTCCAGCACTTTCCAGATAAATTGTATAGTGTCCCTTCCTTCCCAGTTTTCAGGGATGCCCACTAATTTTAGATTGGACCTTATGGCCCTGTTTTCTTGATCTTCGCACTTTGCTTCCAGTGCTTTTATTAAGTCTGTCATTTTAGCTTGTTGGTCCTGGCCATTCAGGGTGTTATCTTCTAGTGTTGAGATTCTATTCTCAGCAATACCTGTTCTTTTGGCCAGGGCTTCAGTTTTTTAAAAATTTTGCTTATCCACTTGCTGGAGTTTAATTATTTCAGCCATTTGGCTTTCTCGTGCTATTTCAGCTGCTGCTATTCCAGCTTTTATTTCAGTGAGAATAGCAAATATTCTATCCTCTCTCTCTGTTTCCTTGCCCCTGCTTTCTGCTTGGGGCTCTTCCTCTGTGGAGTTGATTGTGGGTGCCATTTTGGCTCCGCTTTCTGTCTGTTGGGGGAGGGGGTGTGCTGTTTTTGACTGGAACAGTTTTTCCAAGGCTGCTGCCCCAGACTTATTTTCTTGGGGCCCCTTTGATTTCCCCATCCTCCCCTACCTACTTTTGAGCTGCGGTGTCGGCTACGGTCCGACTTGTGAGGTTTATTTGTGGCATGGAGAGAGGAGCCTCGGGAAGCATGTCTGCTACCGCTTGCGCATGCGCAGAACCCCAGATTGTGTTTTACTTGTACAACCAATTGCCCTGGCAGTGAGGCTAACGTTGGATCAGGACGTCCCTATTTTTGTCAATAACTATATCCCACCATGCAATTCAGGTTCATATAATAAAAAGGCCTGGGAAGATCTCCAGAATGCTTTGGAAGACCTCCAGGACTGTTTCCCTCAAACACTTTTAATATTGGTGGGAGATTATAATGCCAAGTTAGGGGCAAATAACAATGTTTGGAATGCTCATGGGATAAAATTGGCTCTGCCAGGTTGTGTTGGCTTGAAGGAGCATTCCTCTAGGGACCAGAAAGTGAATGCCTCAGGGATTAGATATGCCACTATGATTCAGGATTTTTCCTTGGTACTTTTGAATGGGTAGGGGTTCTCTGATCAGGAGGGGGAGTTCACGTATTTAGGGCCCTTAGGGGCTAGTGTTATCGAAGTCATTGCAGTTTCACCTAATACACTTTCTTGGGTCAAAGGTTTTAGGGTTGATTCCAATCTTTTGAGTGACCATCTACCATTAACGCTCATTTTGGATCACCCTCAGGCACCCTTGGTAAACCAAACCAAGGAGTGTACCCAATTGCAGTTGGACATTGTTGGTTCATTTAAATGGGACTCTTCCCTGGCCAGTGCATTTGAGGAGTTGATGCAGGATCTCGAATGGTCGGATCTCTATGATCAGGTGTTGAAGGGTACAGGGGTGGATGGAAGAATAAGCCCTTATAATAAGCTGATAAGTTCCTTTCAGAATCATTTACTGAATAGGATTAATGTGAAGAAATCAAATAGGGGGAGAACTTATAATCAACCTTGGTTTGATCTAGAATGTAGGAATACCTAACACTAAAATGAATGGCAAACATACAAACATAAATTCTAAAAATTGACTGGACCATCCCTTAGATACAGTCCTGCTCAAATCTACACAGTTCCACAGCATCTCCGATCACAATTTTCAGACTGGCTACCGGAAGGAACTTCAAAAACCTATCACTTTGAGCAAATGCCTGCACTAAAAAGGCCGACACCACGGCTGATAGGTTATGATTGGTGTCAGCAAGAAATATACATAATAATTCTGAAGGCGATCTGCCAGGAAACGTGACCAAATATGGTGACAAAAACTGTATGCAAGGTACACTATATAACTGGCAAGAAAATAAAACATGGGTCACTGTTTCAATTTCTAAAGGGTCAAATGGGCAAAGCCTGTCCCCAAGGGAAATACCAGCAAAATGGCCCTCAAGCAACCAGGTAGGCAAAACATTGAGTCGGGCACCAAAAAAAAGAGAAAGTCTCCTAACAGAATATGTAGAAGCCAAATAAGGGGCCATGGTCTCAAGATTTGGAGCCACATATTTATAGTGGGCCAATGAGGCAAAGTCCCCGATAGCTGCTTGGTCCTCCTGATGTTCAATATCCTTGACCCTGGCCAAGGCCTCCCTTGGAACTGTGGCGAACTGGGCCCTTTGTAGGTGTTCAATTGAAAGGCCCCAGCTGGCAACTTGGTTTACCACCAACTTGGTCCAAGACGAGACAAAAGAATGCAGGGGGATTAAGGCCAAGAACGCCAGCTGTTCGCCTTGGTAAAGACGAAGTCACAGTTGCACTTCTTGACTCCATGCAACCTTGCTCCAAGCGAGCTGCCCAAATTCAGATCTGATGGCAGCTAGTGGAGTCCCATTGGGTATATGAAGCAGGGACCTATACAATTTGGCCTGAAGAGTGTTAAGTGCAGCAGGGAAATTAATAGCCAAAATGCCCCCCCACGCATAAAGGATCTGCACTCGAACCTTAGCATCAATAGTTCTTAAGGCGTGGACAAAACTACCATGCCATTTCTTATGAAACAGGCGGGAAATTGCCACTGCCGTACCCTTAACTTTGTCAAATGTCATGTCCCGGTGGCGGGACCAACCAAGTAAAGAGTGGAATAGAAGACCCAAATACTTATATGATTGAACCTGGGCAATAGGGTGCACATCAATATGCCAAGAATTTTTCAGACAGCAATAGCTGCCTGAATACTTAAATGTACAGCCACTGTTCATTATAAGCAGGGGACTGCTGAAGCCCCGATTTTGAGGAAACCACTCGACCTACATTTCTAAAAATTTAACCATGACTGTAAGTTGTGAGGACCATCATATCCACAAACTTTGAAAAAGTTCCATTAGGAAAATAAAATGTTATAACTGCTTAAACTTTAATTGCTTGTGGTCAAAATGCACACCATCCTCATGTATTTGAATCATCAGTATCTCCTCCTCCTTGATGAGTTGAGACCCCAAACTTCACAGGCTTTGAGAATGAGATCAATAACAAGTGCTTCTGAAATATGATACTGATTGATGCAGCCAAAACAGAGTTATTAGTGATAAACAATCAGTTCTGCTGGTTCACGCATGCACACTTGAACTCCTCTCTCCTATCAGAGAGCCAGGAAGTGCCTGCATCAGTACCCCTGTGAGCTCTGTTATTAGCGACATGCTGAGGAGTGGAACTCTGTAAACGCTGACTATTGTACTCTCCCCCTGGCTTGTGCACTGTGCTGGAAGGCAAGTATACCTGCCCCCACCCCAGCCCTGCCCTCGCTTGCCTTGCCCACCCCCCTCCCAGGCAAAGTGGAGTCAGCACAGCCTGATGGGACTGGAGCCTGCACAGTCGCGGCTAGCTGGTGCCCCGCAGTTGCATGGCTGGGGGGCAGGCTGCAGCCAGCTTCTCCCCTAATAAGTTGTTCTGCCTCCCTCCCTGGCTCCTGTCCCCATCCCTCACCTTCCTAACCCTCCTAGTAGCTCCAGCAGCAGCAGCAGCGGGACACATATCATGTATTTTCAGTTAAAAGCCTAAATATTTTGGCTATCTGTGTTTAAATGTATTAACTTCGAGTTTTTATATGTTAACTTTCTGTTTTAATGTAAGCTAATTGTGATTTACATCATAGATTTTTAAAATCAACTTCTGTGACTAGCTAGATCAAAATAGGGCCCCATAAAACCACATTCCAATAGAGCCATAAAACAGGCTATCTCAAGCTCTCCCTATGGTCTAAGCTAAAGTCATAAAGAGGCCCATTCCTATCCTGACTTCCTTTGATTTACTTAAGTTTTCTCAGATCACAGGAGTCTGGAGTCTTATCTCACCCTTCTAAATGACAGATAGTTCTATTCATAAGATATCTCCTAGACTGGAGAGGAGTATCTTGTTAGTTTTTTCCAGCTAACATATTTATTAAATTTATGGTTGAGATAAAACAATTCTATCTGATAAAAAATACAAAGCCTCTCTTCATTTCAAAGATTGAAGAAAGTCAAAACCTAATTGGTTTCTTTAAGAGAGCCAATTAGAATCCAGTGTATCTCCTTACTGACTGACGTTAGCGTGACAGTCTAAAAGATGGAAACCTCCCCTTGTAAGGAAACCTTTAAAAGGAGACACACAGACAAAAGATCCTTAGACTGAGATCCTAAAATATCATTGGATTTCTTTCTCATTTAACATCAGACAAAGGCAGACTGAGGGAAGATCTGGATACATTGTATGTATAACTCCTTGATATCTTTGAGTCAATGAATTGTGCATATGTTAAGCTTTTACAAGCTTTTTCTTAAGATAGAAATGTTTTAAGATCATGTAACTTTGATTGGCTATCAAAACCATTCCATGTAAGTTACTGATATTTTCTATTTATATTTAACTAAACTTTGCATATATTTTTATAATCCAAAAGTCTCATGTTCCCTTATTATAAATGTATTGTCATTTACAATACTCTCTTTGCTAGCTGAATAACAAAGTGAAGTGTAAACTCATATTATACAATTTGGGAAAAGGTGCAGCCCAATTTAGTTTGACTAGTTCAGCTAAACTACATAGCTCACTTTCCCTTTATAATTTAAGAGAAAAAACGCAAAACGTGACACACAGGGACACCGATCGGGCTGGGAAATAAGGCTGTTTGTTTACAAACAGCTCCTCCCCATATGCTGATCAGAAGGTTGCTGCCTTGTAAAGAAGATTCTTCGAGATGACTTCCAACATTCTCACAACTGGATTGTGCATGCTCATCCTATCCAAATAATAGACTGCATGATGGTCTCGAGCACCTCTAGAATAAAAGTGTTTTAACTTTTAAAAGTGTTCAACTTTTGAAAAGTTGCGCACTTTTCACTCCTATGAAAAGTTGCGCACTTTTCAGAGTCAAAAGTCTGCAACTTTTCAAACCAAGTGAAATGTCTGCATAATTTGACAAGGAACAATTGTGTCAGAGTAATTTAAGTCTGTTTCTACATAACTTCATTGTGTACAATGAATTGTACAATGTCTACACTCACATTCTTTACTTCATTGTATGAACTGTACACAATTTGTATACATGTAAATAACAGACTTAAATTACTCTGACACAATTGTTCCTTGTCAAATTATGATAATAAATTATTTTCATAATTGTAAAATGTGCACGTTTAGTTATTGATAAAAACGAAGTATGTATGGTAAGGAATTTAGTACATATATTAAATGTATGTTGATGATAAAATATTAAATATTGCTCTAATTGTGAATTAATTTCTATGTCTTTTGGTGTTTATGTTTTGTTGCAATGTATGGAGTGGAAGGTGTTTTGAATTGTAATTGTACTGAATTGCTTTTTTTGTGTGTATTTTAAGAAAACTTGTACATTTAAGTTTATTTTTAAACTGTTAAGTTTTTTGCTTTGGTTAATAAACTTTCTTGGACCTCCCAAATACCAAGATTTTGGTCTTATTGTAGTTAATCGTTAACCTATTGCTTTTGCAGTAATCTGAAAGCTCACACAGTTGCCTATCCAATCCCACCTTAGTTTGGGATAGGATAACCACATCATCCGCGTAGAGCAGACATCCAACTGCGTGGGAGGCCAGTTTCGGGGGAAAGACTAGACTGTGTTCCTTCAACAATATAGAAGTAGAGACAGTTCAGCACATAATCTTTGTATGTAAGATGTACGAAGTTATTAGGACTCAGTATTTGGCAATTTATTTGGGAAAATACACAGGTAGGAAGGAATATAACTTACTTTATTATGCTTTAAACTCCTCTGAATTCTTACAAGGTATAATAAATTTCTTGATTCAGGCTTTTGTATTAAGGGATAGTTTTATTCGCTCAAAAGCCTTAAATGGAGTTTTGGATGACAAGTGTAATATATTGGAGTGAGTTGATATAGGTTGGGTCGAGGTTGAGATATTATGGTATCTGTAAATTTTGATGCAACCTTAGGGGCTAAAAGGGAAAGAAGTTTAAGGAATTCATATGTGATACACATGGATGAGGCAATCAATATTGAATCACATTTTTGTGGTTTTTGTTTTAAATTGGATAAAGCAGAACTGGAATCGGATAAGAGCAATACTGTATAATTGTATCCCTTGCCAGTATGTTAAGTTTTTCCTTTTGTCTTAAAATATGTTTATTTTAGATTGTTTGTAGGTGAGTTTCTTATGTGTAAATGCAAGTTGTCATAATATGTATACTATGGCCTTTGGCTACGTAAAATAAATAAATATTTACTATTTACTAAGAGCTTTGAAGTCAATAATATGCATTAGAATATATTTATACATGCATTTTTACCCAATAAATAAAAAAGAAATCTTTCACAAAGGTGCTATCTGTCAGGCACAGAATATGTATTTGTACTTTTAAAAAACTGCTGTACAGTCATATCTGTCAATAATTGTTAGAATTGCCAGTAATTTTTTAATATAAGATCCTGGTTTAAATTGTGTATATCTTCTGTCAGATTTTAAACTTTGTTCTCTTAGTTTTCAGTGTGACGTATCAGTAATTTTTTGTATATATATAAAAAAGGTGTAGCCATTTCTGAGAAAGAGGGTAGGAAAATGGACTGTTGTTTGCTTGAGAAAGAGGCTAGGAAAACGGGTTGTTTTCTTAAGAAGCACTAAAGCATGAGTTCCCATACTCTGCTGATGGGGTCAAGATTCTGGTTGATATTTGCTATATTTTCCATCAGGTATGGTGCGCCGCCTAAGGTGTCACGGACGTTGCACCGGCCGACACACACAACCCAGCAGCTTGACAAAGGAGTGACTTAGGTACGCGTCACTTCTGCGGGCCTGGAACCGGACACCTGAGCTGCCGTGGGGCTCGAGGGAGCAGGATACAACTAACTAAACTAAACTAACTAACTAAACTAACTAACTAAATAAATACATTTCCAGGTCTGGGGGGATGTGCTGGGAAACTGTGCATTTTCGCTTTGCGCATGTGCAGGTTTGTGTTATGTCTGTACTGTGTTGTGCTCAGCGGTGTGGTCGAAGGCTGGGCTGGGTCCTGGGGAATGCTGGCACTGTGCTGTGGGAGGAGCCAAAGGTGCAGCTGACAGACAGGCAGGGTTTATGTGGAAGCCTATGAGGAACAACTGGTGCCTTTTGTGATATGGGCAGCTCTTTTCCCAATCCATACTGCAGGCATTTGGGGACCCACTTTCAGTTTTAGCCCAGTGGGGGGCAGTGTGACAGAGGCCCTACTGGGGCAGAAACAGAGTTATTTTAAAGGATGCCTGGGCGGCTGAGATAGACGCCCAGGCAGCAGCCTGAATGGTTTTGTAGCTCAGAGCTCACATAAGTGCACCACTATCTGAGAACTGCAGGGGGAAATGGTGCTGCCAAGCAAGCCACTGCCTGAAATGCAAATTATGGTCCTGTAACTGAGCCAGGCAGGCAGGCTGAAGCTGTCTGTCTGTGCACCATGCAAGCTTTTCTTCACACCCCTAGCTGGAAGTATGTGCTGTGAACTCTGCTGGAATTTGGAATTTATTTATTTGCCTTTTGCTGCACTAAACCATGTTTCTTTGCTGCTGCTCATGCTGCTGCTGCTGCTGCTGCTGCATGGGTGGCTGCTGGGATAAGTATAAACCATTGGCTTTGGAGTTTGGGTGGAGTGGGGGACCATGGAACACTGGAATGGGAGCCTCAGGGAGGGGAGTTGTTTTTATTTTGTTGTCTTAGGGTGGAAGAGGGAGGAAGGAACTTTGAAGGGTATCTAATCTGTCCCATACATGTTTTTTGGGGGGGACGGGGCTAGGGGGGTATAAATTCATTCATGGGTGGGGTTCACACAGACACATTTGAACGTTTCAGTCCCCAGGTTGTGGGCGGGGGAAGGAAGGGAGGAGAACATTTTCAGTACTGTTTTGATTGTTGTCTGTCTCTGGCAGCCGGGAAAAAAAAAATCTTGTCTCAGTCTCTCTGTTTGTGGTTGTGTTTTCTGCCTCCTTGCTTGGGGACCTTGGTTTTGTGTGGGCTGGCAGTGGGACAAACTAAATGCAATAATGAATGACTAAATTGGGGTTGGATTTTGAATCAGAGGCTCAGGCTGGGATGCCTCCCCCACCCCCCAATCCTGTTGCAATGCTGGCCGGATGTATGTTGTGCCTCCTTGCCGTGGCCTGACCAAGAGCTTTCAGATTTGGGTTTGTGGCACAAAGAAATGCATGGTTTGAATTGGGTTTTCCAGTGCCCAGACATTGGCTCTTGCTGACTGCTCATTTACTCCCTGCTGAAAAATAATTATATTATTATTTCTCACCTGTCGTTCTTGTGGGGTTTAAATGCATAGTTTAAACTCCTCCACACCATCTTGTCTTGCTGCATGGTGGCTGTTTCAATGTTGCTTGGTGCTGCTCCCTGCAGGAAATTAAGTTTATTGTTATTTCTTGCCTTTCTGCTTATGGTTGTGTACCTTCTTGTCCTGGGTTTTGTGTGGAACAAAGAAATGCATGGTTTGAATTGAGTATTCCATTCCAGGCCCAGGAAGGGAGAGGCCCTGGATGCATGGGGCTCTTCTCCCTGCCCTGATCTTATCTTGACTTGCTGCATGCTGAGCTGCTGCATACAAAACATTAATTTTATTATTATTTCTTGCCTCTCTGCTTGTGTGCCTAGGGGTTTGTGTGCATCAAAGAAATGCATAGCTTGGATTTTCCAGTCCTCAGGCTGGAGGGCCCTTGATTTTATCTTACTGGGTTTTGCTATCTCAGGAAGTCAGTGGCAGAGCCAGGAATATAATCCAGAGATATGTCTCAGTCCCATGCTTGGGTCACTAGAAAAGACATCCTCTGCAGACCAGAAACAAAATACAAGGTCCTCCCCAGTGGTCTTATAATCTAAGGAGGGCAGGGGTGAGGGGAACACAGGGAAAGACAGACACTCACACATTCCCATTTTACAGATGGGGAAGTGTTGCTGTAAAACTCTATATTAATTTAATAATTCAGCTTGGTCACACCTACTTCTGGCTTGACCCTGCCTAATGTTGGCTCGGCCCCGCCCAGTGTTGGCCCTGCACACTTTTGGACCCACCCTCCACCCCACCAGCCTTAGAACCCACCAGCTGCCACTGCTTTCCATGCTTTTGCTGTCAGGCAGAAATAGATTTTTTGGGTGAATGCCATATTTGACTAACTCAACTGACCCATTCAGAGCCAAAAAGGCAGTGATCAGATTTGATCTGTTTAACATTTTTTCAGAGATCTGTTTTGATTATTCCAGTCTGTTTGGTATTTTGTATTTCAATTTATATTTCCGTATTTCATTTTGTTGTGTATATGCAACAACCAAAATGAAGTAAGTGACATAATCCAAAATAATTGAAGTGATGAAATAAGAGTTACTGGACTGAAATAACTGAAATAATGGAAATATGGAGATTGTTATGAAAACCAAAACATGTCCGATTTCATGAAAAACATTTCAAAATTGCAGATTATCTCCAAGGATGTGAAAAGGGAAATCCATTTTAGACCTACTTTGTTCTTGTTTGGGGTTACAGAATTATGGCTAAGTCTCAAAATGGGGTAACACAGGAAAACAGTCGGGAACTATAGTCACGTATGTTTTTAAACAGAGAAATTAAATGTATGCAACCATCGAAGAGGCACGTGATGCTGTTCCCAAGTCATTCACCCAAATATGAGCAAACTATAAATTGCCATGGTTATGTCTGTCCTGGTCAAAAACTCTGGCATGGGATCTTATAGTGTTTCATCCTCTTTCACAGTGGATAACAGCCTGTTACTGCTAACACCTACTGACTAGATAGAAGTAGTAGACATACATACTGTGACTTTAAAGCTTCTTGTGCTAATGGTGATCCACATTCAGAGGTACACCTTACTACTAGATTTTTATTTATTTATTTTTTAGGTATATGATGACAGAAATGGAATGTTTAGGGATCTATTTGGGAAGAGGGCAGGGAAGGGGGACACCCGTTTTTCCCTCCCCACTCCAGGCTGCGTGGGTGGAAGGGGCGCTGGGGTTCACCTCCCCCCCACC
The DNA here is from genome assembly GCA_003113815.1 of Sphenodon punctatus. Taxonomy (NCBI): domain Eukaryota; kingdom Metazoa; phylum Chordata; class Lepidosauria; order Sphenodontia; family Sphenodontidae; genus Sphenodon; species Sphenodon punctatus. Next base: position 5,458,604 of record QEPC01013045.1, read on the forward strand.
CTGCCCAGTCTGGGAATATTTTTTTTAAACCCCCCACCCCAGGGATTGACCTACCTGGTGGTACTGGGTTTCCAACCACGGGTCCGGTGGCAGCGGGTCCGACTCCGGCAGTGCTCCGGAGCACTTCAGGCCTCTACTAGGCCTTCTGAGTGACCCGGAAAGCCTAGTAGAGGCCTGATGTGCTCTGGAGTGAGGCCAGAGCTGGACCAGCTGCTGCTGCTGCTGCTGCTGCTGCTGCTGCTGCTGCTGCTGCTGCTGCCGGACCCGGGGCTGGACCCCCGGCACCACCTGGTAGGTCGATCTCTGGGGTGGGTTTTTTTATTTATTTTTTTAAAAATAAAATTACCAGCCTGGGGGGGAGGGGGGGGAGGGGAAGCTGATTCCTGGTGCTTCTTCCACCCATGCAGCCTGGAGGGGGGAGGGAAAACTGGGTTTCCCCTTGTCCTCTGCTCCCTGCCTGAATGGGTTCAGTTCGGGCAGGGGGCAGTTCGGGTTCAGGGTGTTTGCGAACAGCCAGAACACCTCAAGTTCGGGCTGAATACCCGAATTCTGTTGGTGGTGATGTGGGTGGGTGAGGGCTTGGGGGACCTGGGGGTGGTTGACTTTCCTCTTGTTGGGGGGGTTCACCCTCCCATGATCTCTCGAGTGCAGAGTCTGGGTGTGCTCCTCGATTTGTGGCTCAGCCTGGAAATTCAGTTTGTGGCTGTGGCGGGGAAAGCGTTTCGGCAGTTGCATCTTCTCCGGTGGCTTCAGCCATATCTTTCAGACTCCAACCTCGCCACTGTCATCCATGCCTTCATTACCTCGAGGCTGGATTATTGCAACACACTACGTGGGGCTGCCCGAGAAGCTGGTCTGGAGGCTGCAGCTGATGCAGAATGCCGCGGAGCAGCTGGTGCAGAATGCCTCTTTACGGGGGCGGGTCACAGGGAGCACATGACACCAATGCTCCGGGCTCTGCACTGGCTGTCTATAAAACACTGGGCCAGGTTCAAGATGCTGGTTTTAACCTTTAAAGTCCTTCAGGGCCTGGGCCATGCTTATCTTCAGGAGCGCCTCACTCCCCATGTGCCCATGCAACCCTTGAGATCATCCGCGGGAGCCTTTTTCGAGGTTCCCCAGGTGAGGCAGGTGGCCACCAATGTTAGATCTTTTTCGGTCGCCACCCCTGTGTTGTGGAATTCGCTCCCAGAGGAGGCTCAGTTGGCTCCCACTCTCCTGCTATTTCAGTGTGTATGTAAGACCTGGCTGTTCCATCAGGCTTTTGGTGAGGGGTAGGGTTTTTCTTTTCCCCACATATTGTATTTTTATTTTTTTTAAAAATAATAATTTTTTTTATTGATTATTGTTGTTCACTGCCCCAGGCTGCCCTGTGGGCTGGAGGGGCGGGATATAAATTTTACATAAATAAATAAATAAATAAATAAATAAATAAAATAAAATCCCTAACCTTTTCTCTCCAACACTGTATGCCTGCAATCTTATGATTGTACTGTGTCAGGTACAGTGTTGGCACTATATAAATCATCATCATCATCATCATGAAGTTGCATTCAGCTGAGCTTTTCTGGGTGGTGCAGAGGCTGGTCAGCCTGGCTACCCTCTGCTTGGAACTGGAATCTTCCAGTGCTCACTGTAACATGTTTGTTTTCTTTTTCATGAATAAAATCACCTGGATTACCACGATTTTGATGCTGCACTTATAGCAATGAGAGAACCAGTGGTAATGGAAGCTCTGCCTTGTCTTGTTTTATGGGATTGGTTTCAATGGGTGTCACCTGCTGATGCGGCAGATGTCCTTGGAGTTGTTAGAGCCACCTGTTGTGGATTAGATCCATGCCCACCCTGGCTGGTTAAGGCCAGCCATGAGACACTAGGGCTGTTGCTGACTGGAGTTGCAATGCCTCCCTTAGGGAGGGCGGAGTTCCGGGCCACCTTAAGAGGCAGACATGCGGCCTCTAGTCTGCACAAAGAAACATTGCTTGACATTGGCTCCCTTGCCAGCTATCAGCTAGCCTCTAACTTTCCCTTTTTAGGGAAGGTTATTGAGCAGATGGTGGCTTGGTAGCTTCAGGGGCATCTGGAATGTGTCAGTTTTCTTGATCCCTCACAGTCTGGCTTTCGCCCTGGGTTTGGCACTGAAACTGTGCTTGTGGTCTTGGTTGATGACCTATGCCATGAGTTAGATCAGGGCAGATCATCTCTTTTGATTTTATTAGATCTGTTGGCAGCATTTGATACCATTGACCATGAGATGTTGGTGACTCATCAATGGGACCGTGCCAGGGTGGGCGGAATTGTTCTTGAAGAGTTACACTCCTTCCTAGAAGGGAGAACCCAATGGGTAGTGCTTGGGTAGTGTTTGTCATCTCCATGGAACCTCACATGTGGAGTCCCACAGGGTTCTATTTTGTCACCTCTCCTGTTCAACGTGTACATGCATCCTCTGTACGAGGTCTGAGAGGGTTCAGCATACATTGTCATCAGTACACTGATGATACACAACTCTGCCTCTCTTTTTCAGATGACCTAGGCCTGGCAGTCTCAGTGATTATCTGGTATTTGGCGGCAGTGGAGGACTGGATGAGGGCAAGCTGTCTGAAGTTAAATCCTGAAAAAATGGAAGTGATTCTGGTGGGTGGGGCTGAAGGAGTTTTAACCCTCATCATTGATGGGATTCACCCTCCTTTGGTTACTCTGATCCATAGTCTGGGGGTTCTCCTCTATCCACAGCTCCACCTGGATCTCCAGTTGGCAGCTGTGGCAAGGACTTCCTTTAGCCAGTTACATCTGGTGCAATGACTTTGGCTGTATATCTTCAACTCTGACCTGGCCACCGTCATCCATGCTTCATCATCTCTAGACTGAACTATTTCAGCACGCTCTACGTGGGTCTACCCTTGGTAACGGTTCAGAGGCTGCAGCTAGTGCAGAATGCAGCAGCCCATCTCCTTATGGGGATGGGTCATCGCAAGCACATTACATCAGTTCTCTGCTCTCTGAACTGGCTGTCTATTGTCTTCTGGACCCAATTCAAAGTGTTGGGTTTGACCTATAAAGCACTATACGGCCTGTGCCCTGCCTACCTGTGGAACCGCCTTCCCTCCTGGGCCTTGGTGCAGCCCCTGCAGTCGACTTGGGATGCCCAACTCAAAGTCTGGCGGGTGTCCCAGGTGGCAACAATGGGAAGGGCATTCTCAGTGGCCACACCTACACTCTGGAATTCCCTCCTGACAGAGGCCCACCTAGCCCCAGATCTCCCCTCTTTCTTGATGACAGTGTAAAATCTGGCTGTTCTGCCAGGACTTTGGTGAGGGAGATGGGTTGGGTTTGGAGGGAAGGTTTTCTTGTTTCTGCACTTTTACTGAGTTTTTATATGTAATTTTATATTTTATGTTTTATATATTTTTTATATTGTATAATTTTATAGTTTGGATTGTAAGCCACCAGAATATGCTGTGTGAGAAGGAGGTTAAGGGATATAAGATTTTTGAAATAAATAAATAAATAAATAAATAAATAATCACTCATCACCTTAAATAAAAATTGGAACCATAACTTTAACAGATGGTGCAACTTGACTTGTGGTTCTGACCCATTCTTTCTCCCTCTGTTTCCTTGCATATTTTCCCTCTCTCTCCAAGCCTACCTCCCTGCTGCTCTTATCTTCTGGAGCCTGTCACTTTTGCTTCCTCCTCAAGACTGTACATGCCCACCCTTTTTTCCCTTTCCCACTTCACCAGGGGCTGTCACTTTTCTCTGTCACTCATCCTTCTGCATCCTAACATTGCAGTCACTAACCCCCATGAGATAAATAGACACTTGGGACTTCTTGGAGACAAAGATATAGCTAGGTTGGAATAGGTCCAGGTACAGTAAATGGAATGGGTCCTCTTTTGAGGCATTCCAGGGTGCAATGGCCTCTAGATGCATGTGGGGACCTTGAGCCTACTCCACCTATTATAGCCATTTCGGCTTGATGTCCATGAGATGAGATTTCCATATATTATTTTGTTGTGAGAAAGAAGTTGTTTCCACCAGATCTCTTATCTTGCAGATGATGATGATGATGATGATGATGATGATGATAATTAGGGATGGGTGAATGCGGTTCGGAAGTTCGGAGTTCGGACCGAACTTGGTCTGAACTTCCGAACCAAACTCGAATTTCAAACCAAACTGAACTGAACCAAATTTCTGAACTCTATTCTGTTCGCCCATCCGTAGCGGCAACACACACCAAAAAAACCTGGCTTTGAATAGCCAAACTTGGTTCAGAAGTTCGGAATTCGACCGAACTTGGTCTGTGTTGTGGCTGGCTGGCTGTTTTCTGTGTTTTGGCTGTGTTGGACTGTGTGTTGGTTTGGTTTGGCTGTCTTGTTTTGACTGGTTGTGGTTGGTGACTTGGTGGGTGTGTTTTGTTTGGCTGTGTGTGCATTTGAAAAAAAAATGAAGAGGGTGAAGCTGAACAGGGGGGATTGGAGGAAGGCCAAGGTGGCAGAGCCAGTGGAGGAGGAAGAGGTTGCCGCTGGACCTTCGGTGGTGGAGGTCGGCTCCTCATCAGAGAAGCAAAAGTCGGGCACAGGAGGTGCTGCCAGGTTTGTAAACTTTTACTTTGAGGACAAGGGGAATACTATCCTTTAGAATGAACTCACTGGTGTGTAGGTGGGTGGGTGGTGAGCAGTCAGGCACAAACAGTGGGCATCAGTGCATGGCAGCGGATGTCTGCCACAGAGAAAGAGGGTGTGGGGGGCTCTTCCAGAAGTCAGGTACGAGCCAAAGGAATCACCCACCCAAACATGTGCCAGCTCATTCCAAGCAAGGATCTCCATTGCCATCCCTAGTACCCCAAGAAGGGCAGGATTTGAAAGTGCCAGCAAGGGTCTTTCCAGTTGCCATCCCTAGCACCCAAAGAAGGGCAGGATTTGTACATACCAGCCAGGGTCTTCCTAGTTGCCATCCCTAGCACCCAAAGAAGGGCAGGATTTGCATGTGCCAGCCACTGTCTCTCCATTTGCCATCCCCCTAGCACCCCAAGGAGGGCATATTTTGCACGTGCCAGCAAGGGTCTGTCCTCCATTTGCCATCCCATTCCCTAGCATCCCCTAGCACCCGAAGAAGGGAGGATTAGAGGGGCATAAATCATCATAAATGCATGATATTATTTAGGTGTTGTTTATGTGTTCCTCTTTCAGAGAGGGTGATGATGATGATGATGCTGCCCCCTCCGCTGGTGCCTGGACCACAAGAACCCCAGCAAGGCAGAGGTCGCCGGATCCACTGCCAGAAAGCAGGCAGATAAGGTCTGTAGTCTGGCAGCACTATGAGAGGCCGAAAGGCAGATTTGCCATCTGCAAGGTAAGGCACGGGGGCTGGAACAACAGGGAATTGATTGGATTGTTGCACTATGACCCGTTAGGAAGTTCCATGTAGAGAGAGATTGGCCACTCCACCCACCCACTTGTGGAGACAGAATGCAGGCAGGGCTTGACAAACCATTGGTCTGACACAGTATGGCACTTTTTATGTTCCTATATTTTTATGTTCTTTAGATCTGCACCAAAAAAATAAGAAGGGACAGTCAGGGGACGACATCAGGGCTCATCGCCTACATCGAGAACCTGCACAGCATTGAGATGGCGCGGCGGGGTGTCTCCAGATCCGGGCGCAGAGACTCCAGTGAGGAGGACCATCACTGGAAGCAAGGGGGGAAGGCCTGGTAGAAGTGCTGCCACCAGAGGTCTTCCCCCTCCAACTCTGATGAGGAGTCTCAAGCTCCCCAGGAGGAGGAGTCTGCAGCGGCAAGGGCCTTTTGGGCCCAAGTGGAGAGGCCTACCCAGTAGTTTCTGGAGGCCCAGAAAAAATATGCATATGGGCTAAGGGTTCAAGCCCCTACAATGGAGAACCGGCTGGTTGGACAGTTCAGGGACCTAGAGGCACAGTAGTGGAAGATGAAGGCTTACTCCAAGTACCTCCGCTCGGAGGTAGCTGATGTAGAACTCTACCACCAGTTGGTCTCCAAAAGGCAGGAGTCCTTGGATGAGGCCCTGGACTATGCCCAGCAACACGGCTTTCAGAAGAAGGAGGACTTGATGGCCACCCCTCACTCCCACGCACCCATTTCTCCTTTCCCCCCCCCCATGTTCCCCCACGTGCTCCCACAGACCCCTAAGTTAGTTCCCCTTTGTTTGGATTGTATGCTCTCTGTTTGAAAAAGGTGAATGTTCAAGTCCTAGTCCAAGTTCAATTTATTTGTGGCATGCCACAGGGTCATTGCCAAAAGGAGAATACAAGATACAACTACAATTAAAATAAAATATACTTTGTGTTTCTTAAATCAGCAAATTCAAGCAATACAGACTTGTGTCGTTAAGCAAAAATAGTAGCATAAAACACCTGCACCAAGTCTGCACTAATTTAAAATTGGGACTCATCATGTATAGGATTTAAACTTCAAAAACAATTCCCTTTTATCAAAAGCTTTTACTAAAAAAGCCATAACCTTACACAAAAGCTCCTGATGTACATCTATCAGAAAAACAAAAAGTAGCTCCGAAGTTGATCTCCCAAGAAATTTGTCCAGCCAAGGCCTGAGTAGCCTGTGGAACCCCGGTGTCATCTAGTGCACTCACCTGCCAGCTGAGTGGAACCGGAGCTCGGTATTTGTGAGGGGGCGGAGTCACAACCCTGTTTAGGGATAAGAGAACTTGGAGAGCCTGCAGCTGAGTCCCGAGTAGCCTGCGGAACCCCGGTGTCATCTAGTGCACTCACCTGCCAGCTGAGTGGAACCGGAGCTCGGCGCTTGTGGGGGGGATCTTGGAGCTTGGTGCTTGTGAGGGGGTGGAGTCACAATCCTGTATATGAATAAGAGAACTTGGAGAGCCTGCGGCTGATTCCCAAGTAGCCCACGTAACCCCGGCATCATCTAGTGCACTCACCTGCCAGCTGAGTGGAGCCAGAGCTAAACACTTGTGAGGGGGAGGAGCCACAAGCCTGTTTAGGGATAAGAGAACTTGGAGAGCTTGCAGCTGAATCCCAAGTAGCCTGTGGTACTACGGTGTCATCTAGTGCACTCACTTGCCAGCTGAGTGGAGCCAGAGTTTGGCGCTTGTGAGGGGGCGGAGCTACAACACTGTATAATGATAAGAGAACTTGGAGAGCCTGTGGCTGAGTCCCGAGTAGCCTGCGGAACCCCGGTGTCATCTAGTGCACTCACCTGTCACCTGAGTGGAGCCAGAGCTCGGCGCTTGTGAGGGGGCGGAGCCACAACCATGTATAGGGATAAGAGAACTTGGAGAGCCTGTGGCTGCACTGAAGGCACGCGTCTAGGTCACGCGCCGAGGGGCCGTGCGCAAAAGGGCGCGTGTCCTTTGGTGTGCCCTTCGGAGTGTCCTGGAGTGTGGACACAGGACTCTGCCCTTCTAGTGGTATACCTTCTAGTGGTATATGGCTTCTGCTAAAAGAGGGAGGGGAGATATTTCTGACCTAGTCCCTGCTCGAGGCAAAGTGCCTAAGCAATGGAAACTGGAGGCCTTTTTCCCTAAGGCTCTGACTGAGCCTGTGGAGGTTTTGTCTCCACATTCTCAAACGCTAATAGTTGACTGCTCCCAATTGATTGAGAATTTGCCAAACTTGGAGGTCTGCTCACAGGGGGGGTTAGGTTCTAAGCTGGAGCAACAAGGCTCCATTTGTGTGCCAGCAAGTGACCCCCCACGCCTGCCGGAAATGCCAGCTGGAATACCAAATCCTCACTCAGGTGAGCAGTTAGTGACCTTTCTCACTGACCATTTGTTATTATCAGCAGACACTTTGAACTTTGCCTTATTACGGATCACACAGCTCCAGACCGCCATGAACTCTATTAATGAGCAATTATTAAGGGGCACAACTCGTTCCTCATTGTCTCAACGAGGGGAAACTGTCTGTAAAGATTCATGCCAAATTTTCTCCCGCTCAGTAGGAAATAGGACTGGAGGTTATCATAGACAATTGCCATCATCTGTGGTTATAGCCAAGGGAGGAGCGGCTCTTAAAACCTTGCCAAATGAACTAATTTTTACAGTGTATCTGGGAGGCAGATGGCCCAAGCCGCTCTGGTTCACAACTCTGGATGTGACTGAGCACCTCAGGGTTATCCTGGGATGTAGAGTAACCAGGCATGACATAGTCTCTGTGGACCAATTATTGACAGTAAAAGACAGGCAAACGTCCATTGTGACCTTTCAAACTCTCCCACTGATGCAGACAATCCTGGCAAATTTAGACTTTTTGGGTACTAAAGATATATTCATTTCCCAGGTCTTTCAATCCCCCTCCAAGTTAAATAAGGGTGGGGATTCAATGTTTCCACAGGCCTGTGGTAAAGGCGAGGGGTTTATAAGAGAACAGCAACCGGTATCTGTCATTGTGGAAGATAGGAGGACAAATAGGGGGAGAGTGCAACTGGTACAGGCAGGGGGGCCAGTAGAAGTGAGTAGTCTATCCCAGGAGGCATACAGTATGGAAGTGGAAGTAGTTAGGGAGTGGAAAACTACTAAGCAAATGCATGCAGTGCATGCTGTACATGCGTCACATTCTCTGTATGCCCCACACTCTGTACGAGCTAAAGGAATTTTGCGATCTTCCCCGACCACAGTTACCCCTTCTGGGTTGGTGGAGCGGTTGGAAGCAGTATGGAACCAGCTGTTGTCCTTGAAATCTGACAGCGTAAAAGCTGATGAGGTGAGATTTGCCCCCGGGGGCGGAGGCCCTCTTTAAGATCCCCTAGGGAGGATAGGTGTTTGGAGGACCCTACAACCAAGGGACTTGAACCTGGGGATGGAATATTTTCACCCCAGTGAATCCCCATAAGTCTAGTTGTGCTGGGAGGTGGTCAAGGGAAGGATCATGGGTGGGCAATTCTAGTCCCAATCTGAAAGGCCCTCGGGGGCTAGGTCAGAGAGACACTGGCCGCAGGCTACTCCAAGGTGGGGAAGTTGAGAGTTATTCCCAAGGTGATCCGGGGAATGCCCCCTTGCAAGGAGAGGTACCCCCAGGGGGGGATGTTTTTCTGGCAGCTGACTAGGTGAAGAGCACCGCAGTCATTTTTTGGTCCTTTCCTGGAATATAGCGGGTTGGAAAGGCCGTTGCCTGGATTTTGACTATTTGCTATGCCTTAGTCAATATGATTTCATATTACTTCAGGAGACTTGGCTGCTGGAGGGCTCTCAAGAAATCTCTCTTAGTGGTTATAAGGTGTTCCCTTTGGGTGCTACTCCTTCTCTAGTAGGTGGCAGGCCGAGTGGGGGACTCGCATTTCTGGTTTCAGATGATTTAAGTGTTATAATAAAGGTGTTATGCTCATTTGGATCATATTTTGCATTATACCATTATACCTGGGGGGGAGGAACTTCTTATACGGAATGTGTACATCCCTCCAATTTGCTCAAACTATTATAAGCCTGAGATCTGGGCCTTTATAATCAAGTCGGTTATGGAAGTCACGCTGGAATATCCCAAAGCATCCCTCTATATAGGAGGGGATTTTAATACCAAGCTGGGGGATTCCAGCCACGCACACTATGAGATCATTCCAGAAAAGACGGGATGTAGGCCTTTTGAGCCCCTCTGCTCTTCATGGGATCAGGAAGTGAACTCCTTGAAGATAGACATGGAACTTTTGATGGGGAAACTAGGACTGGAAGTGGTGAATGGTAGGATTATAGGAGACCTGGAAGGGAACTTTACCTATCATGGAGTGGGTGGGTCTATTTCCTGTACTCCTTTGTGGGGTTCAGGCACATCTCTAATTTGAAAATTATTCCAAGGCCAGACACTAGTTATCTCCCAATTTTGCTGGAATTAAGGCTATTAAGAGGGAGGGAAGGGGTTATTCAGGAGGAGGTGGCGGGCACTGTAGGGGTATGTAATAGAAGGGTTAAAACATCTCGGAGATGGCTGTCAGATGTGAAGGAGGCCTTTGAGGAGTTTATTATGGGAAGGTAAGGTATCTACATCGATCCATTGTACAATATGACCCCCCAACTTACATTGCTATGAGGCCATTTGCATCTGTTGGACCCATTGCTTTTTCAGTATTTGCCTGTGTGTGACCTAGACGCCTTTTTAAAAATAGGGATGATCAGAGTCTTACCCCATTCCAAATAAATCAATCAATCATCTTTATTGTTTGACCGATGGTCATCAACAATTCAATTCTACAACGGTAAATACATCCATACAATATAATATCTAACTTAGCCCACAATGCTGGGCTGGTATTAAAACATAGCAATAAAAGTGAGTACAGATAAACCTGCTCCCACAAAATATACCTAAACCACAAAATCTTTGACCCAAGAAAGAGAACATTTACACCGGCCCCCCCACTAGATATCTCTTTCTAAATGCCCCAACTTTGTCTCCCCCAGTGGCCCATTCCTGATTATTATTTGCTCTCCAGGCACCTTCTCCTAATTTGGAGGACTTTCCAACAAAAATTTGCCACTGCTCGAGTGATTTCTGAATCATAGGGGCTGAGGAGTTGCTTCAGTAGAGCACAGTTGGACCAACACCCCCACACTCTCAAATCCCCCTGTAGATATTGTAATCTAGGGTCGGCTAGCACAGGGCATTCCAAGAGTATATGAGCTGGAGAGTCGACCTCTCCCCTATCGCACAGTGTGCACAGCCGCTGGGCGTAGGGGGTGCCCCTATACCGCCCCTTCAAGAGTGCCGCTGGAAATCCATTACATCTCATTTTAGCAAAGGCTGACCTTCTACCAAAATCCAGCCACTCATATTGGTAGTGTGGCCTGGAGTCCAATGGGTTAAATGATACAAAGTCCGGGGCTATCCTCTGATCCCCGAGAAGCTCACTCTCCCTCTGTAGCTCTTGGTCAGTAATTCTTAGTCTAATGAGACTTCTGGCAGCTTCCAAGCCCAGCGGCTTCAAACACCAGGGAGAGAGACCCAGTTTAAAGATCTCCAACTCAACCGCCTTCACCCACTTGGCCCCCAATCCTACTCTAAGAGCCGCTCCCAAAAGGGAGTTACTCTGAGTAGGGAAGAGGACCACCCTACACCAGTAGCCGACTATCATTTGCAGCGCATGGACTCTTAAAGGGGCTACAAGGGCCTCATGCCTTAGCAAAACCTGGGGAGTACCCCTTGGGACTCCCAGGATCAGTCTTAAGAATGTGTTCTGTAAGCTCTCCAGTTTGTCTATATAGGGCAGCCCCAAATTGGCAAGGCATACAACATTTGTCCAATAGATTTGGCACGAAAAAGGCAGATAGCTGGACGTACCAGATTCCCCACCTGCCCAAAGTAATATTTAACTATTGCCATTGATGATTTCATAACCGTCTCCTTAACTGCCTCAAAGTGCAAGTTCCAGCTAGCCACCGCTGAGAAGACCACTCCCAGATAGTGAAAGGATCGGACCTGCTCAATTTGGGTACCATGTATCGCCCAGACATGTGTTTTCTGCGGGCCCTTCGGTCCCACTACCAAGACCTTAGATTTGCTGAAGTTAATAACCAGCTTTACTTCCTGACAATAGCTCCCAAATCTTTGCATTGGCCGTCTTAGACTGACCTTTGTTAGAGAAATCAGAACCGCATCATCCGCATACAGAAGGAGAGGAACTCCGCTGTTGCCGATTTTGGGGGCATGTGTGTCTACTCCTCTCATATAGGCAACAACATTATTCAGGTAAAGATTAAACAAGGCTGGTGCCAGCAAACATCCTTGACGGACCCCAGATTTTACCTGAATCAGCTTGGACAGCGCTAGGCTAGGGGCTAGGTGTACCTGCAAGGTATTCCCCGCGTGCATCTTAATTAATAAGAATAACAACCTAGGGTCTATGGATGAAGCCTTTAATTTTGACCAAAGACGTTCTCTATGGATAGAGTTGAAGCTTTCTCTAAGTCTATAAAACAGAGGTAGAATCTCTGCCCTCTCGTAGCGTATTTCGAGAGTAGGGCGGCCAGGACAAAGATATGGTCCATTGTTGATCGGCCCTCCTGGAAGCCTATCTGTACTGGTTCAATAATTTGTTCGCTATCCATCCAGGCCTTCAGTTTCTCAATCAGGAATCTGGAATAAATTTTACCGATCACACTCAAGAGGCTGATCGGACGGTAATTGCATGGAAGGCTAGGATCGCCTTTTTTATATATAGGCTCTATAATGCTGTTAAGCCACGAGGGTGGGAGCTCACCTGTTTCATTTATATAGGAGAATAACGGGGCTAATCTCTTAGACCACCATTCCGGTTCCAATCTTAGGAGTTCCGGGGGCACAAAATCTGGCCCCGGCGTCTTCCCAGGTTTCAGTTGCAAAATTAGGGCCTCCACCTCTTCTGATGTCACTGGGAGCCATTGGGCAAACCTGTGCGAGGGGGGAAGGGTTATCTCTAATACCTCATCCTGGGGGCCTGTATATAAGGTCGTATAAAACTCCTCCCATGTCTCTGCTGACACTGCCGGGGACTTCTGGAATCTAGACTCTCTCCAGGTCGCACGGATTAACTCCCAAAAAGTTTTGGCATCCCGGCTTTTGGCAGCTCCTTGTAATGCAGCCCAAAGACGGTGCTGCAGATCTCGCTTCTTTGTTGTCAAAAGTTTGCGATATCTATTCTTCATAAATGCCACTTGTATCCTCCAAGATTGACTAGGTTTACCTCTCAAATTCTTCACCAAACCCCGAAGCCTTGCCCTAGCCTCCCTACATTCCGCATCAAACCACGCCGGGACACACCCTGAATGTATGAGGGCCCTGTCTAAAGGGCACGGAGTGGACAGCAGCGGGGGCAAAGTGGCCATCAGCTCGTTATAATTAGAAATGGGGTCCCACTCCTGACCCTCTGGGATATCCTTAACTTGGAACGGTAGCAAGCAGTGCAAATGCAGCAGGAGGGCAACACCCAGTTCCTCCGACCATTTCATCCTCCTCCTTCCTACAACCCCCTCAGCAGGGCTGGACAACTGACAGCCAGAGCCCATTACATATGATAAATCATCACGGGCTGTCAGCCTCAATACTAAGGGGAAGTGGAAGGATTTGATCCTGGGAGTCACCAACATCCCCTGGACATAGCCAAATAGAGCCGGTGAGACAAGCAAATAGTCTACTGTACTGGTTCCTTGTGGGGCATGAAATGTAAATTGGCCCTCCCAGTCATCCATTACATTTATTATAATTAAATCTAGATCTGTTTCCAACTTATCCATAAACGATTTCCTAGTACCTGTCACCATATCCATAGAGTTCCTAGGAGGGATGTAACATTTTATGTAGGAACTATCGGATAATGGCTCCACTGGTTTACCCAGCCTTGCATTGAAATCACCTCAGACTATCAAATAGGCTGATGGAAATCTACACATGGCCAAAAGGGCCTGATCTATTAATTCCAACCCCAACTCTGAACAATAATAAGGAGAGGAGTCTGGGGGTAGATATACATTCCCCAAAAGGATTTCGAGCCCCGAGGGGAAAAGGCAATAATAGATAGCAAAATAAGACTTAATTGATGCTACCAACTGAACTGTAACCTGCAGGAAAGAGTCTATAAGCAACCCTAAGCCCCCACTTCATCTGCCATAATGTAGGGGGCGGGAAGCGTCCACCCAGAAAGTTTGGAACTCCCTCCAATTCTTTGGACAAGGTACGTCAGCTAACCACGTTTCTTGTAGGAGGACTATATTGTGCTGCCTCAAAAAATTAAGAAAATCGGCATCTGACTGGAGAGCCCTCCAGCCTGCAATGTTCCAAGACATCACTGATAGGGGGGGCCGAGTGGAGGGGGCCGTGCTCCCAGTCAGACCTTATATTTGGAAGGTTGTTTGGAAGGCTGTTTGACATGGCCTCTCAAAACCCTTCTAATGGGGGGGGCCGGATCCAACATACCCTGATTAGATTCTAGGGCTATCAGGAGACTCTTATTGTCATCAGAGAGACAGTTCCCTGGCTGTAGAACATCCTCCCCGGATCGAGCCCCAATACAACCCCCCAGGAAATCCCCCTCCCCCTCACACATGAGGGCAACCTGAGGAGTCGGAGCCTCTACCCCAAACATTAAGTCCTTCTCTGTTGACTGGAAACTGGCCTGGTGCCCTCTTATCCTTGGGCTTACCTGGGTTTCTATTGGGAGGCTTAGGTTACTTGCCAGGTGGACAGGGTCAGAGGTGGGCCATCCCCGTTCGTCAGACATCTCTAAGACAGAGGTGGCCCCCACAATTGGGGACAGAACTGGCATATGAATCTGGGGTTGAGGATGGACTGATGATGCCCGATCCACCACTGGCAAAGTCTGGATTCCCCCTGGCACTTCCCCAGGTGCCCCCTGGTACATGCCAGCCCTACTAGCCCACCTAATCTCCTCCAGATGGCTACAGAGGGACTCCAGCCTTCTCAGAAACCCGTTTTGAATTATCATTGAGGAAGAAAGCGGACTCCCCTGGTGCCTAGAATGTATGGGCTGTGACGCCACCCCATTCTCTCTACTTGTTTGAGGGGGGTCCACCGAGGTAGGGTCCCTTAAGAAGTCTGGCATAGGAGTAGACCTAGATATAGGTACTCTCATCTGGGGTGGGTCCGGAGGTTTTGCTGACAATGAAGGGTAAGAGCCAACTCTCCTAGTATGGACAGGGGAGGATATCCGGTCCAATGGTATGGTGGCCTTCTGCCCCCTAAATCTACAAGAGGGGGGGTGCAATCGTCTCCCTGCCCTCAAACCTACTTCCAATGAATTGAAAGGTTCGCGAGGTAAAGATCCCGTTCTCCTGTAGCCATCCTTTCTTAATTAGAATACGCTCTATCAGGAACGAATGCACAAAAGTGACCAGGACTGATTGCCTGTCCTTTACATTCAAATGATCAACAGAAATTATATCCTTGCTAATAATTGCGGGTTTTTTAAATAGTTGCCTAAGCTGCTCTGCCACATCGAAGGGTGTGCTCCAAGAGGGGGGACGTCAGCCTCTTTGTGGGAATATGGTAAATATCAGGGTTGCAGGGAACATGCGGTATGATTCTGCATTTTCTGAAATTAAACGCGGCATCACTCTGTTCTGGGGGAGAGGAATATCACTCTCCCTCCCATTAGGCAGTCGTGGAGGGCTCTGCAACCTATCTGGGCAAGGTGCTGGCTGGGATATTGCTCCAGACCATCCCCGAATCGGGGAATCCCTACA
This sequence comes from Sphenodon punctatus, assembly GCA_003113815.1. Lineage (NCBI taxonomy): Eukaryota > Metazoa > Chordata > Lepidosauria > Sphenodontia > Sphenodontidae > Sphenodon > Sphenodon punctatus. The sequence continues at coordinate 5,473,786 of QEPC01013045.1, forward strand.
CCCACCAACCCCTCCATCTACCAATTTCTCCTGAATTTGGGAGAGTTTAAAAAACATGAAACACAGAGTATCTGCTGTAAGAATCACATGCTCTGCTAAAAACGCAGCCAATTTCTCCCCCGCTAGATGTGGCTTATCTTGTACATCTGGGATCCTACTGGGCTCAGCTACAGCCGGTGGTCTTAACACCGGATCTAAGTGGCAGGGAGACGAGGGAGGGGCATCTGACTCCTGTAGGTCCGCAAGCGGTTGGAACAGATTAGTCGTCGTAAACGAGGGGCATACACCGCCCCTTCTCCCTACCCTCTGTGTAACAGGGGCCCAAAAGCTCTCCAGATTACTCTGTCTTAATACCCCTTGGGGGGGGCTGACTGGTAGCCCCACAAAACTTATACTCCTCTCCCATTAAATCAACCTAGTGCACCACGAAGAGGGAGTAGAGGCCCACCAGACCAAGATAAAAGCTCAAAAGGAGAAAGACTCTCCCGGCCCACCCGGCATCCACCTAAGGCTGCACGCACAAGGGCGCGTCCTTGCACGCGTGGCCCTTCGGCGCCCGACCGCCGGCGCCACCGCCGGCACTCCCCTCCTTTTAAAGTTCCTTCCCACAGGTCACAAGTGGGATAAGATGAGTCAGGGGAGGAGCCGCCTGGGGCTCTCTTGGGTCTCTGGATGCTGCTCACTGCTCTAGCCACCCACACCGCCGCCACTGGCACGCCCCTCCTTTTAAAGTTCCTTCCCACAGGTCACAGGTGGGATAAGATGAGTCAGGGGAGGAGCCGCCTGGGACTCTGTTGGGTCTCTGGATGCCGCTCACTGATCTAGCCACTCACACCGCTGCTGCTGGCACTCACCTCCTTTTAAAGTTCCTTCCCACAGGTCACAGGTGGGATAAGATGAGTCAGGGGAGGAGCCGCCTGGGGCTCTGTTGGGTCTCTGGATGCCGCTCGCTGCTCTAGCCACTCACCTACCCCATTCCAAAGGTACCCTGCCCTTGTTATTAATGGCGATAAAGAGTGTAGCCAGCGAAGCAAGCCACGAAGTTTTATGGGTTTTGAAAAAAATTATATGTAACAAATCCAAGTTCGGTGCCTTATGGCTTTGAAAGGAATCTATTAAAGCTTCCAACTCAGACTCCATCACTGGGAGTCAGGCAGTAAACTCCCCCAAGTTGTCAACGGGGGTGTTCTGGGTCAGATGTTCATCAGGTGAGTGATACAATCGACTGAAATATTCAGCCCAAGCCGCTGGGGTAATAGGAGACCTCATCGTCCACTTTCCTCCCTCCCCCCACCGGGACACCTCTAACTGGCCCATTTACCAGCTGCCAAAATTTCTGTGTGTCTTTCCACTCCACAGTCTGAAAAAGCTTAGCCCATTGCCCCACCGCATAAGCTTTCTTAGCTTCTTTAATCACGTGTCTATATTCGGCCTTGAGGACAGTATACTCAAGCAATAACTTTTGGGAGGGAGACCGCTTGTACACCCATAGCAGCATCTTTAGTCTAGTTTGGAGGAGCCGGCAATCCCTATTAAACCAAATTTTATCCCCCCTGGTTGTTACTCGATTACCTTCCCCAACCCGAATGACCTGGCGCAATTCCTCTATGAGCTTCAGATACCTACCAATTACCATAGAGGAGTCCGTTGATTGCAGTAACAATTCCCTCCTTTCTGTCATCACTGCCTGAGATACCAGTCCTTCGAGGGTAGCTATCAAGGTCCCTCCCCACCGTAGTGCGCTACAGATCTCTAATTGTGGCTCTTCCTGGTTTATCACTTGCAGATCCTCCAAATGGCCAACAACAATGGGCAAGCGGAAGGTGAAAGAAAAATGATCTTTCAGGGAGCTTGCACCAACACTAAAATACCTAACATAACAAAGGGCTGCCACTGATACTACAATATGAATGACAGTGCTAGCGCCCTGGCTTCCCACATATGTGTACTCCCCGCTCCATCACCAAAGCCAGACCCATTCAGGCAATGCAAATTGCAACTGACTGCAAGTTGAGGAAGCCTAATGCCTGTGGAGTTAATTTTAAAGTCCCTAGACTGCCTAGACTTAAGCGGTTCAGTTTGTGGGATAACAGACATATCACAGTATGGACTGATGGCCAGATCATTTGGGCCAAGCCTAGCATTAAAATCCCCTGTGATAACCAAAAGCCCCTCTGGGTACTTGCAGAAAGATCTTCAATAAATTGCTCCAAATAATCCCAGTTAGCCTCTCTAAAGGAGGCTGCATTTCTAGGTGGAACATAAATTGTAGGGGTAATCCAGACCAGTTCCCCAATTTTAGCCACAAACCCCAAAGTCAGATGAGGTAATGAAATGACAATAAGGTCCCTTACAAAAAGACTGGGCTAAAAGGCAGCCCAAACCACTGCATGCCCTCCCTCTGGAATTATAAGTCACTGCTGGTAGGTCATAAGATACAAACCCATCCAGCTCAAGAGGGGTCTTGTCCCATGTCTCCTGAAGAAGGACAATATAAAAGCTCCCCACATATGCAAGGAATTCAGAATCAGTTCCATGTCTGGCCCACCCCACAATATTCCGTGAGCAGATTTCCATGGATCCCTCCACCCATGAGGGGCCCAGTCATTGGGCCATGGGGGAAGCAGCAATTGGCAAAACCCCTCTTGGGGGCACATCCCCCAGTCAGACAGGTGCAGCCTGAGCTTACAAATCCTGCAAGGGCTGCTCCTGAGATCAGATGCGAGTAGTTGGGGCTAGTCCCGCCAAAGTCAAGGATTCCTCCATCGGAGCTAAATGACCCACTCCAACATCCCTACAAGAGTCAGTACCAGAAAACAATGATTCCTGAGTGAATGCCCTAGAACTTGAATCCACTGCCAAGATCTCTACAATGGAGAAGGGCTGCCCATCCAGTGCAATCATTTCACCCAACAGGCACCTGGCTTTCTCTTGATAGCCATGCTGTTCTCCAGCTGCCAATGGCCTTGGCAGCTGCCCCCACCCCAGCTCCTCCATGGTGGACTGATGCTGCTGGCGAGGCTCCTGCTGCTGTTCTTCCCCCCTAACAGGAATACTGCTCCTGCTGCTAGACGCAGAGGTTGGTGCAGGACACTTGCCTGCTGAAGGGGGCAGGCGACTGGCCTCTGCAGTCAGGAACCCACTGGCATCCACTTCCTCTGCCATCCCGCTTAGCAGCAGAGCACTGTGGCATGATTTCAGGTGCCTCGCTGTGGCACATGTCCCAAGGTTGGCGAGCACCTGCCATGCTTCACCATCTTATTGTACACAGTGCACTGCACCTCCCTGGGATCATCCACCTGCACCAGCTTGAAATGTGCCCAGACAGAGGATTCCCCCCTGCCTTCTGGCCTGCCCTGGGTGACGCACTGCTGCTGCCAGCGCTGCTGGGAGGAGAAGACCTTTGTGACGACAACACAGATCTAGGAGGAGGGACAGCCTGAGCCATCGCCTCAGCTCCAGACATCTCCTCTGCGGGACTAGTGTCTTCTTCTGCCTCACTGTTCTCAATCACTGTGATGTCCCGTGAAGGGAAGTACTGGGACCCTGAGGCTTGACTGCCAGCCATGCTAGTGCCACTCTCCTCCCTGTGCCACCTAGAGTTGCTACTGCTGCTGCTGCTGCTACTCCTCTCCCTGATGCCATTGCCCGGGGATCAGGCCCTGCCTCTGGCAGCCAGGGTGGGATCCACCAGCCCTGGACTGCTGGGGATCACCTCCACAATGGGGGACATTGGTGGCCCTGGAGGAACATTTGTAGCACCTGCTCCTGCAGCAGCAGAGACAGCCGCAGCCTCATGTAATGCTGCAGACCTTCCAGTGCCCTGCATGGCATGGGAGAATACCAGATACCAGATGTACCAGTATCAGATCTCCCTGCTACCGGATTTACCACCATCGACAGACTGGATTTTTAACATTGGCCGTGATACTGGATTTTTTTACATTGCGGCTATTCACTTCAATGGACGCAATGTAAAAAATCCGGTATAGCGGCCAATGTTACATATCCAGTTTGCCAGTACAGGTAAATATCAGATGAAGCCGGTACACTCAAATACTGGCAATATCAGATCTCGGGAGAACCAGAATTCCCACCCCTAGTAACTAACTAACTATCTATCTATATATACACAATATTACACAGGGATTGGGGGGGGGGCACAAAGAGCACAGGGAGGGGTACAAAACTGAAAGGAAACTTAAATCAGTCTAATAATCCTACTCTAAATAAATAAAAAAACAAGGGAAGGGAATCAGGGATGGAGGAATATATAGAGGGAGAGGGAAAGGATTCAATGGAGGGGGGAGGAAGAATACAGGCAGGGTTAAAAAATAAAAATGACACCTAAATCTATCCAATATAATCTAAATAAATGATAATATGGAGGTAAATGGGTTGGATGAGCGAAATAGGAGGATGGCGGCAATGGACTGGGGAGCTGGGAGGTACACAAACTGCTGGGAGAGGGAGCCTTCTGAAAATGCCTGGTGTCAGGAACAGTGACTAGCTCAGAAGGTGTTGGAAGGGGGGGCAGCAATGAGTTTTGTTACTGTGCCCGCCTCACCGCAAGCCCCATTGGCTTCATGCAGCCTAGCTTGTCACCAATCACAGCCTATGAAGCCAGTGGTCTGAGGAGAAAATGGATGGTGATTGGGCAGGCCAAACTCATCCAAACTCAATCCAAACCAACCGAACTGTTTGGTCATTTCAGAGTTCGGTATCGGGTTCAGTTCGGTTGGTTCGGGTTCAGATTCGCTCGTCTGAACGGACCGAGTTCTGGCCTATCTCCGAACTTCCGAACCGCGTTCGCACATCCCTAGTAGCCATGGATAGAAAGAAGAGTGATTCAGTAGTTGTGGAACAATTAATTAATTCTAATGCATTTATATAAACAAACCCCCAGCTATTATGATGAAATTTCAGCACCAACAAAAAAAAATGTCTCTGAGTTCAGAATAACTTGGATCAAGGGGAATGGAACATTGTTTTGAAGAAGCGAGAAGCAGGGGAACATATATAACCAAAAATGTGCTACTTATATTGTTTCTGTGGCATTGACTCCAGTGAATAATGAGTCTGTTTATGTCAAGTTCATCAAACTCCTTTCTTTGGCAGAAAAAGTCTGTTTCATGAAGGAGCTTTTGGGATGACAGGCTATATTTAGGTAAACTTATGTTTTTATCCTGATTTTTAAAAAAATATTTTACTCCTTACAGGCAACCAATGAAAAATATATAGATCTCCCAAGAGAACTCCAACCTATTAAAAAAAAAACAACCTCAAAAAACAACCAAACAAAATACAACAACACACAAAGCAAAGAAGGTATAATGTTGTTTTTTTTCTTTTTCTTTTCAAAACTGTTCGTTTTCTGCACATTAAGAAACTTGAATTTGTGGTAGACAGTATCTTTGTGAGAAACATAACATCAGCCAAACAGCAAGCAACAGCTATTTCATGATGCCAAGGGAAGCATAAAAAAACTTTATGGTTTGGAAACTTGTAAGAGCCTTAACTTATTCTCTCTGCAGTGCTTTTCAAAAAGCCAGAGAGCACTATGAAAGAGCATAATTTTCACTTGCAGATGGTAACTCCCAAAGAGTTGGCAGAGCAATTATAACAAATGAGTGACAGGGAACCTCTCAGCAACTTTTCCATAGGTGAGGTAGTAGTAAGCAATACATTATATATATAGTGGGGAAGAGAGGTGTGTGTGAGGGGTGGTGGTGGCGGCTAACTGTGTCTCAGGAGCCACCTTCATGTCTTCGGCAGCTCCTGGCTCTGAGCCAGGGCCATTCCCAGGCCCTACACTGCCTTAATGGTCCTGTGTCTTCATGACACCCAAGTCGGAGCAGCTGATTTGTAGCAGCTCCTCAGAATCTTTCCAGTCAGGACCACAGAGGAGAGCTGAAATAACAATTTATGGCAAATGCTGTTTTTGTTGAAAACAGTCTATTCACTGTGTGCCCTGCAATATGGAAAGTTTTCACCACATTCACTTATTCTTGGTTGGGAATGCTCATTGGAAGGTTTTTTCTGTACATTGGTACATGCCAGGATGTTTGGCATGTTGTCAGGAGAAGGAGGCAGGCATCGTATACACAGACCAGGCACGACAGGCATCACCTCCTCCTCCTCCCACCTATCATCCTCTCCCCCTCAACTGCTGATTGGAAGAAGATCATTTGGACATGAAAAAGACATGGAGCCATGAGAGTAATGACAGCAGGACACCAAAATACTTAAGAATAATAGTAGTTACTGCAAAGTTACAGAAAAAAACGGAAACATTTGGGAACAGCTGCTTTCATTTCAACACTACCGCAGGACACTGACTGCACAAGCCAATTGCAGAGCAGGCGAGGGCGAAGCTGAACCGAGATGATTCAGAGAGGCACAAGTGAATGTGTGTGTGTTGTGGTTCTTGTTGGGAACTTTGCCCACCTGTTCAGTATAACATACTGTGTAGACGAGTAATCTTTAATAAAGACAGAAGCTGAAGTATGTTTAAATGTTTAGCATTGTGGAAGTATAAACCTTGTAAAAAGGAAGAATTTGTACGTTGGGTCATCAGTATGGTAGCAAGGGCATACATTTTTGACCTTCTGGATAATTTTAAGATTAGATTTTTGTTTTTGTTTTCAACTAAGTTACCAGACTGATGTGTTAACCTTCCTAAAAGCTTTATTCCTACAGCCCTCCCTAAGTATAGTGTGAGCATCTGGGAATTCTAGAATTTGAAGAAGTGTTTGTATCTTCATATTGCAACACAGCCCAAGGATGCTTTCATATGTGACTGCTGATGCCGTGACCACAGACTTCTCCGGGTTATGGCGGGAGTCGTCACTTTGGGCAGAATTAAGCCTAGCTACTGAACAAATGTTATGGCGGCTAGATGGGAGAGGGGGTGGGGATACACAGACCTCTATCTGAACATCCCCGCCCCCACACTGCATGCATCACCCCACCCCCGGCTGACAGACGGCCATGGCAGCCAATGAAGGTTGCAATGGCCTTGGCCCCCACTGCCATTCTGGACCATGGTAAGTAAAGAGGGTCTGTCATCTATTTTTGTTACCCTTGTCTATTGTTTTCATATTTTAATTACTAAAATGAACAGAGTTTGTGTGTTCTAGCAATAGAAAAAAAAAAGAACTGCACACCCCGGGTACCCACTAGGGGTGCCCAAAACTGCAGGTATTAACCTCAAGTAGTTAGAGTGTTACCTGCTGCAGCTCTAATAGGTGGCTATTTATTTTTTTTGCCTAGGACATCATGAAACCTAGAGCTGCCATAGCTCAGAAGGGATGTGATAGGGAGGCCAATTTTGTATTTCTACTTTTTATTCTGGTTTCAGCGACAATTTTTGTGGAAGTTTTTTTTGGGGGGAGGGCATGTTTTGTGTTTCAGAATTTTGGGCCCTTTGTAAGGAAGAAATTCTGGTAGCTGTTACAGTTAGGGCTGAGAAGAGATCAAGTTTTCCCATTCTGAAGGGAAATACTGACTTTTTGGGAGTGTTTACGAGTGTCCATTGGTACTTTATCCGTTTCTGGTGATTCTGCACTTCCAATATTTGTTCATCTTTTCCATATTTTCTGGGACTTTCATCATTTTCCAGAACATTATTATCACTTTCACAATTTCCAGGATTTTTTGTCACTTCCAGAGACTTTTATGACAGTTTTACATCAGTTTTACAGCACTTTTATAGCAATTTCCAGCATTTTCCTCATGCTTAGTCTTCTTTTCCACAACTCCTGGGGGTGCATGTGGGGCTCACATGGGGTTTGGGACTGGCCCATGGCAGCCCCATTCAACCTGTGAAAGATATATTTTTTTAAAAAAAAAACCAAACAGCAGGAAAGCTGGTAGGTTTCCATGTCACTCGAATCTCTACAAATACCCTGAGATTTTTTTTGTTTCAGGTCTAGTTACAGTTCGCTGAGAAGCAAGCAAGCAGAGGGGAGGAGTTAACTATAGCCTCTTTGTGTGTAAGGGAGTGTAGCCCGATGAGCGTGTGTGCATGCAAACATGTACCTGGGTGGTGACCCTACAGTAAACAAGAAAGAACCCTGGTATCAGCAAGCTCAAGAACACCAGGCAACGGAACCTCATGCCTTCACCCCACCCCATCCACTTCCCCTGGGCACAGCTCTGCATACAGTTGCCTGTGGAATCAGGCCAACCATAAACCACTGAAAAATCAAAAGTAAACCTAAATCAAAACACTCTCCTATAAGTTCCATTGCTGAGAAGTAAACTAACCCCTGAGCAGTACAACATAAACCAGACTTGAAAGAAGCTCAAACTGCTAGCTGAACAATTAAGAACATCAAATTATAATTATAATTATAATTATAATTATTATTAAAAAATTCTTATCCCACCCTCTCCTGTCAAAGGTAGCTCGGGGAGGCGTATAACATAAAAGCATAAAATATACATATAACTTAAAAGAAACAATAAAACCAGCAATTCCCTCCCAACCCTATCCCATCCTCCCCCTACCCATCTCTCTCACCAAATGCCTGGCAGAACATCCAAGTCTTAGACTGACGCCTGAAGGAGGGAAGGCCCTGGGCCAAATGAACCTCTGCCAGGAGGGAGTTTCACAACCAAGGTGTGGTGACTGAGAACGCCCTCACCAGTGTAGCCCCCTGCTGAACACAGGGGACCTCCAAAAGAGCACCCCCCAGCCAACTAACTGCTATTCCAGAACCTGGAGAGTGAGGCAGTAGGTCGGGACCAGGCCACATAGAGCTTTAAAGGTCAACACCAACACCTTGAATCGGGTCCAGTAGGCAGTTGGTGCAGAGAATGGAACACCGGTGTTATGTGCTCTCGGCGGTCCGTACCCGTCAGGAGACAGGCCGCCGCATTCTGCACCAGTTGTAGCCTCGGACCATCAGCTTGGGCAGCCCCACATAGAGTGCGTTACAGTAATCAATCCTCAAGGTGATGAAGGCATGGATGATGGTGGCAAGGTTGCAGTCTAATACATAAGGCCATAACCGTCACACCAGATGTAATTTGGGAAATGAACTCCTTGCCACAGCTGCCACCTGGGCATCCAAGCAGAGCTGCAAATTGAGGAGCACCCCTAGACTATGTGAGGAACCCGGATGGAGCACCCCATCAACAATGGAGGCCTCAACTCCCTCAGACCACCCCACCAGAATCACCTCCTTCTTGTTGGGATTCAACTTCAGGCAACTCGCTCTCATCCAGTCCTCCAGAGCTGTCAGACAGTGGGTAAGCAATGAGACTGTGGGACCTGAGTCTGCTGAAAATGAGAGTTAGAACTGAGTGTCATCAGCATATTGATGACAACACATGCCAAAGCCTCTCACGACCTCGCCCAAAGGCTGCATACATACACTGAACAGAATAGAACCCTGTGGAACCCCACATGTGAAATCCCGGGGAGCAGATGTACAGTCACCCAAGACCACACAGTGAGTCCTACCAGTCAGGAATGAGCAGAACAATTCAAGAATTACCCCTCATACACCAGCATGATCTCGCAGCCGAGTTACCAACAGATCATGGTCAATGGTATCAAAAGCAGCTGACAATTCTAATAAGACCAGAAGGGTTGACTGCCCCCGGTCTAAGGCATGTTGCAGGTCATTGACCAAGGCCACAAGCACAGTCTCGATGCCATATACTGAACAAAAGCCAGACTTTGAGGAGTCCAGGAAACCGACCGGTCCACATGGTCCTGGAGCTGCTGGGCCACCACCTGCTCAATGACCTTAAGGGAAGGTTAGAGAAAAGCCAGTAGCTGTCAAGGGTATCCACATCAAGGGACTTTTTTTGAGCAAGGGTTTCACCACAGCCTCCTTAAGAGACCCTGGGACCCTGCCCTCCTCAAGGGAGGTGTTGACCACCCATGACAGCACCAACCCCAATTTCTCCCTGGTGACCTTAAGTAGCCAGGATGGGAAAGGATCTAATTAATATGTTGTGGCCCTAACAGCCCCCAAGACATGGCCCACATTGGCAGGGGTCACCAACTGAAATTGATCCCACAAAACAGGACAAGCCAGGGCATACATAGTCTATGGTCCCTCAATTGTATCAACTGTGGTGGCAACGTCCTGGTGAATGCGAGCAATTTTGTCCATAAAAAAATCAATAAACCTATCACAGTGGGCCTGTGAAACCTCCACTTCCAGATGGAGAGAGGCTGGACTTGACCACTCAGAAGAGTTCTTCCGGGTGAGATTTTGCGGATGCTGTGATGGTAGCAAAGAACTTCTACTTTGCCGCCTGCACAGCCACTGCATAGGCTTTCAGACTGGCTCTATGCCATAATCTGTCATCTTCAGCATGAGTACGATGCCACCATCACTCTAACCGCCTCCCCATACATGTTAACTGCTGCAGGTCCTTCATGAACAACGGGGACCTGCAGCTCTGATGTTTGGGAAGTGGACACCTGGGAGCCACCCGGTCAATGGCCTCCGATAGGCAGGTGTTCCAAAACCTAACGAAGTCATCAAGCAGGCAGGTATCAAGATCAGAGGGTATTTCTCCAAGAGCATTCCAGAACCACTCCAGTTCCATAAGTTTCAGAGGGAAAACCAATTTAACTGGTTCCACACCTTTCTGGGGACAGATGTGCACCAGGAGCTGGGTCCGAAGGAGATAATGTTCCAACCATGACAAGAGCGCTTTCAGCACATCCCCCACTAACAGACCCCCGGCCTCTAGGTCAGTGCAGAAAACCAATTAGAAGTAGAAAGTGAGAGGCACCAAGTAAACTAAGATAAAGCCAAAAGTGCCAGGGCAGTTTTAGTATTTCAGACACTGAAGTCAAAAAGGGCTTTTCTGTTTTTGTATGTTATCCAAACCTGAATGCACAGCCCTTAAGGAGAATGCTAAATGAAAATCAGTGGGATTTGTTTGGCTACAAAATGGTCATAACAACGGACCTCTTCCTGAATCTATTGTGATAATATTTGGGGTATTGCTGCTCTAATAGGGTTGAAACTCAAATTTGACTTTTTCTTGGTTATCGTCGAGAATCAAGATTCTCATTTCATTTTAAATGAGAAATGATAACCAAGAAAATTGCCGTCTCTCGACAATTTTCATTCAAGAATCTTTTCTCAAATTACCATTTACTGGATTGTTTTTTACCATTGGATTGCCAGTTACTGAGTTACCGTTTACTGGGTTGTTGTTTACTGGGTTGTCTGTGAGCAAAATCCAATAACCAATAAACATGGTAACCAATAACCAATAAACATGGCAACAAACTAATAACCAATAAATATGGCAACAAACCAATAACCAATAAACACCAGTAATCAATAAACCAATAACAAATAACCAAATAACCACTAAATCAAAAACCAATAACCAATAACAACCCCCACCAATAAACCAATAAGTAATTTTCAGGCTGCTGTAGCTAAAGGCACAACCACTCTCCATTATAAAAAGGGGACAACTGAAGCCCCAATATTGAGGAAACTGCTTGAGCTACCGTTCTGAAAATTTATCCATTGGTTCTGGTTTTGGGGACCAACATATGAGGAACGTTTGAAGAAGATCCAGTAGAAAATAAAAAGTGATAACTGTTGAAAGGTTAATTGGTTGTGGTCAAAATGCACAGCATCCTGACAATTTTGAATAATCAATATCTCTTCCCAGGCAATGATTTGAGCTCCCAGAATCCACAGTCTTGGAGCCTGAGATCAACAGAGTGCTGTTTGAGTCTGGGAGTGTTTAGTTCGGCCAAAAACAAGATATTAATGATTAAATAATTAGTTCTGATGGCTCATGCATGAGCAGTTGAGCAGTCACTGACCGGCAAAAAACAGCATAAGGAAAGTTACGTGACTGCTTTTTACAATCATGTAACTTTATCAGAAGCCAGCTCTGTCACAAAGACTTTAAGCTCTAGTCAGTTTCATGTCCATTTCCCACTTCCTTCAGAAAGCCAGTAAGAGGAAACTCTAGTAAGTTTCATGTTAATTACACCCTGGCCTCACTCCGTACTTTTGACTCAGTATGAAAAGTCTGCAACTTTTCATACCAACTGAAACATCTGCAATTTTTGAAAAGTTGCAGACCTTTCATTCATATGAATATCTCCTGCCAGACAATGATTTGAGTTCCCCAGTCTTGGAGCCTGAGATTGACAGGGAGTGCTGCTTGAGTCTGGGAGTGTTTAGTGCAGCCATAACCAAGTTATTGATGATTAAAAAATTAGGTCTGATGGCTCACGCATGTGCACTAGAGTAGCCGGTGACTGGCAAAAAACAGCATAAGGAGAGTTATGTGACCCTGGTTTTTACAATCACGTAACTTTCCAGAAGCCACCTCTGTCACAAAGACGTTAAGCTCTAGTCAGTTTCATGTCAATTACACCCTGGCCTCACTCTGTAGTTTTGACTCCGTATGAAAAGTCTGCAACTCTTCATACCAAGTGAAAGTCTGCATCTTTTGAAAAGTTGCAGACTTTTCATTCCTATGAAAAGTTGCAATTTTTTTCATACTTAGTGAGGCCAGGGGGGTTGTAAATGGACATTTTTACACACACCTTAAAGTGCTAGTCTTTCAATCTTCTGGGTTTACAATTCCACAAGTAAGTTCTGGGTGCATCTCTCTCTCTCTTTCTCTCTCGCTCTCAGGGATGTGCGAACAGGATGGAGTTTGAATGTAAGGCCATTTGGCCTTTTGGACTAAAAACTTAGTTCGGGTTCATGGGTTCAGTCCAGCAGAGTTTGGACTCCCCGAAAGTTCGGCGGAGTTAGGTCCCGCCATGAGGCTTGGGGTACTCCAGGGACCCCCAGGGGTGCCTGTGGTGGCATGGCAGGCTGTCAGAGACCCAGCAGCAGTAGCAGCAGAGACCGGGAAGGCTTGGCGCTTGGCACCCTGGGTTGCCCGAGCAGGCAGGCTCGGTGCTTGGCCTCTGGGGGTACCCATGGCACCAGAACTGGCCCTCTGAGACCCAGCAGCAGCAGCAGCAGAGACCGGGAAGGCTTGGCACTTGGCACCCCAAGTTGTCTGGGAAGGCAGGCATGGTGCTTTGCCTCTGGGGGTGCACATGGTGCCAGGACTGGCTGCCTGAGACCCAGCAGCAGCAGTAGAGACTAGGAAGGCTTGACACTTGGCACTGGGTTGCCCAGGCAAGAAGGCTCAGCCCTTGGCCCCTGTGAGTGCCCATGGCACCAGGACTGGCCGTCTGAGGCCCAGCAGCAGCAGAGAGAGGGAAGGCGTGGTGCTTTGCACCCCAGGTTGCCAGGGCAGGCAGGCTTGGCCCTTGGCTCCTGGGGTGCCCATGGCACCAGGGCTGGCCCTCTGAGACCCAGCGGCAGAAGCAGCAGAGACCGGGAAGGCTTGGCACTTGGCACCCCAGGTTGTCTGGGCAGGCAGGTTTGGTGCTTGGCTCCTGGGGGTGATGGTGGCACCAGGTCCGGTCATCTGAGACCCAGTGTCAGCAGCAGCAGACCAATGGAAGATTTGGGGCTTAGTGGCTGGCACCCATGGGGGTAGGGCATTGAAAGCTGGCATCGGTGGAGCGGCAGCAGAGGCCTGGCCAGGGTTTCATGGCCAGCACCCCGACTTGGCCGAGAATTTCAGGCTGGCATTGGTGGAGCAGCGGAAGAGGCCCAGCCAGGGCTTGGTGGCTAGCACCCATGCTTGGCTGGGCATTGCAGGTTGGCTGGCAGCTGCGGAGCAGTGGCAGAGGCCCAGCCAGGGCTTGGTGGTGGATGCCCATGCCGAATGGGCATTTCAGGCTGTCAGGCCTCCAGTTCTGCTCACTCTATGCTGGGTTCTCAAGTTCTAGTCACCATCATGGCCGGGTGTTGCAGGGTGCCAGGCATCGACGGCGCAGTGGCAGTCGTCAGAGGCCTGGCCAGGGCTCAGTGGCTGGCACCCCTGCTCGGCTGGGTGTTGCAGGCTGTCTGGCATCAGTGGAGCAGAAGCAGAGGCCTGGCCAGGGCTCGGTGGATGGCACCCCTACTTAGTCAGGTGTTGCAGGCTTGCATCCTACTCTCCAGATCTGAACAAGCTATTCTGACAATTGGTCAAGTCTTGCCAATCAAGATCTATCAGTGAATCAGGTGGCAACCCAGTAGCAGACATTGGATTTCCGGGGCACAGTACCCATGGCACAGCAGAGGCAGCAGAAGCAGACATTGGGTTGTCGGGGCAAAGAACCCAAGGCACAGACAACAGAGGCAGCATTGGCAGCAGCAGAAGACATTGGATTTCCCTGTAGCAGAACCCATGGTACAGACAGCAGAGGTAGCATTCGCGGCGGCAGCAGCAGACTTTAGATTGCCGAGGCACAGTATCCTTGGCACAGCAGAGGTGGTGGCAGCTGCAGGAGGCATTGAATTGACTGGGCACAGAATCCGTGGAACAGCAGAGATGACAGCAGAAGGATTTGCCTGTGCACAGCACCCATGGAGCCAGGATGGTAGGATTTGCCAGGGAAGAGCTCCCAGACAGTAGCAGCAGGATTGCATGGGCACATTTGGATTTTCCAAGGCAGAGCAACCATGGACCAGTGGACAGCAGCAGTGGTATTACCAGGCCAGTGGGGCACATCACTCAGGTTTGCCAGGGTAGGCAGACAGGCACCTTGGCATGAGAGGAAGGCAGGCTGGGGCAGGACTTCAGCTTTGCCCACAGGGCAGGCAGACAGGCAATTTGGCATGAGCATGGGAAGGCAGACTGAGGCAGGCTTTGATCTTGGCCACCTGGGTGGGCGGGCAGACAGACAGGCATCATTGCATGAGCAGAAGGCAGACTGAGGCAGGGTTCGAGCTTGGCAACCAAGGTGGGAGAGCAGACAGGCAGTGTGGCATGAGTATGTAAAGGCAGACTGAGGCAGGGTTTGATCTTGACCACCTGGGCGGGCGGGTAGACGGGCAGCATGGCATGAGCAGAAGGCAGACTGAGGCAGGGCTTGATCTTGGCAACCTGCGTGGGTGGGCATGCAGACAGAGTGGCATTAGAGGCAGTAGGGAAGGCAGACTTGGACCTTGGCAGGGCACTCAGATAGGCTGGTGAAGACTGCGCAGTGCGTGAAAGAGAGAGCCAGTCAGATAGGTGGGCTGAGATCATCTAGCCAGAGGCCGGCTGGCAGGCTTACAGCTTCCCAATGCTACCCTGCATCATGAGGTCAGTCAGATAGGCTGGCCAAGGTCATCTAGCGAGAGCGAGAGAGAGAGAGAGAGAGAGGCAGGGTGGGTGTAAGGCATTGGGAGGAAGGGAAAGCACCTCAGCAGCAGCAGCCCAGATTGAGGAGGAGCCCCGTCTCAAGACTGCCCCTGGCATGGGATGGCGTGCAGCACTGTACCATCAATTCATGTCCAGGGGCATCTCGGGAAATCCCAGCAGCAGAAGGTTCACCTTAATAAAAAGCAACTGCTCCACCAACTTGGTCCCCAGTCTCAGGTGGTGCAGTGAGCAAATATCCCCTGCAATGGAGAACACCCTCTCGCTGGGGACACTCATTGGTGGGCAGAACAAGAGACCCTTGGCGACTTTGGACAGGGTTAGCCACACGGTCTTGCTGGCCCAGTAGGCCAAGGGATCACTGCCGAGTTTGATACACGGTTCCTCTTCTAGGTAGCTCTCCACTGCTGCTGAGGTGCTGTCGTACTCCCTCATGTAACTCTGCCTGGCACCACCTCCACCACTGCCCTCAGCCATGCTGCCCTTCTGTGCATTAGCCCATGCTTGCCAGAGTGCCCTGCACATATGAGCTGCTGCTGCTGGCAATAGGGAAGCTGCTGCTGCTCAGCCTGCTGCTGCTGCTGCTGCTGCTTCTACTGCTACTGCTAGGGCTGGGGGAAAGCATAGACCCCTCCAGCTTAAAGGGGTGGCTTCTCCTTTTGCTGCCGCTGTGCACTCTCAAGAGCCCGCTCTTCCTGTGGGACCCTCTCCACCAGGTCACACTTCCAGTGCCCATAAAGCACTGTCTGGTATGCCATGCTGCCCTTGACGCTGGGTTCCAGCATGGTTGCCAAAACCTATTCCTCCCACTACAGGAGCTTGACGAACCACACCTTCAGCCCTGCCCTCAGCTGCTGCACCAGGTCAACCACCTCATCCACCAGCTTCTTTCCTTGAGGGCCACAACCCCACCCCTGGAGAATCTCCTTCAGCCTCCTCAGGAGAGTCTGAACCAGAGGGGTCACCTGATTGTGGACATGGAGTAGCTGATGGTCTACGTCATGGCCAGCAACGGTATCAGCACAAAGACTGTGTGAGACAGGATCTCCCATTACACCCCATGGTACCCTGGAGGTGTCCTGCTGTCCCTCACCAGTTGAACCTGATGCAAGGCGGCTTTCTGTCTGAGAACCCACTTGAGCATCAGGAAGGTTGAATTCCACCAGGAGGACACATCCTGCACCAGCTGGTGCACTGGGGAGCCTTGGTATGCCTGCTTCGCCTGGAGGAGGTTGATGCCCTTCACGCTCCAGTTAAAGAAACTGGCCAGCTTCCTCCCCCACTTATTCAGGGAGGTAAGGGTGCATGCCCCAATCCCCTTCTTTCCCAAGGCCAGAGCATCCCTGACCACAAGGTGAAGGGTGTGTGTGGCGCAAGGGATGCTGGTGAAGTCCCCCTCGTGGATTGCCCTCAATACGTTGTCCGCCACCCGGCACCCCTTCTTGAAGGGCACGCCTGACATGACCCACACCCTCACCATGGCAGTCAGGGCTGCCCTGATGTTCTGAGCGGTGTGGAGGCCATCCATAACTTCTGCCTGAAGCAGGGCCCACTTATACCCTGCTTCGGAACGCCTCCTGCCACTGCCAAACACTGCCTCTGGGTCCTGCCACCAGTGCACCATCACTGCCAGGTAGGCATGCTGCATGTTCCTACTCGACTACAGGTCTGTGGTGAAGTGGACAGTGGCACCCCCAGCCCCTACCAGTTGCTCCTTCACCCACTCGTTTAAAGCCTGGTACAGGGCTGGCACCACCTGCTGACTCAGGGTGGTGTGCGAGGGCAGCTTAAACTGGGGGGCCAGGAAACTAATCAGGTGCCTAAACCCCATGTTGCCAACCACCGAGAAGGGTTGCCCATCCAGCACTATCATTTCCTCCAACATGCACATGGCTTTCAGTTGAAAGTCACGCCACCCTTCACATCCTGCAGCTGCCCATGTACTTGGAAGCTTCCCCCACCCCAGCTCCTCCATGGTGCACTGCTGCTGCTTCTGCTGCTGCTGCTGCTGCTCCCCCCTAGCAGTGATACCGCTCCTGCTGATAGAGGCAGCTTTTCGAGCAGGACGCTTGCCCGCTGATGGAGGTGGATGACTGGCCGCTGCAGCCGGGAACCCTCTGGTGTCCACTGCTCCTGCCTGCTCACTTAGCAGCACAGGTCTATGGCATCCCTTCAGGTGCCTCACCATGGCAATTGTACCAAGGTTGGTGAGCACCTGCCCGTGCTTCACATTCTGGAACAAAGTGTACTGCACCTCCCTGGGATCATCAGCCCGCACCAACTTAAAATGCGCCCAGACAAAGGATTTTTTGCCCTGTCCTGCCTTCTGGCCCGCACCGGGTGATGCATCACTGACAGCGCTGCTGGGAGGGGAAGAACATGGTGGTGACACAGCTGTTGGAGGTACAGCAATCACCTCAGCACCAGACATGTCCTCCACAGGACTAGTGTCTGCCTCACTGTCCCCAATCAGAGTGATGTCCCATGAAAGGGACTACTGGGACCCTGAGGCTGATGGACTGCCCACCATGCTGATGCTACTCTCCCTGTTCCCCCTATAGCTGCTGCTGCTACTGCTACTGCACCTCTCCCTGCTGCCATTTCCCGGGGATCAGGCTCTTCCTCTAGCAGCCGGGGTCGGATCCACCAACCCTTGACTGCTGGGTATCACCTCAATAATGGGGGTCAGGGACATTGGTGGCCCTGGAGGAACATCTGACACCAAAGCAAATGCACCTGCTCCTGCAGCTGCAGCAGAGACAGCCGTAGCCTCCTGGACTGCAGGCCTTCCAGTGCCCTGCATGGCAGTGGAGGATGCTGGCAGGAGACACCACTGAACCACACCCCGGCTAGTGCCACTGCTGGGAGCCTCTGAAGCCTGACTGCCAAAACCAGGCCTATGCACTTTGGGGTGTGGTGATGGGCTTGGGCTGCTGCTGATGCCTGCCACTCCGCTGGCATGGCCCCTGCCACCTTTGTCACGTGCCCCATTGCCTGCCTTACGGGCAGCAGACTGGCCTCTGCTGCTTCCCTTCTCCATTTCTCCCACTCAAAGAATGCACACGAAGCTTTTATATATCTTTTTATTTATTTTATCAAATTGGTAATCTAATATTATGTATATCTACACTAACTCTGTTATTAACTATTCTAAAACCTATGGAACTAAATGGAATATTATCTAATATCTAGAAAGGCCTAGTCCTACAAACACACTATAAAATATTAAAACTGAATCACTACACACTATCTCTATCTATCTCTATCACTAAGCTAACTCCTACATCTATCTATCTATCTATCTATCTATCTATCTATCTACCTAGGAATGCGGAGGGTGGGGGGCGGACACAGACAGCTCACAACAAACACCACAGGGAGGGGTACAAAACTGAAATGAAAGATAAATAAATGTAATGCTACTCTAAACAAATACAAAAACAGGGGAGGGAATCAGGGATGGAATATATACAGGGAGGAGGGAAGGAGTCAATGGAGGGGTGGGAGAAAGAACACAAGGAGGGGTAAAAATAAAAATAACACCTTAATCTATCTAATCTAATCTAAATAAATGAAACTACGGAGGTAAATGTGTGGAAATGGGTGAAATAGGAGGAGAATGGCAATGGATTGGGAGGAACACAAACTTCTGGGAGAGGGAGACTTCTGAAAACGCCTGCTGACAGGATCAGTGGCTAACTGAGAAGGAGTTGGAAGGGCAATGACTTTTGTTACTTGCTGCACCTGCCTTACCACAAGCCCCATTGGTTCCGTGCAGTCTAGCCCGTGGCCAATCTCAGACTGCGAAGCCAGTGGTCTGAGGAAAAGAGGGATGGTGATTGGGCAGGCTGGTTGCTAGTCCAAGCTTCTCCACCCCTGGTGCCAGGAAGTCTGCTCCTCATCTGTCCCCCCACCCCCGTGCCTGCCTGTGCCTGGCACTCACGTGTTTCATGACCAAAATGTATCTATTATCACAATTTGACTACTAATAATTTTTTCAAAGTGCCTTAACTCTGTCATTTACACATATAAAAATTTTGTACATTTTATACAATGTAAGGTTGCCATTGTCAGTGTACACAACTTGATAAAATTGGTCTTATAAAATGCAATTCTTCATAAAAGTACATAGTTAAGTCTCTTTGAAAAATTGTTCGTAGTCAAATTGTGATAATCAATTACCTGTAAAGAAATAATATGATAGTTTAGTTAGTGGTAAAAAGTAATAAGATTAAGTATGTATGGTAATAAATTAAGTACATATGTTCCCTTAATGTTGATGGTAAATTAAGGAATATAGATAGAAAATCTGGACCTAATTTCCATGCTTTATGGTGTTTAAGTGTAGTAATGTATGTTGCTAAATGTTTTTTTTAATTGCAATTCTAATTAATGTTCATGTTTTTTGGATTTTAAGTTAGGGAAAAATATATGTTGTGAAATGGTTTTGAAGAGGAAAGTCTTTTGGTTAGGAAATGGTTGTGCCTTTAACGGTTTTTTAAACTGTAAAGTTTTTTGTTTTGGTAAATAAACATGGTAATAAATAGGGATTTGTGAACGTGGTTCGGATGTTCGGAGTTCAGGCCGAACTCGGCCTGTTTGGACGTCCAAACTGAACGTTTGAACGGCCGAACAGTTTGGAAAAGTTCATATGAGTTCGGGGGCGGGAAAATGTGTCTCGAAGGAGGAGGCAGCTGAGGAGTAGACTTCCTGGCACCAGGGGTGGTTTCAGGGCCAAATTATATCGATACCGGAAAAAGAATCGATTTTGGTATCAGTATCGATAGCGTTATTTTCAGAGGTTTGGCCAAACCGAACTCCACCCAACCGAACCTGAACTCAGGTTTAAAACCGAACAACCGAACATCTGAACCATGTTCTGGTCGCACATCCCTAGTAATAAACCAATAAACCATTGACCAATAAATAACAACCAATAACCCCCCCCCGAAACAAATAACCAATAAACACAGTAACTAATAAATCAATAAACATGGTGGCAAATCACAGTAACTGGTAAACATGGCACACGGTAAATCACAATACTGATACAACCAATAAACAGCAAAACCCCATGATAAAGGATAAACAAACAGTATATTGCAGAAACTGATAAATTGAGTTTCATCCTAGATCTTGATTGGGATTTGAAAAAAAACTGAAATCTCGGCAGCAAGTCTCGATTCCAGCAAAATTATCATGAGAATCAATTTAATTCTCATTTCATCACTATTCTCTACTTATCTTTGGATCTTCTACCCCTGTAACAAACCAAATTTGGCTGAAATTTGTTTCTAGGATCAAAACATAACACACACACACACACTTGATAGTCCAAAAGCCAAGCGAATACAGAAGCCTGCATTTGTTCTGAGGTGTGACCAATATCAGCATCTTTGATGCAGCATTAATGAAAAAAAGAAAGAAATTGAGCAGCATAAGCATAAAACTGAGAATAAGAAATATCCTGATCCATGTGAACCATGTTTACTTGCTTCTCCCGGTGAATCTTTAGCTCACTTTCAGTCCATTTTAACCAAGGGAGCTGTTTAGCAAGCAGGTCAGAAATGGCTTCCATACTGCACAGCTGTCCACATCTGGTAGAGTTATGTCTGAGGCTATATTTTGTCAGATAGGCATCAAACAGCCCTGTGGGTATTTCTTTTCTTTTTTTAATTATGAGGAATGTTTGTGGAGAGAGAGAAAATTTAGTGCTTCATTTTGCAACTTTAAAGCCTGTGTATTTTATTTAATTGAATAAAGTGGTTTTCCTTCTTACTTAATATGTTAACTTAGAGCTAAAGATTGTTTCTAGAAGTGCAGCTGTGACAGTCCTCTGAGGCCAAATACAGAACTCAGATGTGCAGATGAAAATCGCACTGAATTCACATGATCCTCATTGATGTGTGCAGCCAGGGGCAGAATTTGGCCCTTTATAGTTGTCAATTTTTAAACCATCAAGATTTAAGACACTAATGGGGTCAAATGTATCCCTAGTGTAACTCCATTTTCTTAACTGACTTTATTGTAATTATACCAGGATTCTATCTCACCTAACATTTCAGCTCCAACAAACATTGTCTGCTTCCGATAACTCAGCTGAAATACCCTTCCCCCGCTAATGCATATACGGGGGATGGGGCTTATTGCCACCACCCCCTTTCAAATGAGACGTGAGGTTCTTCTGGGGCTTTTTTTTCTGTGGCAGGGAAGAACGGGAAACTGACATGTAACTGACAAGGGGAAAGCCCCTTGCAGCAGTCAGTTACACCACTTGCATTTGCAGCGCTAAGGCGGGAACAGAGTGGGAGGAGTCTGTCTGGGACGGAGGGAAGAGAGCAGGCTTCGGAGGCAGTCAGCAGTGGTGGGAAGATCAGGGAGCAAAGTGGGACCAGCGGCTCTGTTTCAGAGAGGCCTGGCTCCCCTTCTTGTTGGCGCGTCATTACAGGAGAAGGAGGGAGAATAGAGACAGCATCACGGCAGCAGAAGCAGCCTGAAGGGTTCAGCAGGGAGTAGTTTCTTTCTTACTTCTCCCCCTTCTCCCCCATGGTTACAGGCTTGGCTCGAGCCAGGTGTGGGCTTCGGCATTCCCCTCCAGCAGGAGGAAGGGTATTTGATTAGAGCCCTTGGATTTGGCCAGGGGATCTTGTAGGCAGCTTGATCATGGCCAGAGCGAAAGGAGCAAGAGGGAAGGCTTCTGCCTCAACGTGAGCTCGGAGGGAGAGGAGACCTGGGCCCGTTACTAGATCTGGTGCTCCTGCACCTGTTGCTACCCCTATTGCCCTTCAGGGTAGGGGGCTGGGACTTCTAGGCTTAGGGATTATGTGCCTTCCCCCTCTGCACACAGTGTGACTGAGAGGCGAAGAAGTCCCCCAGTCAGGGCTGGGGTA
Source organism: Sphenodon punctatus (assembly GCA_003113815.1). Classification (NCBI taxonomy): domain Eukaryota; kingdom Metazoa; phylum Chordata; class Lepidosauria; order Sphenodontia; family Sphenodontidae; genus Sphenodon; species Sphenodon punctatus. Next base: position 5,495,883 of record QEPC01013045.1, read on the forward strand.
CATGATATATCTACTAATTTGAGGGGACAAAGGAAAGTGGCTCCTGCAGCTAATGATCAGCAGGGCCTGTTACTAAACCTGCAAAATCAGATGAATGGATGGGAAGCTAGCTTCAGGGCATTTGGGGATGGTGCTTCTCATATGCATGGTGTTTTCCCCCGAGGGCCATGGCACAGTTGAACAGCTTCAAGCGGTTAATACTTTGTGATGCCCACTTGCTCTGGGTTTGAACAGCAGTATGAGCATGAGGAGGTTATTGTTCCTGATGAGATTAATCCAGTTCAGATCTTGTTCCAGCGAGTTAACAATATGGAACATTAGATGGCAAGGATGGTGGATATTATTTAGGGCAGGCAATCTTCTGGGGTAAGGGTGCCTGTGGCAGTGGATTCAAATTCAGGTGAGTTGACCCGCACTGCACATGTGCTTTCCACTAGGGGGATGAACTAACAACAGGAGGTTAGTGTGGGGGAGCCAAGTAGATAGGCAGGCCCATCTTGTGCAGAGTACTGCCAGTCAGACAGGACTGATTTTTCTGCCCAGTCAAGCAAATAAACAGGATGTTTGCACTGTGCAGCAGAGCAGCCAGCAGGGTGGTTCGGGTCAGCAGCCAGTGTTGGCTGCTGCTCTGGATATGGGTCAGCCAGGACAATCTGGGGGTCACCTGTTGGTGCAACAGGAGACTAGGGATGGGCGAACGTGGTTCAGAAGTTCGGAGTTCGGACTGAACTCAAATAGTTCGGTCGACCGAACCGAACGTTCGAACCGAACTCGAATTCGGAAATTCAGAGTTCAGACTGAACTCAAACAGTTCGGTCAACCGAACCGAACGTTCGAACCGAACTCGAATTCGAACGTTCAGTTCGGATGCATTCGGTGAGTTTGGAATTGAATTTCCATTGGTTTCAATGGAAAACACATTATCGGCTGTAGGTTTTTTGTTTTCTATGCTATGTGGCTGAAATTTGGGATTCCTATACCTCCAATAGAACTCATTATGTGCACCAAATCACAAAACAATTGGATAAAGGAATCCGATTTTAGAAGCGGTTTAATTATTGTATTTTGCAATATTCTACATATACTTGGATAACGGAACCCAATTTTATAAGTAGTTGAATTATATTATTTTTCAAAAACCTTCATATGCATTCTTAGATTTAACTTCTTTTTCTCACATTTAATGTAGATGGAACATGGCAGGTTTACACCCCTTCCCATATTTACTACCTCTGCCAACTTTCAGAAGGATTGGATAAAGGGTCCTCGTGGTATAAGCAATTAATTTATAAATGTATATCTGACTGTAACATCTTTGTAGTCCAACCAGTGTACATGAAATTTGGCAGAGCTGTATATCATACTTTCACAGTCATCTCTACCAAATATCATAAAGATATGATACAGGGTCCCAATTGTATATGCCTACAGAGCATGAGCAGAGAAGGAGCCTATGCCAGGGATTCTCTTACGTGTCACTGTGGTATAAGATCGGTTTGTGATGCCAATTGGCCACTAGAAATGTCAGCGAAATATCCTCATTCTGTGCTGTGACCATCCTAACTTCTCTTCCCCACTTGTTACTGGGAAGTTGGACGCATCTGTTTAGGAAAGAGCCAATAGAGATTCTCTGATGTGCTCTGTCCCAGTGCTTTAGGATCTGATTATGATGATAATTGGCCAGCCTGGATGTGTAAACTATAGGTGTTTTTACACACACATTTATCCTGCATGTTTTCTGTTACATCCTGAAATTTCTGTGTATCTAAATCACTCCCCCAGATCTTAAACATTCGGATCTTTGAACTTCTGCGTAGAACTTCTCCCTAACTTTCTGTGTATAAAAAATTTCTCCTGGTAAACTGCTTTGCTCCAGGCATCTGTAGTCACTTGGCTTCCATGGCAGCCTGTCACATCTACAGCTACTGCTACTTTAGGATGTCTCAGGGCAGTTTTTGTCTGAAGAATGCATTCAGGAACTGCCTCAGGGCAGTGTGTGTGTGAAAAAAGAACCCGGAACTTACTTCTGGACTTGTAAACCCAGAAGATTGATAAATCCAGAACTTTGATGTGTGTGTAAAAATGCCCACTGTCTCCTGATTTCTGGGATGCTATCCCCAAAGTCTCAGTTATGTCCCTTCTATGCCTGCCTCAGGGCAGCCCCCCTATGCCTGCCTCAAAGCCACTACCGATCAGTCCTGTAAAGCTGGAAGCATGCAGAAATTGGCCAGTGAATGTATCTGTCAGTCTTTTGGGTTGCTCCCCATCCTCCCTCCCCTATAGCTGTAGAGCTCCACGTCCTCTATAGCTCCTCCACATCCTCCTTCCCCTATAGTTCACATCCTATAGCTGTAGAGCCTCCCTCCCCCAGCCATGCCAGGTGCCTGCCTTTGACTGGCACTGAATAATGTTCTTCAAGAAGATAACTTCAATTCCTTATAAAATTAGGTTCCTTTATCAAATTGTGCCAATAGGTTAATGGGGAGCTCAATGCATAATATCAGAATGGAAAACTGGATGGAAATTTGGGGAAAAAAAACAACTTGAGGCACCTGAGAGAGGTGAGGGTAGGGCGAACCATTCAGTGGATAAGGGACCCACAGTTTCGCCTAACTCTGGGAAGTGTTGGGCTATGTGCTACTATGTAGGATTTATGCAGTCCTGTCAGGTGGTGCAGGACCCACCACTTCCCCCTCAAGACCCTATTTTGGGATGTCCGGAAGCTGGTGGATGGAATAATAAACCATCCAGGCTTAGGGAACTCAGGGCACTTGACATATCAGGGAAAAGGGTACAGTTTGGTTAAGGTTTTATAGATTTATTACCCCCAATTTTTCCTTGATTGACCCAGACTGCACATGTTATATAATCAAAGTTGCGGGCATCTTAAATCCAATTTTGGTGTCTGTTGCATCATTTCATGTGCATGTAACAAACAGAAGCATCTTCTCAATTCTGTACTTAAATCTGTTCTGGTTCGTAGACTCCAGACCCATTCTTTCCATGCACTTTCTCGTGCTTTCAGGGAGGTTGCTTTGCTCTATGGAATTCATATTCATATGGAGCTCAGTTGTGGCTATATCTGTTCTATTTTTTCCTGCTCTATGTGTGTCTTGTCTATTGAGACTGTAAAGTCTTTGGGACTATTTCTTACTATGTATATACATAGTATCTCTCCTGGGAGGCTTTGGTCTTAGGGCCTCTTAGTGCTACTGTAATACAAATAATGGGCACAAATCTCAAGTTCAGTTGAAGTGAAGGACACTTGATTTCATCAAATTCAGCTCTACTATAAGATAGGTGACTGCCTAACTTGGCAGATGTAAGAGGGGCAGCAGAATTTCACTTACCCAGGGTGGTGTAGCTAGGTTAGAATGTGCTTTGGTGCAGAAGATGTTATTGGACCCACATCCCCATGTCTTCCCAGCAGCAGAGAATACAGCTACACCAGGGAGTGTGGGCCCCCAAACTTGTGTGTCCTGATATTTATTTATTTATTTATTTATTTCATAGATTTTTACCCCGCCCCTGCTGCCATGCAGCTTGGGGCGGCTTCCAAAACATTAAAATACAATAAAATCATTAAAATTCTCAAAAATATTATAAAATATTAAAACAGGACTAGGATACAATAAAACCAAAATAGATGGGGGAGTTAAACCACCCCTCCCTACTCACCCTCCCTCCCAAAGGCCTGGGCGAACAGCCAGGTCTTACAACTCCACCAAAATGTTAACAGGCTGGGGGCCAGGTGCGCTTCCTCTGGGAGTTCCAAATCCACGGCCCAACTACCGAGAATGCCCTCTCCATTGTGGCCCCCCGCCAAACACGGGGGACCTCCAGGAAGGTACCCCCGGCAGACCGCAGGAGCCACTCTGGGGCGTGGAGGGCGAGGCGGTCCCTGAGGTATGAGGGGCCCAGACCGTGTAGGGCTTTATAGATCATCACCAACACCTTGAACTTGGCTCAGCATGCTATCAGCAGCCAGTGCAGAGCTCAGAGCACAGGTGTAATATGCTCCTGACGGCCCGTCCCCATAAGAAGACGAGCCGCCGCATTCTGCCTAGCTGCAGTCTCCAAACCAAGAACAGGGGAAGCCCCACTTAGAGAGCGTTACAGTAGTCGAGCCTCGAGGTGACGAAGGCATGGATGAGGGAGGCCAGGTCCGGGCCGGAGACATACGGACGCAGCCTACGCACTAGATATAGCTGGTGGAAAGCAGCCTTAGTGACTGCCTCCACCTGCCGCTCCAGATGAAGGTCCGCATCCAGTATCACCCCCAGACTCCGAACCTGCTGAGCTATAGGAGGGCGAACCCCCCCAACTAGGGGGGCCACCACCCCCTTCGCTCTCCCCACCAACATCACCTCCGTCTTATCGGGGTTGAGCTTCAGTCTGCTCAGCCGCATCCACTC
>QEPC01013045.1:5503658-5529983 GCA_003113815.1 Sphenodon punctatus
CCTACAACCCCCACCCTACCACCCTAGCCCTGTACTAAAAAAGCCCACAAAACAATAATAGCCCCCTGCCACCCCCTGCCACCCCGAAGTGCCCCAAAGTGCCGAGCCCTTTGGCCGTGGCCCTTCAGACCACGAGCCTGCGGCCGCGGACTGAGGCTCAGCCACTGGACACGGTGCTTTAAGCCCCCAGCTACTTCTGGGTGGGGGGGAGGGGACAGGTCAGCCCACGTGGCTGGCCTCTGCATTCCCCCCTGTCCCCCAAAAGCTCACAGTTTGTTGTTTCCTCTCTTCCCTCCTGCAGGTAATGGTGAACAACAGCGGAGGTAGCAGCGGCAGCGGCGGAGCACCCGGATCCCTCTCCCCACCGGCGGCAGAGCTCCAAGAGCCCCCCGCAGCAGTGAGGCAGGCAGGTAGGTGAAAGATCCCAGCAGGCTCTGCACTGCTTGTCCCTATTATAGTTATGCCTTGCACCCATTTTACATCTGTCTCCCCAGGGCAGTGGTCGGCAATTGGTTGGGGAATCCAGCAGCATCTGGTGGCAAAGGGGTGGGGACATCAGAGTCATGGGGATAAGAGGGGCAGAATCACCAGGAAATGGAGGCATGGGGCAGAGGGACATTGCGGGTGAGGCATGCTGTCATGGGGAGGCGGGACTTACCAGAGAGGGTGGAGGGTGCAATAGAAAAGGAGATGGGGTTCAGCAAGCCTATATTGGAGGACACCATAGGACAGAGGAAAGCCACCCTGCCCTCAGTAAAGAACTGGACCTGGCCGTTTTAGTCCCTCCTCCTGCTCTAGCACACCTCCTGCCTGTTGCTCATGGAAGCCCTGTCCCTCTGCTCCTTATCACAGTGTGCTCAACCCCCTGGTAAGTGGTAACTTCAGACTCTCCTAGCTCCTTCACCCCAGGCCAGTGACCCTGCTGTCCCCAACTTCCACACCCTAGTAACGCTTCACCATCTGTTGACCCTCCTAGTCTCAAAATCTGGCCCTGGCTCCCATGCTAAGTGTAAATACAGGCATTATCCATCCACTTGGAGGATCGCATCATTAAAATAGTTTTTGGTATTTTTAAATATGATATCCCTGTTGCTTTTAAATTTATATTTCTTCTTATGTGACCAACCCTCTTTGCTGGCTATTTCAATTCACTTTTCTTCTACCTATAAAAGAAGTGCTCTTTCTTCTACCAAAGAGTTTAAGTTGACTTTTTACCTGCTTCTTTTTCCTATCATTCATATTACACTCACCATAATGGACTGAGATGATGTTACTTAAAATTTTATATACTTCTCACATCTTAAACATTTTAAGAAGGCAGATGGATGCTTCTTTAGCATAGCTTTACAATTGTTCCTCTATTTAAATTCTGTATCTCCCACTCAAGTGCTACATCTTTATAATAACGTAATGACCAGGAGTGTAAAATTCTGAGTGAGCCTCACTAATAGTAGAATCTCATTACAGTTCCTTTAAAATTATATTCTGTTATGATAGCCATATATTGAAATATCCTGTTAGGATTCCTATTCTTTCCCTGAACCATCTAGACAGTACTGGAGAAAAGTCATTACAATAAGGGGTGAAAACAAATGAGACAGTAGTTCGTAAGTCTTGTTCGCCATATAGTCTTGTTCGTCAGTTTGGTGACCACCAGATATTCACTTCCTTTCACCCTGGGGAGGGCGGCTGCTATGGGATGCATTTGTCGGGAGAAGGTCAGTGATGCAGCCCAGGCTAATGTTCGGGTCTAAATCCATTTCCCACTGCCTAATTGAGTGACTTGATGTTCCAAAAACGTGGGGGATTTAGTCGTTCATATTGGGCCACACAATTTAATGTCAGCATCTCCCAATTTTTTACCAGGTGACTACAAAGAAAGTATGTTATTGGTTTCCTTTCATTTTACTTAAATGTTTGAAATGCTGATGAGTTTTTCCCTTCAATATATATCTGTCACTCATTTGCTCATTCTTTAGGTTTGTTTTTATTATTTGTCTGAGGAAGGGTCTTGTTTAGCCTGAAAGCTTGCATACTCTTACCCCCAAAATTGGTCCAAGATATATTTTTTAATTTATTTATTTTTATTTATTTAAAATTTATAACCCACCCCTACTGCCCACAGGGCAGGCTGGGGAGGCTAACAACATTCAGTAAAACAATTAAAATTTTAAAACAATTTTAAAATACAATATGTGGGGAAACCCACCCACCCCCCTCGCCAAAAGCATGACGGAACAGCCAGGTCTTACATATTGTAAGCGTCAGGCGCCTCCGGCGCAATCGCCGCCAGGGAGGCCGGCCCGCAGGGCCACCCTCCNGCCTATGCCAGGGATTCTCTTACGTGTCACTGTGGTATAAGATCGGTTTGTGATGCCAATTGGCCACTAGAAATGTCAGCGAAATATCCTCATTCTGTGCTGTGACCATCCTAACTTCTCTTCCCCACTTGTTACTGGGAAGTTGGACGCATCTGTTTAGGAAAGAGCCAATAGAGATTCTCTGATGTGCTCTGTCCCAGTGCTTTAGGATCTGATTATGATGATAATTGGCCAGCCTGGATGTGTAAACTATAGGTGTTTTTACACACACATTTATCCTGCATGTTTTCTGTTACATCCTGAAATTTCTGTGTATCTAAATCACTCCCCCAGATCTTAAACATTCGGATCTTTGAACTTCTGCGTAGAACTTCTCCCTAACTTTCTGTGTATAAAAAATTTCTCCTGGTAAACTGCTTTGCTCCAGGCATCTGTAGTCACTTGGCTTCCATGGCAGCCTGTCACATCTACAGCTACTGCTACTTTAGGATGTCTCAGGGCAGTTTTTGTCTGAAGAATGCATTCAGGAACTGCCTCAGGGCAGTGTGTGTGTGAAAAAAGAACCCGGAACTTACTTCTGGACTTGTAAACCCAGAAGATTGATAAATCCAGAACTTTGATGTGTGTGTAAAAATGCCCACTGTCTCCTGATTTCTGGGATGCTATCCCCAAAGTCTCAGTTATGTCCCTTCTATGCCTGCCTCAGGGCAGCCCCCCTATGCCTGCCTCAAAGCCACTACCGATCAGTCCTGTAAAGCTGGAAGCATGCAGAAATTGGCCAGTGAATGTATCTGTCAGTCTTTTGGGTTGCTCCCCATCCTCCCTCCCCTATAGCTGTAGAGCTCCACGTCCTCTATAGCTCCTCCACATCCTCCTTCCCCTATAGTTCACATCCTATAGCTGTAGAGCCTCCCTCCCCCAGCCATGCCAGGTGCCTGCCTTTGACTGGCACTGAATAATGTTCTTCAAGAAGATAACTTAAATTCCTTATAAAATTAGGTTCCTTTATCAAATTGTGCCAATAGGTTAATGGGGAGCTCAATGCATAATATCAGAATGGAAAACTGGATGGAAATTTGGGGAAAAAAAACAACTTGAGGCACCTGAGAGAGGTGAGGGTAGGGCGAACCATTCAGTGGATAAGGGACCCACAGTTTCGCCTAACTCTGGGAAGTGTTGGGCTATGTGCTACTATGTAGGATTTATGCAGTCCTGTCAGGTGGTGCAGGACCCACCACTTCCCCCTCAAGACCCTATTTTGGGATGTCCGGAAGCTGGTGGATGGAATAATAAACCATCCAGGCTTAGGGAACTCAGGGCACTTGACATATCAGGGAAAAGGGTACAGTTTGGTTAAGGTTTTATAGATTTATTACCCCCAATTTTTCCTTGATTGACCCAGACTGCACATGTTATATAATCAAAGTTGCGGGCATCTTAAATCCAATTTTGGTGTCTGTTGCATCATTTCATGTGCATGTAACAAACAGAAGCATCTTCTCAATTCTGTACTTAAATCTGTTCTGGTTCGTAGACTCCAGACCCATTCTTTCCATGCACTTTCTCGTGCTTTCAGGGAGGTTGCTTTGCTCTATGGAATTCATATTCATATGGAGCTCAGTTGTGGCTATATCTGTTCTATTTTTTCCTGCTCTATGTGTGTCTTGTCTATTGAGACTGTAAAGTCTTTGGGACTATTTCTTACTATGTATATACATAGTATCTCTCCTGGGAGGCTTTGGTCTTAGGGCCTCTTAGTGCTACTGTAATACAAATAATGGGCACAAATCTCAAGTTCAGTTGAAGTGAAGGACACTTGATTTCATCAAATTCAGCTCTACTATAAGATAGGTGACTGCCTAACTTGGCAGATGTAAGAGGGGCAGCAGAATTTCACTTACCCAGGGTGGTGTAGCTAGGTTATAATGTGCTTTGGTGCAGAAGATGTTATTGGACCCACATCCCCATGTCTTCCCAGCAGCAGAGAATACAGCTACACCAGGGAGTGTGGGCCCCCAAACTTGTGTGTCCTGATATTTATTTATTTATTTATTTATTTCATAGATTTTTACCCCGCCCCTGCTGCCATGCAGCTTGGGGCGGCTTCCAAAACATTAAAATACAATAAAATCATTAAAATTCTCAAAAATATTATAAAATATTAAAACAGGACTAGGATACAATAAAACCAAAATAGATGGGGGAGTTAAACCACCCCTCCCTACTCACCCTCCCTCCCAAAGGCCTGGGCGAACAGCCAGGTCTTACAACTCCACCAAAATGTTAACAGGCTGGGGGCCAGNCTGGCTAGCTTTCACCAGCCAGGACGGGCATGGATCTTGATCACAAGTAGTGGCACTAAAAGATCCCAACAAGGACTCCACATCAGCAGGCACCACCATCTGAAACTGATCCCACAAAACAGGACAGGACAGGTCATCCATAGCCCCAAGATCATCCTCTGCAATAACTGTGGTGCCGAAATCGTGGCGGATGGAGGCAGTCTTATCTACAAAGTACTCAATAAACGGGTCACAGTGGTCACTGGATTGCTCCAGGTCCAGGTGGAGACAGGCAGGACTGACCAAGCCTGTCACCACCCGAAAAAACTCCTCTGGGCGTGACTTTGCAGTTGCAATGAGGTGCTTCTTTGCTGCCTGCACCGCCACAGCATAGGCCTTTAAACTGCTCTTATGCTGTGATCGATCATACTGGTCACGAGTCCGGCACCACCGGTGCTCTAACCACCTGTTTTCCCACTTCAAACAGTGCAGGCCCTCAGTAAACCAAGGAGACCTGCAGGAGACTCAGGAGGGCAACAGACGCCTGGGAGCCACTCTGTCAATGGTCTCGACCAACAAGGTGTTCCAGAAGGCTACGAGATCATCGACAAAGCGGGTGTCAAGGTCCAGGGGAAACTCCCCCAGAGCATTCTGGAACCGATCCAGTTCCATAAGTCTCTGGGGGCGGACCGATCTAATAGGTCCTGCACCATGCCAGGGGCTAACATGCGCCAGGATGCACGCCTTAAGGAGGTAATGGTCAGACCATGACAAAGGCATATCATCGGAACTATTTTTTCTCTGGCCCTTATTACATGAAATGCACCCACTCATGCTCACGCAGATCCGGTGCGTGCCGCCCATGTAACTGCTGCAGTGGCTGAGTATGCATGCGTTGCACGCTCCCATGAAATGTGCATGCCCATCCACCTCCACCCATCGCCTACTCATGGAAAAATGAGCCAAAAGGGTAATTGCTCCATGAGTGGGGGTGCAGCAGGGATCGATGCACACCCATCTCCAATGCAGCTGCGGACCATTTAGAAAGGACCTCTGTCTTTTAACAAGGACAGTCACTGGGTCCAATCCAAGACCTGTGCATGCATCAAGCACAGGTTACAAAAATGTGCAAAGCATGATGAATCACATGTACACCAAGTGAAAGGTGTGCACACATACCATGCATTTGGTGTGCATACATCCTGTACTTATTGATCATGTGTTGTGCTCTTAATGCACACACCTACCAAGCAGGCATGCTTAGTATGTGTTAGGGATGGGCATTCAGACGAAATTACAGATTTGGATCCGTTATGAATTTCGATCTGTAATTCCCACATTTATAGACTTGGATTTAAATGATTTATTTATATCCCGCACCCTCCTGCTAATAGCAGCTCAGGGCGGCTAACAAAATATAAATTAATAAACACAAATGACAATAAATACATAATAATAATATTAATAATATTAAAAATCCCCATGGTGGAGCACAACAAATACAAAATTTTGGCTCTGTAATCAGTGCACATGCTTAAAATGGCCACCAAACCATTCTGTTCATGCACAGCCCTTTTTTAAAAAGGCAGCAGCAGTATCGCCACCATTTTACATATGTGCAATTATTTTATTTTATTTTAATTAAATACGGATCTGTAAACCAAATCTGTAATGACGTGGCCTTTTAAGGATTAATCTGCAACGTCTCATTATGGACAGTTATCGATTAATCCAAATCTGTAATGCCCATCCCTAAAGCAGCACACCTTTATTCCTCTGAGGAGGGTGTAACCAAAGTAGTCAAAGGGGGGGTTGTGCTGTTGCCATGCCTGAATCTCTTCGAGGCCGTTGTCTCTTAGAGAAGTTCTCCCATTTGGGAACCCTTAGGGCTTTTGGATATCTGGCATACTTCCTCCCCTATAGCCAGCCCAATCCTCCTGATAGGGACTTGTCCCATAGTATGTGCACCCAAAGAAACATAAACACTGTCCGTTCTGGGTATAATAAAGTGGAGCCCATCTGTGTCCTTGGAGGTATCCACACAGTCTCTAGCTGGTTTTCAGGAACTGGGTTCCTACCAGCTTGTTTGGTAGGCTACCATCCCATCCTGCCTGGGCTGGAGCTTCCAAAGAAGGCTTCTTCCTCCACCTCTCTCTGTAGTATAGCTCCTTCTTCCCACCAGCTGCCACTGGCCCCACTTCTTCCTGAACTCACAAGTCTTTTATAGCCAGATGTGTGATTAGCCCAGCTGTAGTCTTTTAGGCTTGTTTAGTAGGGATAGGTGAACAGATCACGGTTCGGGTTTGGCTGTTCGGTTCGGCTGCGTTCGGTTCGCCCGTTCGGTTCGCCTGTTCAGTTTGGCTGCATTCGGTTCGTCTGTTTGGTTCGGCAGTTCAGTTAGTTTGCCGGGTTCGGACGTTTGGTGGGTTCGTCGGGTTCAGGTTCGGCCGTTCGGTTCTGCCATCCGGGAAATGTTGTTATGGATGGGGTTTTTTTGTTTTTATATGGTTTTTTATTGGGATTTGTATGGTTTTCTTTTGTTTTTTATTTGGTTTTTTTGTTTTTATATGGGTTTTTTAAATTTATTTTTTATCTAATATTATATCTATCTATCTACACTAAATCTAACTGCTATTAACTATTCTAGATGCTATGAACTAAATGGATTATCTAATAAGTTGAGTATTTATTTATTTATATTTATTTTATAAATTTGTACCCCGCCCCTCCAGCAAGCAACCCAGGACGGTTTCCAATAATAAAAACAGCATATATAAAAACAATTTAAAACCATCAATAACCATACAATCAATTAAAACAGGACTAATAAATAAACAATAAATAAATAAGATGGGGGGCTAAAAAAAACAACCTTACCCCACACTCCCACACTCCCCAAAAGCCTGGGCGAACAGCCAGGTTTTGCAACTTCGCCAGAATGTCAACAGGCTGGGGGCCAGGCGAGCTTCCTCTGGAAGGGAGTTCCAAAGGCGCGGCCCGGCCACCGAGAATGCCTTCTCCATTGTGGCCCCCCGCTTAACACGGGGGACCTCCAAGAAGGCACCCCTGGCAGACCGAAGCAGTCGCTCTGGGGCGCAGAGGGTGAGACGGTCCCTGAGGTATGAGGGGCCCAGACCATGAAGGCCTACTCCTACAAACTTGTACACAGGTCTACTCCTACAAACACTAAAACTAAATCACTAACGCTATCTCTGTCTCTATCACTAAGCTAGCTCCTACAACTACTATCCCTAACCTATCTATCTATCTGTCTATATCTATATCTCTCTATCAATGGGATGGGGGGGAATCACAAACACAAGGTTTCAGTTTAAGGTTTAAGTTTCATTTCAGTACAAAACTGAAATGAAACTTAAAGCAATCTAATAATCCTACTCAACGCCTGCTGTTCAGGAACAGTGACTAGCTCAGAAGGTGTTGTTATGTGGGGAGGCAGATAGTTTCATTTCTTGCAAGCCTCTCCACCCCTGGTGCCTGGAAGTCTGCTCCTCAGTGCTAGTACTACCCCTCCCTGTCACCTTACAGTGAATCTTTTTTTGCCACCCGAACTCACCCGAACGCGATCCTAACTGACCAAACTGTTCGGTCATTTCGCTGTTTGGATTGAGTTCGGTTCGGCCACTTTGTGGTCGGAAGTTCGCTTCAGTTCGGTTGTCCGAACAGGCTGAGTTTGGGCCGAACGTTGAACTTCCAAACCGTATTCGCCCATCCCTATTGTTTAGTTCAAAATGGCCTGGCTTCTTAAAGGGCAGGTGACTTTCTTAGCAATACCTACTGTAAATCTTGTCTCCATGCTCTCTATTCCAGGTTAGTGCTAACAGGCAACCCTGTCACACCATAGACCTTGGATTGCCCCATTGTTTTAAACAATATTATCTAATTCAGCTTCCCCAGAAACATAACTACTTTCCCTTTCCACTATAATTGCACTGAAATTGTAATTCCATTGTCTCTTAGCTTTGTTCCTTTAGTTATATCTCTGCTTGAAGAATACACTTACTCCCAGAGTTTTCAGACTCAGAAAGTCAGCAGTTTGGGTTTATAGTCTCTGCTGGTGTAAATTTGTGCAGTTTCAGTGGCCCATTATTATTGTCATGTGAGAGGGATGACATGTTTAGAATGCTATGTTATCAGTTTTAGACAATAGTATATTTTTGTGGGGGGGGTGTTACATCAATCTGATATATGATTGTAATTGTTAACTTTGTTAAGATCATTCTTCTTAACCTTACACATTGACCTACAACTAGGGCTGAAATGAGAGGGGGATTCTTGTGAGTAATTTACGAGAATCGGGATGGGGCAAGAACCTGGGTGTTCTCGCCCCCCTTCAAGTTCTCATTAATTACTTGAGGGGGGAAGGTTTCACATGGGGGAGGGGGTCTGCACGGGGGCAAAAAAAAAGCCCTCTGCATACCTCCAGCCCCTGCTCACCTCCGGCTCCTGTGTCATTCCCCCCCCCAGCTGCAACCCCCACCTCCTTGAATTCGCGCCATCTCTCAATGAGAAGAGAGGGGTTTCTTGGCTTGGCTCAGCTCGAGGCAAAACGGGAACACACGCCCCTTCTCACCGAGATTCGGTGAAACAATCAAATAGATTTTCAGCCCTACCTACAATAAAGACAATTCAGTGGTTTGAGGCTTCCACTATTATAGACATTTCACATACCACTGAGGTCCCACATATATTGAGGGGACCCTTAAGGTTCCTTCCAACCCTAAAACTATGATTTTTTGTAGAAATGAGAAGTTTATAGCTGGCAAGTTGTATATGATTCTCTATCATAATTTTATTCTAATTTTCTTAGCCAAACTGTCAAAAACCACCCACCCATCTCAGGTAAGAGTGGAATTTGAGTGTGATGAGAGAGAAGGAAAGGATGTGGCCATAGTGATGAGGTACATTTTCCAAGGGATTATTTGCCATCTCGACATTTTTTTATTAGATGCTGGGACACTTCATGAAAAAATATGAACAAGGACATCTTTAGATATAACAAAAATCAGGTTTCAAAACCCCTAAGCCTGTGTTTGACCATTGTGTGTAAGCACCAAATGATTACAACACCAATTAGGCCACTCGTTGAACACACAACGTGAACACCATTGCATCGCAAGGACAATTTGCGAGTTTCAGCTGAACATGTGACCAATGTTGTGTCTAATAATATTGTGTGGCGTGTTAGCAGGTACAACACAGGGAACAAGGCAGCACTGCTTGCATGCTGAGATCAGGTGGCGAGTAAAACACCGATTTGCCCCAACGTGGGCTATGTGTCGAAGCAGCACCACATGGTGAACACAGGGCCAAACTGGTGTTCATATCAAGGTCAAAACACACATTCAAACACCCATTGATGTTATGTCTAAAGACACCCCAAATCTCCATGACAGTGATGACTATTACTTGACAATTTCTGCCCAAGTTACCTTAGATCTGTGATAAGCTGCATCTTAGTTTTGAGTTTCCAGAGTTTACGCTAATTGCTAGATACTTTTCTTTACTAATCCAGAAGCCATTAAGCACAGTGAATAGATAGTCATTAGCCAAGGGCTTCGTTTTGTGCTTTTCTATGTAGAATAGGTTTTAAGAAGGAAAAAATGAATTGCATCAGATTCGGTACAGATATCCTAAGAACCCAAGGGGGAAGGAGGGGGGACACAACAACACAGAATCAGAGCAGTGTCTATATACATAACTGTTAGCACTTTTCAGTTTTCAGTTTTATCTGATAATATATAAACCCTTTAAAAAAATAAATCTCCAAGGCAACGTGAAATGATAGAGATAAAATACTCCTGGAAAATGGGACTATTAAATTCCATGCTTGATAGGAACACTAACTGCACTACCAGGAAAGGAATTCACTCACTGAAGCATTTATTGTGGTTTCATTGACTTGAAACAAAGAATTAGAGCTAACCAAAATCTGTTACCGCCCACCCTATCAAAGAACCTCAGCTATTTTAATTCGAAATAAATAAGATTTCATTTCATGTTGAGCTCTTTGTGGCCAAAATTATGAGAAAATATTTAAGCCCCCTCATGTATCTATACTGGATACTGGCTTGCTGAACAGTTTAGCTTTGTAGAACTCCTTTAAGACTGGTCCTGAGTGTTTCATAAAACCATAAGGTAGATATAACTCACTTATGACTTTACTCTATATGAGCTTTGGGACTATGTTCAAACATTTAATACTTCTTTGGAAATTAGATTTATATTAGTCTTCCTATCACAGCTTCCACAGTGACATGTTTTGAACTTGTTTGTACTTTGTCTTTGCATTTTTGTTTGCTTTAAGAAACCAAATAAAATAAGTTTACAAGTTTATTCCCTCTTTTCAGAGTGGTGTTATCAGTTAATTGGATGCCATGCCACCTATGTTGTTGATTCTGGTCTTACATACCATATAAACTTACTAAAATTAGTAGCCCGATAAATCATGTAGATGAACAAATGTTCATAGATTGGGAGTTTATTGATGTAAAACGAGTCTTTTTAGTCTGGTTTCCTATAGGAAGGTGTGTGTGTGTGTGTGTGTGTGTGTGTGTACATGCACGTGCTTCTTTAGGTGCTGCAGGCAAATGTCAACCAGAATTTTCAAGAAGGCAGTAAACCCAAAGGAAATGAGGGCTCCAACAATTTGCAAAAGTGGGTACTCACAAAAGGGAGAGCTTTTCCTTTGCATAACTAAAACATTTCTTTGATTTACAGTGAGTATTGACCTCCTTAAGGAAGCCAATCATGATTAGTTTGGGAGCTCACTAAGAAGAGCTACTTGTTTACTTATGAAAGGGAAGTATTTATATTTGGGGAAGGGGGACATATTAGAAGACTCTAGAGGTGTGCACCAGGGGCCCATGTCATTTTTGTTTTCATAAATATCAAATTTTCATTTTCGTTTTTGCTTTCCTTTTCATTTCCTTTGGTATCAATGGAAAACACATTTTTGGCTGTATCTTTTTTGTTTTTTATTATATTTGGATGAAACCTGGAGTGGTTATACCTTCAATGGAAGGCATTAAGTGTAAGATTTGATAAAGGAATCCAATTTTAGAAGCAGTTGAATTATATTATTTTGCAAGAATCTTCATATACATTCTTAGCTGTAACAACTTTGTCTCACATTTAATATAGATTAAACTTGGCAAGTTTATACCCCTTCCCACATTTAGTATTTCTGCCAACTTTCAGAAGGATTGCCCCCTCCCTTCATACCTTCAAATCCCTCCTCAAGACCCACCTTTTCCATGCTGCCTTTCCCAATGCCCTCTAGTCTTTCCCCTTGCTCTTACTGTCAGCCCTCCTCTGCTGACTGCTGCTACCGACCACCTTGTAACCAAGCCAAGTACACGCACCTGAGACTTCGCATCCGCCTGAATGTTTGTTTGTCTTCTCCCATGTCTCTCCCGCTGTCCCCTCTCCTTGTCTCCCCCTCCTTGTCTTTTAGATTGTAAGCCACAGGTAGGGACCGCATCTGATTGTATGTTCTGTACAGCGCCAGGTTGCAACTGGCGCTTTATAAATGTTTAATAATAATAATAATAATAATAATAAAGGGTCCTGGTGGTATAAACAATCAGCTTATAAATGTATGTCTGACTGTAACATCTTTATAGTCCAACCAGTGTACGTGAAATTTGGCAGTGATGTATATCTCTGTTTCATGGTCATCTCTGCCAAATATACAAAAGATTTGATAAAGGGTCCCAATTTTATATGCCTGTACAGCATGTGCAGAGAAGGAGCCTGTGCCAGGGATTATCTTATGTATCACTGTGGTGTAAGATCAGTTTGTGATGCCAAACCAAATATCCTCATTCTGTGCTGTGACCATCCCAACATCTCTCCCTCACTTGTTACTGAGAAGTCAGAAGCATCTGTTTAGGAAAGAGCCAATAGATAGTCTCTTATGTTCTCTGTCACAGTGCTGCAGGATGTGATTGTAATGATAATTGGGCTGCCTGGATGTGTAAACTATGTCTCCTGATTTCTGAGGTTCTATCCCCAAAGTCCCAGTTATGTCCCTTCTATGCCCGCCTGAGGGCCACCCCCTATGCCCACTTCAAAGCCACTACCGTTTGGTTCTGTAAACCTGGAAGCATGCAGTAATGTGCCAGTATGTTTCTGTCAGTCTTTTGGGTTGATCCACATCCTACCTCCTACAGCTTCCCTCCCCTTGCCATGCCAGGTGCCTGCCTCTCTCTGGCGCTGCATGTGATATTTATCTGAATAAAGGGTCTTCACGGGGAAAACTTCAATTGCTTATAAAATTGGGTTCCTTTATCAAATAGTCCTGTAATTTGGCATAGAAGACAGGGAAGGTATGTGATACATTTCTGCCAAATGTTTTGCAAACAGAATGGAATATAAAAATGTTACAGCTGAAAATGTAATTTCAAGTTAATGACTTATACCAACAGGACCCTTTATCCAATCTTTCTGAAAATTGGTAGGAGTGTTAATCTTGTGGAGAGATATAATAATCACAGGACTATTGAAAATTGGATGGACGATAAAGTGGGTGTAGCCATAAATGTGTATAGAACTTTTCTTAAATTCACAACATTCAATTGCTTCTAAAAATCAGTCCCCGTTATCTAATCATTTTTAAAAATGGTACACATAGTGCCCTCCATTTGGGGTACAATCTTTCCAAGTTTAATCAGAAGTGAATAGGAAACAAAAAAGCTATAGCCGATAATACATTTTTTAGTTTTTTCCCTTTATTTCAAAAACAAAAAAGTTTTCATTTATTATTAGTTTTTGTCACCGGGGAGGGGGGAAGAAACTCTGAGACACATACTCACACTCCCAGGCATGCGGTACTGTCATGGAAGGCTCTCTCGGCTATACAGAGGATGGGGGTTGGATATGCCCGTCAGGATAGAGTGTTGACCTTCATCTCTAATAAAAGAGAACAGGCCTCTATCATCATTGGGCACACTGATCCAGAGAGGCCATAAAGTACCCACACACACCCTAATGCACACACTCGGGGCGAAAGGATGGGTCTGGGGAAAACCGTGCAGGGGGGTACTGTGCAGGAAGGGAACCACCCTGGATTGAGAGGGAGGAGGTGGGGTCACGCATGCTCTGTGCTACCCATGAGGGGATGGGCCCTGACAGGGAGGTAAGGGGGAACTCGCCCACACACCCACTCACTCACCACTCACTTCTCGACTCACTCAGTAGTCACTCAAGGGATTGCCAGTAGGGAGGTCCACCCATACACGGTCTTAGGTCAAGCTCAAAACTCTCACAGCCATGTAAGAAACAAGAGAACAAATGCAAGGGGGCCAGTTTCTCTGCAATCACCAGTGCTGCTCTGAATGCGGCACCGGTGTTTATGTGGGAAGACCCGCCCCCGTACGTGCCCGCAGGTGCTCTGAGCAGCATGGCAACGTCGGGGGCATGATCCAGGGCAAGGCCGGGGAGGCAAGAGGAGCTTCGGTGCATGGAATTGCTGGGGGCGTGACTGAGGGCCCTGCAACATTTGCCGGTGTTGTTGCAGGGGGTGATGGCACCAGGGTTCCCTGTTCTGCTCCGGCTTCCTGACATCCCCTAGCGCGTCGGCTCTGCAGTGAGGGTCAGTGGAGGCTGACAGTTTTCTTTTTCATTAGTGCAATAATGATAATGAAAATGACAATTTTTGTTATCATTATTATAACAACAAAAACAACATTCACACCCCTAGAAGACTTCTACAAATTCAAACTCAGAGAATAGACACAGGCACAAATGTGGAAATGTAGCATCTTTAGATTCAAATAAAGGGCTTGACTGAAGCCAAATGTAGTGGACTCTTAGCAGGACGATAATTTTTGGCCACCAGAAAAATGCTAGTATCATCTAGAGGTTTTGCATGACATTACTGAAACACTTGCAAATGACTAGAATTTTAGACAGAATGGGAGAACAACTTCCAGCTGGCTTCCTTTCCCAGGACTAGAGCAGGGAGAGGGGAAAGAAGAGGGCACATAGCAGAAAGATCACACCACATACTCTGTGGCCACTTCGAAATCAAATTCCCCATAGAGAGGAAAGAGGAAGGGGAACAAGCCCCTGGGTCCTAAACAGGGCGGGAACTCAGCTTTTACTTTTTCTCAGTTATCACCGAGAATGGCGATTCTCATCTTGTTTTTAATCAGAAACAATAACCTAGAGAATTTCTGTCTCTCGACAATTCTTGTTAGAGAATCTTTTCTCGAACTACCATTTACAAGATTGTCATTTAACATTAGATTGCTGGTTACCCAATTACTATTTACTGGGTGGTTGGTTACCATGTACTGGGTTGTTGTTTACCAGGTTGCCTGTGAGCCAAATCCAATCACCAATAAACACGATAGCCAATAAACCAATAAACATGGTAATAAACCAATAAACAATAAGCATGGTAACAAACTAATCAACCAATAACCAATAAACACCAATAACCAAATAGCTAATACAAATAAACCAAAAATTAACAACAATAAAAACACAAATAATTAATAAACCAATAACTAATAACCACCAATAAAAAACAATAAATAACCAATAAACCAATAGCCAATAAACATGATAAATTGCAAATCACAGTAATCGGTAATGGCAAACGGTAAATTGGGATAATGATACAACCAATTAATGGCAAAACACACGGAAACCGGTAAACATGGTAAATGATAAATGGTAAATTGTGGTAACCAATAAATCGAGTTTTATCCAAGATCTGGATTGGGGTCAGAAAAAGCTGCACTGCAACAGGACAGGATTTGTGCCCCCCAGTTTGGGCCTGGGGACAAATGCCCCTCCTGTCCCTATGTTAGCTAGTCCCCTGCTTACACACCACAAAGCAAAACTGGATTGGGCTTGTAAGGGTCTGACAATCATAATTTCTGATCCTACCTCCTGCACTATGGGGAGGGGCTATGCCCATCGGACAGCATATCCACCCTGAGAGATAGAGAAGGACGGAGATAGGAGGGTGGGGAAACTAAAATTCCTGATTTATCTAGAAATTTTATACAGATACATTGAGCCATAGTGAAGTTAGTTTGATTGTGTCCACTTGCCCAAGAAGAAAGATTGGTCTAAGTTATTTTGTAGCGATAAAAAGGTGGAAACCACCTTTGTACAAGGACCTATGCAATTCATCATGTTAGTCCCATTTAGGCCCTCAAGTAGAGTGATTCATCTGACTGCACAATTACCAAAACGTCTATCAGGAAAGATATTGAATGCATTTCAGGGGGTGTGCTCAAGGGGATTATGTTTTATCACTGTATTTTGGTCATAAACTGCATGGTGCAAAACTCTTTTCCTTAATTATTTCTTGTAGTGTACCCATTGTCCTAGGGATAAAAATCTGCCTTGAGGGATTGTTTTAATTTATTTATTTTTTAAAAACTTCTTTTAATAAAACATGAACTGACTAATTTGAAAGCTGTGTCATGTTGTAATAGCAGCAACATTTTTAAATTGCTGCAATAAAATTACCAAATTGCTGTAATCAAGAAAGAGATCTGAGAAGTCATGTAGGTCAAATGGCAAGTTCATCCATGCATAGAACAAGCAAAATTACCTATAAAAGGGAATTAAAAAACATAAATAATCTGTAAAAAAAACAACAACTGAAGCCCTGGTCTTTCACCTTAAGGGAATGCGTGCCTCTGCAATGCGATCCTCAGGGCATTCAGTGCTGGAAGTAGCTCATGTTGCTGGCATGAATCCCGTTCACTTTAAAGGGGCTCATGCTGATGCTGAATGCCCTGGGGATCACACTGTAGATTAGAACCCTGCTCCACCGTCATGACTTGAGGTATGTAGTTCACTACTATTCAAGTAGCGCCATTGAAATAATCAGGAGTGAAACAGATTCCTCTTTTCTCTTTGTGGAGTAGTTATGGACAGCGAAGATACGGACAGAGGCATTCTCAGTGGCTGTTTCCCAACTATAGCATTCTTGCCTGCTGAGGTTTGTTAAAGCATGAGTCTGTGTGTGTTCTGGAAGAACTGTAAAATGTTTTTGAATAGGTGGCTTTTGGTTGTTGAGCTTGGAGTAGGTATATTTTAAATGTTTTTTCCTTCTCTTTTAAAATGTGCATTACTTGGTTTTATTGTAAGCTGCCATGGCCCTGCTTTTCTAGGCAAGCTTATATATATATATATATATATATATATATATATATACACACTTTTCTGCAATCTCTTCTTATTTCCCCCTTCCCCAATACTGCCCTCTTTTCCGCATGCATATACACAACAACATTTTGTGCAAAAAGACTGTTTTTAAAATGATTATTATTTAAAGTGCAAAAAGGCATTGTGCTAGGGGAGTGGAAGCAGGACCTGCTGATCTGGATCTCTAGTGGAATAGGGACTTCTTTGGTCTGCGTTCCATCAGACCTGGATTAGAGCTAAATCTACCACTAATGGTGATTTCAGATGTGACGATAGCATGGATTTCCATGCTTTTCCAACCATGGAAATCTGTGCTCCTGTCACAACTGAATGCAGTCGCCAGATGTTGCCCCGGTCTGAAACCCAGGTTTACACAGGTCATGGCGGCACTTAGCTCAGGCTGTTCCTGGATACCGTTCCTGAGGAATTGCCCAGGATAAGCACTGCCACAGTCTGTCCAACAGACTCCTGACCAGGGTAAAGTGGGCCATCAGGTTTGATAGCCTGCTTTATCTTAACCTGGTTTGGATCCACAGCACTTCTGGGCAGTCATAGTGGCCTCATAGGTTGCTATGGCCACCCGTGAGGGAGGGGGGGTGGGCTGCTTTGAACAGTATGGGGCTTTGTGGACGCACATCTGAGCATCTCCCCATCCCATCCCAGGCATGGGACACTCTCATTTTTGTTTGGTGCACAGGCTGAATCCTTCCCAGAGTGAGATCCTCATTCTGGGAAGGATTAAAGCATGATTGTAAGGGGGGGGGGCACCCAGGACCTCACGGGGCCCTGGGGTGTCACTCTAGGGAATTAGCTCTCCCCCTGTTATGCCCCTTCAGCCTTGAGCTAATCTGAACCCTCTCCTTCCATGCAGGGGGTACCCTCTCAGGACACACCACACACAGTCCAGAGGGTCTTTAAGTTCTCAGTCCTTTATTGGGCACAGTACTTGGACTGCCAGCTCATCTGCCTTCACCCTGCAGGCCCAGGTCCATCTCTCCAGACTTCAGGAGCAAGGCAACTATAACCCCCAAAATCCATCCAGCCAGGCCTTACAACCCCAGGCCAAGCCTTCCCCCAGGCAAGAGACTCCCTCCTGGGTATAGCCTCTCCACAATACCTGGGTCCTGCTGGTTCTCCAGTCTTTCAGAACCCTGGACAGCATAGACCAGGAAGGCTTTCAGGAAGATGTTGCTCCTTTGTCTCCCTGGTAGAGACTGAGCTCTTCACTCAGTCTTTCTCTCTATATATATACAGCAGAGTGGGCGTGGCCAGGCTTCTACTTTCCTAAGCCTTAAAGGGTCACTAACCTGCCCACTCTAATACAAGGGTTGTCAGCTGTGATCCACACAGGCTGATCCCCAGCTATGGGGTGTGGCAGGGCATGTTCAGTCATCTGGCTGACCCATGCAGCCCCCTTCTTAAAGGTGCAGCAGCCCCACAGGACTGCTCCCTGCTACAGTGATGGTGCTGACTAAAAACACCAAAATACTCACTTCAGCTCTGTAACATAGTGAAATTTTTTTGGGAAAGCAGCATCTGAATTATCAAGGAGTCAAATTTCTACATGTTGAAAGTGAGCAGTGTCAGATGATAGATACTCATAAGAAATACAAATAAGTCATTCAACTATACGGTATTCTTATTGACAAATAGTTAAATAAGCATCAAATATTATGCAGTGGAGTAACAATTCAAACTGAACTACCCTCATCTCATCCTCCAACGACCTACTACCCAGCCCTGCTCCTGTTGAAATACAATTCTTATTTTTTTTTAAAAATCCAATGATAAATAACAAATCTAATCAAATTTTTACCTACATCCTCATTCCCCAAAGTTTACTTGCATATGTTTTTCCTTTTACTTCCCACAATCCCAAGTACCTCTGCATGGGATCCACACAGGATCTGCATGGATTCCACACAGTACAAAGTCTTCACTATAGATTTGCCTACGGTTTGCGTGCATATGTGTGCACACGGGTTGCGCGCAGTTTCCATGGGTCATGGGGTTGGCCCCATCATTTTATCCTTCAGGATCACTCTCATCCCCTTATAGCTAAGCTAAAAAGGTGCCCTTGCAGCTTCCCAACATCTCAGTTGTATGTTGCCCTTTTTCTCCCTATGTTCCCCCTTTCTTTGTCTCCCCTCCTTTGTCCATACAAGAGTGTAAGCCATTTGGGCAGTGATCTGTCTCTAATCATATCTAGGGATGTGCATTTGGGTTTTGGGGTGGGGGGGAAACCCCGCAAACACAAAAATGCCCTTTCAGCTTCCTTATTTGATACACAAATATTGCTACCCTCCAATTTTCTGGGATGTGGTAAAGTACATTCACTGATACCAGAATCTTTTCCTGGTTATTGTAGGATTACCACCTGCACATATGTACATACACTCTGGGTAATTTCAGACGTTATGATACCACGGTCAACCACAGTGAACACCCTGTGGTGGCCATGGTACTGTAACGTCTGTTGTGCGTTCCGCCAGATGGTCACCACGGTGAACCTCCGACAGGAAACACATTGACCATGGTTCTGGACCTCTGGATGCCCAGAGGTCCAGAACTGTGGTTAGCTGGACCACAGTCTGGAAACGGTGAAAAGTAACATCTGTTACCTCTGCCAATTCCGGACCGTGGCCCAGATCCTGATGTGGGATTGGGTGCAGCGGTCGGATTGGCCGCTGCACCTGCCCATCCCCTGGAGGGTGGGTAGCCGGGGGAGCGCAGGGGGGTAGGGCTGTGCAGCTACATGTCATGACGTGCAGCCCCACCCCCTCCCCGATCCCCTGTAGGAATCAGGCCAACACATCTAAAGGACAGATGGCCTTGATAAGAATGGACCCCGAAATTCCCATACAATGGGTACCACCAGCCCCACTCTTGCTATGTAAACTGAGGCCAAGGGACCTGAGAAGAAGGGCATGCAAAAAGCCCCCAAGAACCAACTGAGGCCGGAGAACATGGGGATAGAGGCTTGACAGGGAAGCCTCCCCATGCGAGATGCATAAGCAGAAAGTGGGGGTGCAGATGAAAATGGATAGAAAGTAAGGATCGGGCCCAGCTACCCTAGCCATAGCAACAAGGAGACACTCATGGAAAGATACTAGCCAAAGGTTGAAAAACAGACTGGAAGGGAGAGCCCTCTGAGTAAAGAATGGGGTCATTAAGCAGGAGGGCTCACCCTGATTGTAACAAGGAACTGGTGGCCAGGACTCAGTATAGGAACCCCCCAATCCCTGCATTCCCCAAGAGAAACCAGACACATACCCATTGTACTCTAAAGACCGTCGTTAGCCTTACCTCTCCTCCCTGTGTCTTCTGTTTATAGTTTCTCCCTGTGACAAAGATATCTTGGGCATCTAGTATAGCCCTCTTTGTCATGGAAGTACCCACCCCTCATCAGTCTATTGTACACTCCAAGTGATCCTGCGTAGCCTCCCAGAAACCTTTTCTCAGTACCCAATAACTGCCCCACAGTTTCCCTTCCACCTCTGAGAAGGTTTTGGACCCAGCTACATGCAGTTGCTCTGCACGTGTCTGTGCTAAGGATTTTCTTCCAGACTTAGGTCTGTCCTTTTTGCTTTTTCCTCCATCCCCTGAACTCCGCTGGATCTGTGGGCTGCCTGTCCCGTCTGAACAGGCCAGGAAAAGGTAACTGCAGGTCCAGACTTTCCCAGCAAACTGGGGAAGCAATCTTTCTCTTCCTCCCTGTCTCCTCCTCTCTCTCTATCGCATTCTCTGCCCCCCCCTCACTGAGCCAGACGCGGAATACCCCCCCCCCTCTCTTCTCCTACCATCCCCACAAGCCGCTTGTGTTTTAAACCCAACCAGCCAGACCGGGGCTGTGTTTCTGTGTTTCTCTGTGTTACAAACCAATAAACCAGTTGTTTTTGAATACCTGTCTCCTTCTCTCTCTTTCTATTTGGGGAGGATACATAAACTTCTGTAGTGTTTATGTTTACTGTCCTCAGATTGATCCCTTGAACACGAGGGGACCCCCTAACTTGGCTAATTCCCCTAAATTTAAAGATAGAGAAGATATTGGGGAACCAACCCCCCAATAATCTCACGTGGCAGGGGGTCTCGTGTTAACAGCCTGATTCCTGACCGGGATCCGAAATGGATCCCGGTACGTGACTGGATGTGGCGATTGCATGTCTGAAATTACCCTCTCTCTCTTTCTCTTGCATGTGCTGAGGGCCACACCAATTTTTATGTAGTGAGGTAACACACACAAGGTGATAATAGACATAACGGGGGCCTGCTATGGGCCAGATATTCACCATCATGTCTATTTCAGGGCCACCAGATGTGTACCTGCAGTTGCCCTGACATGGGTAAGCAGCTGGCCCAGATGTGGTTCCCTAGAAGATCCTAGACCCATAGCAAGGGCCACCCAGGCAGGCTAACTTGGGCCATAGTGGGCCTATGAATGGCCACAATGGCTACCCATCATGGAAGGGTGGGGTTTGCTGGAGGCAAGCCATGGGCGAGGATGCCCACCTGCATGTTTGTTCTCTTCCCTCAGTGGGGGTGCGGGAGGGGAAGACCCATCAGCCAGACCGGTTGGACGCATGTTTATTCTATGCCCCAACCTGACCTCGTCAGGCCGGTCTCCCTTCTGGAGCATGTATTGTAGCCAGTGTGCAGGCTGCACATTTATTTTTACCCTTTGAATAATAAGTGTCCCTTAAAAAAACTGTATTATATAATGGGTGATGAACAAACAAACAAAAACACAAACAACAACTGGATAGTAAGGGTTATATGCCTCTGACTTCTCCTTTGAACTTTTTTCACTAATCAAATTTCGGGGGGGGGGAGAAGTTGTATTTTATTTTAATATGCTTTTGTAATCTGTGGTTTCGATCTGAATATTATTCATCATTTCAGTAGCTCTACGGATTCCAGGTTTGGAGCAGCTGGCAATTTCTGGTGGCTCAGTTTTTTTTTTTTACTTTAAGCCCACTTTTCATTATGCAATAGTTAATTTTACTTTGGCCATGGAAATGGAACCATGGAAGAGCATGACTTTTTTGGCAGTGGGGTGGAAACAAACCATTTTCTGAAGATTGGCTGAAATTTAAATTGCAGGAGCTATTTTAAAAAAGTTTTCCGATGCTTCAAAAATCAACATTTAAATACATTCTAATCTTGCAATAATATAAACAAATTAGATTCTCTCCATTTAAAGTTTCTCCCATTAATTTTGGTCACTCTGTTTGATGTGTGAACTTTCTATTTTCTTTGTTGAGTTATCGAATGTCTTTTCTTAGCAGATTTTACAAAACAAATTAAACTCATAATTAACACAATCTTTAGACTTGATTTAAAAAGTACTCTGATAAAAGCAGTTCTTCGTGTGATATCTTTTTATTTGGTGCATACAAAATCCTTTCCCCTATTAAGCCAGAAATAATGTTGGATCAAACACATTTTCATATAGATATAAAATGTCAATTGTTCACTTTTAGATTACTGAGAAAAGCCTAAACTGCATCTCTTTGAATTCTATTTGCAGTATAACAGAACATCCCTTTAGAAAGTGAAGGTCATATTCTCCTTACTCTTTGCCCAAATTAGTGCATTCTGCTGCTGGGCTAAGAAGGTACAGTGATGCTATCATTGTGGCTTCCCCTGACTCTTTGGGATCCCGTGAAAGCTTATGTGAGTGGACCCATTGACATTTGGGAGATCTGGTCTGGAGTTTGCATAGAGTGGAGTGTTAAAAGAGCTAGGTGCAGTGTAAGTTGTGTGCCTTCAATTCTCTTTGGATAGGTGACCAAGAATTAATGATACTCCTCAGTTATTCTGTTTGTGGCTGTTATTTTGCAATCACATGGGAGAAGACGTTTTGTGGGGCAATGTTTTGGTATACAAGCAAATGGTGACCATGGATGAGGGGTGGCCAACTGCCAAACTATGGCTCGGGATCTGCATGCATCTCTTAAATAGTTCCAGTATGATGGCTGATACTGCTACTCAGACTCTTAGCAGCCAGGACTATAGAGCACCAGTTCCACAAGCCATTCAGGAAGCAGCCATGCCTTGCATGGATTCTATGGGTTTAAATGTTCTTTGGATCAGTACCCCTGCCTTACCATCTGTCATTATCTGACCTTCCCACTGTCAAAGAGCCTGCAAGGTTGGAACTCCCTCTCCCTGTATCCCACAGGAATACAGAGTGTTCTGTATACTGGGGATGGGTCAGTGGCCACCCTAGAGCAGAGATGAGGGCATGTGCACAAGGGTAAAGGACAAATCCAAGGCAGAGATCTCGACCCATCTCACCCCAACTTCTCAACCCAACTTCTGGAACTTGTACTCATTTTCAAAGTGGCTCCTGGGAAGGAAAAGGTTCTCCACCCCTAGGAAAGGGGGCATAGGAAGTGGGACAGAGGGGAGGGGGGTACTGGCTAGGGAGTAAGGGGTAAGAATGGGACACGGGAAGTGCTGGGCAGGATTTAGGAGGGTAGGAAATGGGAACATAGTAATTACAGTTCCATTTTCCTTATTTTTTCCCTGATCTTTCAACATTCCCTTTTGAAAGAGAGACACAGGCAACTTTCAGACACACCACAACCACCCCTTGCATATTCTGTCTGCGGGAGGGAATGCGCAGCCAAGATATGCATGGGGTGCCACCGGTCTGAAAGTCTCCCCATGCAGCTCTGCCGGCAAATACCCGCAGCGATACAGAGCAGGAAAACCTCTGTATTTGCTGGCAAAACCCCACAGGGGGGCTTTCAGACTTTTGGCATACTGTGCATATCTTGGCTGCGCATTCCCTCCCACAGACAGAATATGGGTAGGGGGAGGTCTGAAAGTGGCCTCAGTCAGATACCTGTGTTCACTGCATTTTCTCCACTGGTAACAACGAAGAAGAGAAAACTTAGTGAACATGAGCCTTGCCCCCTACTGATAGTGATATTGGGTATTTTCAGACNTTCATAGCATTATACACATGTAATGAACATCCCATTCAGACAGGGTTCATTCCTGAAGGATTGGGCCCCTACTCCTCACTCAGGTCAGATCTGAGGCAGTCTTTCAGACTATTATCTCTTTATTTCAGTCACAGACTGACTATACCAAGCTTGGGCAAAGTTCCCACACCCAAGAGCTGTATACCAAAATATTCATATCACCACGAGCCAGAAGGCACTTTACATTGAACACTGCTCCTCTCATTCCCAAGGACAGGGCAGAACACCTCAAAGGAGGTGGGGCCAAAGTGATGGGCAGGCCAGCCTTAAAGGGGCAAGCCTCATCAAAACATCACTTTTTCAACTTTTTCAAGTTTCTCATCAGATGATTATGTAAAGCTGGCACTGTAGCTTTAAGGCTGAATCAGAAATTTACAATAATTCATTTTAAGGTTTTGCCTTCTCCGAACATGTAGAGCTGTGAACAGAAAGTCCTGATTTCTCCAGGTTACCAGGGCTGCCCTAAATGACCTGGGGAGAATGGTGCTTTCTCTTTCCGGCATAACTCCAAAGTTCCTAAGGCCTGATCTCTTTCTAACATGACTTCCCACTGTTGCCCTGAGAAACCTCTAATTTCTTCAAGGTACCAGTGGTGTCCCTAGCCAACCTGAAGAGACTGGAGGGGCTTCCCCTGGAGGCAGGCGACTCTGAGTCAAATCCTGCAGTTTCTGGGTGAGACCTGGACAGGTGTAACTGTAGCCCATGAGTTATGTTGAAGGGCTCCCAGTACATGGGATCCATGAATAAACTTGAAATGACAAGATGAGTGTGAAAAGGCACTGGTGTAAAATGCATGCCTGCAGGATCTGAAACACGGGAAACCCAGCCAACAGAGGGCCCATCGTGATTCAAGAAGGGCCCCAAACATAAAGGGCCCATTTGCAAAAAAAGACATATATGCATAGCATATATGCATAGCATGCACAGTGCTCGTAGTGCTGGGAGCCACAGCACCTGAAGGGGATATTATGTTTAACATCCATACATCTAGGCCACTTTTAGACGAGGGGGAAATCTAGCAGATTGAAAAATCCTGATTGTTAAAAAGTCAGGAGTGGAATGAGGGCGTTTACACGCACCGGAAGTCTCATTGAAAACAGCAGCACCTGGAAGCTTGCTTATTATTTTTAAAAACACATTTGTTGAACCTCAATATCAGGGTTTTCGAAATTCGGTTTTAAAAATGATGCGTGAGCCTCCGGGTGCCTCTGTTTTCAGTGGCTGCCAGTGAAGTCCAATGCATGTAAATGCCACACACACCCCACCGTGAGTGACTTTTTCAAAAGTGGATTTTTCAATCTGCTAGATTCGCCTGCTCATCTAAAAGTGGCCATTTTAAAAATAGTGCTTAAACATGCTGTGTTAACTGTAGTAACACTTTCCTGTTCTAATGGATGAGTCAAATAGTTCTATGCTAAAAGGAGAGCCCACAGATCCATTTTGCACAGAGCCCCAAACTCCCCTTGATCAAACACTGCACAAACAACTAGAAATCAGGGAGAAAAATCTTTTCAGGTCTTGTGAGGTGCTCGAGTACTACATTAAGCCCAATAGATTCCCTTAGAGGATTTGCTCTCAGCATATAAATGTTTTTTAGCAGAGTATGCCATACTTTTTCAACATTTTCTCCATATCCCTTTTTTCATGCTTTCTTCAGATTGACCAGAGGAACACCTCATACACTCCCCACCCCCACCCCCCAATAAACCCTTTCAGAATGAGATGAAGACACAGTGCTCTCATTCTGATATTCCCTTTCATTTCAGTGGCTCTTATGGCTCCCTGGGTGACAATAGGTTTGAATTTCCAATCGGTTTTCTGGCACAATGTTTCAAAAATTTGTTTAGATGATTGTTTAGTGTCGGCCTAATGACCACAATCAAACTTGTAATGAAAAAATGAGTTTATGGGGCAAGCAGAAGCCCGCTCATGAGTTCTGAGAAGCTGCTCTGACTTTTCTGCCAGAGTTGAATAATAGAGTGAAGATAGAAATGTTAGCTGAGTTGCTTTTGTTTCTCTACCTTAGCTTATGTATTTGTTCCAACAACAGCATACAATGAACACACCCCATTACATGTTAGGTGCATTAGATGCAAACAAACCTTAGCTATAAATTACTCAGAAAATTAAGAGATGGGGACAAAGTAGTTCAGCTGATATCTCTTATTGGCCCAAGTTCTGCTGATGAGTGAATGCAAGCTTTGGGGCCATGTAGGACTCTTCTTCAGATATACAAGAAGTCAGAACTGATATATGGAGGGATGAGGGAGTTGTTAGGGAATCGAAGCCATTAGTATTTCAAATATTCATATACAATGAGCCCGAACCAATAATCAAATGATAAACAGAATAAATGCAGGCTGGGATGCATGTGTGACCGGTCACAGAAACACCCAGAAATTTACTCTTCTTTTGAGCTCCAAAAGAAGCAGCAACTAAAGGGTTAAAACCCATGGAAACTGCTGTGGCTCCTTTAAGAGACAAACTAATGGACTTACTTAGGCATAACACACCTATATAAAGGAAACAGAAAGCAGG
>QEPC01013045.1:5533523-5543622 GCA_003113815.1 Sphenodon punctatus
TTTTTACACACAAAGGTTCTGGGAGAAGTTCTATGCAGAATTTCAAAGAGCCAAATGTTTAAGATCTGTGTGAGTGATTTAGACACACAGAAAGTTCAGGCTGTAACAGCAAACATGCAGGAGAAATGTGTGTGTAAAAACACCCAGTGTCTTGCAGTACTGTCAAACAGCAAAGTGGATAGGGTTATTTACTACCCAAGGGACAAGCTGACCTCGAAACTCCTCAAGTTCTTTATGAATGGGTGCAATTAAAGGACTCAGGAGGCAAAACCAAGTTGCACAGTCGCCGATCATGTGCTAAATAATGCAAAGGGCAACTGGAGGTCACAAAGATCAAGTGAGAAACATAGCTCCTTATCATATCATTTTCATTGACACCCAGGATAACAGACTGGCTGTAGGACAGCTCAGTTTGCACTTGCTTTTCAGTGGTCATTCTCGGACGCGTTACCCATTTGCAGGCTGCTTCGTGCTGGTGACGTGGCTCAAAGCAATCATATTGCAAGGAAAGATTTGGCTTT
Source organism: Sphenodon punctatus (assembly GCA_003113815.1). Taxonomy (NCBI): domain Eukaryota; kingdom Metazoa; phylum Chordata; class Lepidosauria; order Sphenodontia; family Sphenodontidae; genus Sphenodon; species Sphenodon punctatus. The sequence goes on from QEPC01013045.1 coordinate 5,534,045, forward strand.
TGGTGTGCAGAAAAGTTAATCAGTATGAACCCAGCATGTTATTTTTCTTTGTTACCCTTAATTAAAGTCATGGATTGGCAGCTTGGGGAGCTTTCTTGTTTTATTTATTTTTTTTTTTGAAAAAAACAAATTTGCTTGCCAGGTGAGTTTTCCCAACTTCCCATAACTCTTTATCGTAAGCTTTATCACTTCCATAATTGCTCACAGAAAATATAATGTCTTTTTCGCATAAATATATCAATTTTATGTTGGTGTGATGCCTTTAAAATGAGAAACAGTTCCCTGCCTGTACACTCTCAAAACTCTCTATCATTTTGAGGAGGGTGCTGGGTAAGGAAATATTTTGCGTGCTCAGGGGAATGCAAAACAAAATATCAACCAAATTCTACCTGCTGCAGAAGGACCTTATTCCAAGTGAGTGATATGAAGTTTCTGTGGCATGTAAGAGCCATCTCCTTCTTATACAACCAGGTTTCCTATCCAAACAAGGGTCAGAGCAGTCCTCCAGGAAATGGAAGAAACAACATAACCATGGCCTACAAACAATCAATTTGTTCTATGGGCAAGAATTGCAGAGCTGCCAAGGGAACGTAGATTTCATTTAAGAACTCTCCGTGCTCTGATAGAAAAATCTCTTCTGGGGTCCTTGACTGTGAAATGATCAGAACTCAAATTAGCAGAACATTGTACAATAAGGAAGGACATTGTTCTGGCTAATATATGTGGGCCATCTTGCGTACATGTCAGCTAAGTTTACAAAGTAACACAAACCTCCACCTGGTCTGAGGAAAAAAGTGCAGATTAGCCTATTAGGGACAGAGTTTATTTGAGATTTGACCTCCTCCCATCTCTACAGATCCTTATTATGAAGCAAGCTCTGTCTTGTGAGTTTGGGTGCCTGTAGAATTTTCTACAGGCCTTAGGTGGTAAAAATAGAAGCTTATTACAGCCTGTATATGTAGCACAGAAAATATGCTACATTGTCCCCCTCTAGTGGTGTGGTAGTGCCAAACCACCCACAAGTTTACTTTCAAATTTACAAGCCAGGAAGAGACCACACACTGTGCACAACCCCTCCAGAAGGTAAATAACCCACCCCTGACTGCCCCCCTGCTAAGCCCTCACCCCTTAAGCACCCAACCCCCACTTGTCGACGCACCCCCCCCTTAAATGAGACACAACACCATAGAGTTGGAATTCAAAATGGCCGCACTCTTTGTTTATAACAGATTATGTATCCGAATTGTGATGGTGGGGGCAATTCGCTCAGCACCCATCACCCATAATAAAACACATGAACACAACTCAGGGATTGACCCGATATCCCATCGGGTACCAATCCCTCTTAACTGTTCTGAACGAGATGTCCCCATCCGATAACGCAGTCGTGGGCAGGGGGACCATGGCCCGTGTAGGCCGGAGGAAGGAAGATAGTGCCCTCAAGCCGGGGACAGTACATGTCCCTACAGCCCTCGCGGTCACTTCTCCCAAGGGGTTGACTCCGCTGCTTGCCATACCCTGCATTTGCGGCTGGGATCACTCCCTCATCTCTTAAGGAGATGCCCCAATTAATCTTCTAACCTACCTAACTCAGGTGCTGGACCCCTGCAGAGTGCGACAAACTTCAATTAATAGCAGCAACGACAAATTCTAATGGGTTAAATTCAATTAGCCAAATATCCCCAAACACTATGAGGAAGGCGAAAAACGAACAACAAATAGGTCCAATTATGTGGTTTGCAAAAATTCCTTCCTGATCCTACTAAGCGACCGCAAAGCCACAGTGTTTCATGGGGCGGGTGGGAGGGTGCTGCTCGGTTCCTGCTGCCTCCTGACTGAAGAGGCAAGTGGGAGAGTTCGCTACATGCACCGCCCCTTTTGGGTGGTGCACCAATAAACTGCGCGCTCTTCGCGCTCTTCCCAGCGAGGGTCGCCTAGCAACCCTTGCTGGAATCAAGGCTTCCCACCAGGTGGACGCTTCCGTCCCTGAATTTTGTCCCCTGTGGCACAACACACTACCGCGGGGGTTGCAAGAGGCCTGGTGAGAAAAAGAAGTGGTGCTCAGGGAGAGCACTATCCCCCTTTTAGTGAGAGTCATGCCCATTGCGTCCCCTGATGGGGCGCGACAACTCTGCTTTTGCAGCCAAAGGGTGGCCGTGAAGGGGGGAATAGGCACCCACACCTCTTCCTTACTGTACAGGACTAATAGATCTAATACTTTTAGGTCATATGTTAGAAGCACACAGATGGATTGAGATGTCCTCAGTTCAACCATCACTGTCAATAACCCACCCAGGGGATTTGGGTAAGGTGTAAGTCATGTGTAAGTTGAATAAATCTAAGACGCTTGTGATGTGCTTCTCCAGCCAGAGGGAGAGTGTAGCACAGAGAGTGTGGCATGCTGGCTTCCCCTATTGTTCTAGTGGTGTCAAACCAGCTACATGTTTATGAATCTGCTGCTTTACAGCATAGACTTAAGACTGCATTCTCACTGGGTAAAATGCACAGCCTCCTGGAGGCAAATGCTGCACATGTTTAATCCAGTTGGAGAGCAAAGCTGTGTGTGGCTTTGCCTCCAATCATGTGGATGTTACAGAGCTGGGAAATCATCCTCTGTAACCTCTGCATGATCGGAGGCAAAACCACACTGTTTTTCTTTCCCAGCAGACTAAACATGTACATCATTTGCCTCCCGGATGTTTTCCTGGAGTCAAATGCTGCACGTTTTGCCCAGTGAGAATGCGGTCTTAGATCTTTAGCTTAAGGGTTGAGATTCATACAGATGGAGTTAGAGATCTCAATTTCAGTCCCACCCAGGGATATTGGGTTACAAATACAGATTTGGTGAGAGGAGTCATTAGCATTTCTCCTTGGCTGGAACTTGTGGGTTCCTGCCATAGACACTATACCTATGAATTTGAAAATAGCCAGAGTCAGAGTTCCCAGCATGGGGAAAGAAAGATGTGTTGCATCAAAATGTCTCCTCTTTGTTACTAAGTTTTTTCATGTGATCTTTAGCTTTAAAACAATAAAGACCATTATTTAATGTTCCAAATATTTGTGAATACACCCAGGTCCTGAAAATGTATGCATATCCAGTTCCACTAAAATGAAGAATGGTGGGGAAATTGAACCATGTTTTACTAGACACTTTGCCCTTGGTTTAAGTGAAGATTTCACTTTCTCTAATTTTTATAGCTGACCTCTGAGAGGTCTGAGAAGCCTGTCAAAGGTGCTCTCTAGGGATGGATGCTCTGTATCTGTATTAATACAGATCTTTACAGATACCTATAATAAAACAGAGCTCTGTTGAAAACAAATATTGACTGCTCTGTTTTTTAGATGCTCTGTTTTTTTTGTTCTGCTTTTCATTCATTGCAGTCAAGCACTATATACTGCTGACCTCATGACTAACATGAAACAAACCCTGAAAAATGCCTTAATGCCATGCAGTTGCTACCCTTGCCCACATCCCTCATGGCTTGCTGTGTTGTCCACAATACTCCACAAATGTCAAACACCACAGTATGCTGCCACAGCCCTAACATATTTGATCAAAGGTGGACCCTCCCCCAATTCATATCCCATTCAACTGGAACTTCTAAAATGGGATGTAAATGTGAATCTTCAATTCCTATTCCACCTTTGTTGCCTCTGGTCTCTCTTGGCTCTCTTTTTCGTAGCTGTACTCCCTTAAATTACTTGTCACTATTGATCTCCCACCTCTGCTTGATCAAAAGAGTAATTTCTGTGGGGCTGAGACCTCACTTTGTCTAGGTTCCTCCCAGGCGAACAAGAGTCACTCTCCCCATCTACATCACATCATCTCTGCATTCATTCTTCTGTTCCCTTTCCCTGGGGAAAACAAGTCAAACATCAGCTACTGCAATCTGCTATAATAATAATAATAATAATAAATAAATACTTTTTATATAGTGCCCACATGGCATGGCACCAAGGTCACTTTCAGACGTGCAGCGGGGATCAGGCACGGGAGCAGAAAAACGGCCGCGGCGCTGGTCTAGACAAACCGGAAGTGGAAGTTGTGCGTGTGATCCGGGGCCACGCATTCTTTGCCGACCGCGATCGAACCGGCCTGCTTTCTCTGGGGTGACATATGCGGCTGGAAAAGAATGCGCGGCCCCGTATCACGCGCACAACTTCCGCTTTTGGTTCGTCTAAAACAGCGCCACGGCTGTTTCGCCGCTCCCGCACCTGATCCAAGTGCACGTCTAAAAGCAGCCCAAGAGTGCTTCACATATAACACATTAATACAGCTTTTAATTCTCACAACAACCCTGTGAGGTAGGTCAAGCAATGCTTACACAGGAATAGCTCTGAGGTGAACCTCGGGCCACAAGTGCATTCAAACTATCAGTGATTAATGTAGCCTTCTAGCTACGATAACTCCTACAACTATCTGCATTCATAGTAGACTAATGAGTCAAGTAATCTACCACCCAGAATCAACATGTTGCGCATGTCTCCTATTCCACATTCCTCGCTTACAAGGCCTTACAAAGATTATCTCATGCCTCACCACTCTGCCATGCTTGGAGACGCAAGTTCCCTCACTCATGAAGATTCATATCTCACTGAGTTGCCATTCTGCCCTGCTAGCAGACTTCCCCCACAAAGAGTGCCTGCTGCTACTTTGAAAGCTATTTCTCAGTAAGACAAATCCAGATACAGCTTAACAGCGTTCCTCTCACACACTGCACAAACTGTTATTTAGCATTAGTGAGTAGGTCTCCAAAAGATGCCTCTTGTGCATGCTAAAGTGAAATAGAGATATGGATACAGAGCTTCAGATCTTTTTTATTTATTTACATTTATTAGCCGCCTCCTCATGCCCATGGCATCTCGGGGCAGATTACAACATACAAAAATAACAATAGGTTAAAATGACCATAAAACAAAAGAGTAAAACATCTAGAAAACCCAAAAAAACCACACACACACCCAAACTTTTATCCCACCCCCTCCCCCTCCTCCGAAGGTCTGGGAGAACAGCCACGTTTTGCAGGCCCGGCGGAAGGTCAGCAGATCTTAAACTAAATACAGATAAAGATATCAGCTACACTGCACATCCCTGTTCACCCACCCCCTGCTTCATCCTACACCCTGGGTATCTTCTCATATTCGTCAAACCGTGTCCATGTTGCAACTAGGAATGTATGTGGAAGGAAGGCGATGGAATCTTCATATCTGTCAAAATATTGGGCCCTTTGTTATACTAGATAGCTGACAGACACACTTGCACACAGGCCCATTTTGATATGACTCCCTCACTTCCAAGTGAAGGAATGTGAAAATGGGGCAAGGGGAGGCCTTGNAGAGGGTCCAGATTCTGGATCTGCTTGTGTGCCCTGGAGTTGTCCCATATCTTTGTGTGCATATTCTATTCCATGATCATGAAAGTGTGCAATTTTAGGGTTGGCTCAACCTACCGTTGGGTTGGCCTTGGGCACTTCCAGCCCTGCCCACTGTCCCACCCACCTCAGAACTCACCAGCCACCACTGCATAGAAGAGGGAATTACAATATTAGAGTCTCGTGGTCACCAGGGCATGGGTCACTGTGGCTAGGTCAGCTTGGGAAAAATAAGGGCATAACTTACACAAATTCTGTAACTGAAAAAAGCATCTCCAAACCACATCTGATATCTGATTTTTCATGGACAGAGCATGGTCAAAAATAATGCCCAAGTTCTTTACCTGGCCTCCACCCAAAACCCTTCAACGTGTAGGGACCCAAGGAAGGTGAGGACATCCTCAAATCAGCTGCCTCTGTCCATAAGCATCACCCTAGTCTTCCAAAATTGAGAATGAGGTAGCTCTGATGCATCCAGACATCTATATCAGTCAGGCATTCCTCCAAGGCAAAGACCAAAGTGTCAGAGCTCACAGAACAAGAGATATACTGTTGTGTTGCATCAGTGTACTGATGATACTCAACCCTGTGCTTGGTTCTGATAACAGGTGAACAAACACAAACTGGGGGAGTACTGCATTTCAAGTCTCTTGGGGACAAGATGTAATTGACTCTACTAGGGTTCTTCCAAGTAGGGGGGGAAAATGTGAGTATTCTCCGAGGGTCCGAGGATTGGTCCTGTGTGTTTGGACAGCCCCTTGGACCCTCAGAGAATATTCACGGGTTTCTGAGGCCAGGAAGATGGCCAAAGGGAGCCAGAGGTGGGGTGATTAAGAGAGGGTGGGGTGCTAGCAGCAACATCAGGGTGAGTTACTTACATTCTGGAAATGCCCCACGTGATGTGTGGCCTCTATCTAGCTTGTAAATTTGAAAATAAAGGGGGGAAAACTGAGTATGCTCAAAAGTGCTTGAATGACGCTTTCTGAGCATGCTCAGTTGTTGTTTTTTACTTTCAAATTTACAAACAGGGAAGAGACCATACATTGTGCAGGACCCCTCCAGAAGGTAAGTAATCCACCCCTGACCCCCCTGAAAGGCCCCACCCCCTCATCTAGACACTAGGCCACCCACTAGGCCCCCACATCCCTTCCCTGGCCTCCCACTGGCCTATTTCCTTCCTGGCCAGTGGGGGCCATGGAAGGGGGAGCAGGGCCCTAGCGCTGGCCTCCAGCCTCTGCTTCCCTGTTCTCTGGTCCCCTTCCCTGAACATGCCTGAGTTTTGGCTGAGTTCCGAAGTTCCAGGGCCCTTCCTTGAAAGGGATGCCAAATGCACCAGTACTTGGTGTTTCCCAAGGAAAACCAAAGACCAAGTTTCAGCACTGTAGACTCTTCTCCTCTAGGTATGAATCAAACCAAAACTAAAACATGGAATTATCACACCAGGTGCATGGAGCAGACTTTGCCTGGTTAAGTTGACAAAAAACACTGCTGGGAATGACCACGTATGCTGGAGGCACTGGTTTTCTGGTGCTTCTTCAAGGGAGAGATGAATCAAGTTTATGTAATTACTGTATTTATCTAATTTCCTGCTTCAATTCAGGTTCAAGTTCCCAAACAGGTACTAAAGACTATTTGTGTCTACTTCTTTCAGGTATTCACTTTGGGTTTTTCAGCTGATTTCTTTTCCTGTTTTTTTCAATCATTTCCCTTCGGGCATTTGGTCAAATAACTGAACAAATATAACGGACTGCCCCTCAGATCCAAACCTGGATAAAAACAGAAGTTTTAACGAATATGTGAATATTCATTTTGGTGTGAATATTCTTTCAGATATTTAGACTAATATCCAAAAAATGCAAATATAGAACCGGCTGTTCATTTCATTACTAAATCTACGGCAATGATACTCCAATTTGTGGAGATGAGAGGATTAAATTGTGCCAGGACTCCTCCCCAGCAACTCTTCCAAACCCTGACCCTGATACTGCACAAGACAACATCCATGGCTAATTGAAGAAGCTCCGTTCTCTGTCCCAGTTTCTCCCCTGATGGAGTTGGGGTTGTTCAGTGGTGTCAAACAGCTGATTGGTGAGAGCAACTGCATCAACCCTGTCCCCTATCAAGCTTAATCTTATCCTGAGTAGGGGGAGAAACAAGGACTGGCAGAAGAGGGGCACTGTCAGCATATACACACTGGCTGCTTGACTCCTCCATATGTCCATGATCAAGTAGTAGGACTTTTGGGGCAGGTTTGCGCCCTGCCAGCTCTCTCTCTCTCCCCCCTACATATTAAGTACTGTTCTGGGATGGAGGATTATGAGAAAGGGAATAGTTGCCAAATCCCTAGCTTCATTCTGGTTGAGCTATTTGGAGTTTCCAAACTGGCTGCACTCCTGTACCATGATTCTGATTGATACTGCAATCACTAATGAAAATCCATGGTTGAGAAGCCAACCATGGTAAGCTGGTGCTATTATGGAAATCTATCTCGACAGCGGGAGCAGCAGCCACAGAGGTTTGAGGAAGGAGCGAGGAAGGGAGAAGGAAAAAGGAAAGAGATAAGGCAAAGGGTAGAGGAGGAGAAAGACTATGGACAGAGTGGGAGGAGTAGTTACAGGAGGCAAGGTTATCAATCAATGTGGGGTGCATCAAATATAGACAAGAGGAAAGGAGTGTAGTCCAAGAATGGGGGAGGGGGGAGGGATGGAGAAAAACACTTTTCTATCTGTTCCTCAGCATTGTCTTAAAAACACAGTCTGTTCCTACTAACACTTAACAAAGTGCTATAGCAAAAGCTTAGTTCTTACAATTTAAGAGTTGCCTAAAGCGTGTCCAAATCAAATGGTGGGGGTTGTTTTTTTATTATTTTTTTCTCCCCAGCTTCTTTAGTTTACTCACTGGATTTTGAGACACAATATTGATTTATATCTGAAGAGAATGTATAAGCAAAATGCATTACAATATTTGGATGTTGATTTTTATTTATATTGCACGTCATAAAATATATTACCNGATGGAGAAAAACACTTTTCTATCTGTTCCTCAGCATTGTCTTAAAAACACAGTCTGTTCCTACTAACACTTAACAAAGTGCTATAGCAAAAGCTTAGTTCTTACAATTTAAGAGTTGCCTAAAGCGTGTCCAAATCAAATGGTGGGGGTTGTTTTTTTATTATTTTTTTCTCCCCAGCTTCTTTAGTTTACTCACTGGATTTTGAGACACAATATTGATTTATATCTGAAGAGAATGTATAAGCAAAATGCATTACAATATTTGGATGTTGATTTTTATTTATATTGCACGTCATAAAATATATTACCCCCATCTCTTTGAAATATATCTGACAGTATACTCAATGACATCGCATCACACAGTGTATTTTAAATATGACAACTGCCATTAAAAATGATGGCTTAAATCTAATTTTATTACCCTGTACTGTGTACGTGAAGGGTGGCTATATCCGCTACACAAATGACATTGAAATCCTCTGGCTAAATGCTCAGCAGGTGTCAATCAGCACAGCTGTTGTGAATTCAAGGGAACAATGCTGCTTTACACCATATCTCATTATTTAGAACTGACGTGTACAATATCAGTGTGAAATGACAGATTAATTGCTTTGTATACAAATGTTCTTTTAAGAAGTGAAATGCAGAGATGAATGAAAAAATAATACTGAAGCAACAACCTTGGCACCATTTACTCATGAGTAGTCTATTGACTTCAGTGGAACATCTTGTAAGTAAGGGTGAAAACGAACGTGCCATTAGCCCACATTAGCCCTCACCAGGTGGGTGTCTACCTGCCAGCCTGTTAGGTGTTTGCTGCCACCGGCAACATGACCACCACCCACCGAACATGCAGCCCACATTTAAATAATAATTAATAATAATTAATGATAATGAATAAATAATTCTTTATTGTGGTAGCAAATAGCCACGACAACTATACATATCACAAGGTATATAGAAGAACACAATAATTAAACTTACCTGAGTAAAATAACATGCTATAACAAGCCCCAAAAGGGCAAAAACAAAAGAAAACTTGTACTTTAATTGAGATAGAGGCCATTTAAGGGCCAAGACCATCCTGTAGTTTTATCTGCTGTATTCTCAATCTATTTGCAGCTACTCCGAAAGCAGCTACTGCATTAATCACCTACGCGCTCTTATCAGAAGGGAAAAAACAACAACAGTCAG
>QEPC01013048.1:1769-19998 GCA_003113815.1 Sphenodon punctatus
TCCTATTTTGTTTAACCAATATGTTAATGATTTCATATTTAGTTTGAGAGGCCGGGAGGATGTTATGGCCCCAAAAATTGGCCCCTGTCAGGTGCCTATCCTCATGTATGCTGATGACACTATCCTGCTTTCCTTTTCCCGGCTGGGTTTATGTCATTCGATGCAGGCCATTGGTGAGTTATATCTTCTGGAAGAACTTGTGATTAATTATAATAAGACCAAAGTGATGACATTTGCGCAACTTGCCAAGCGACTTCAGTGGTCCCTTAATGGTCACCATTTAGAGCATGTCTGTAATTTTAAATATCTTGGGATCATCTTTTCTTCCGTGCGGAACTGGGGTCCTCATCTTAAATATGGCCTCTTTTACATGGATGCCACCACGGGCCCGGTGACTGCAGATGGGTGGAGGTGGGTGGGTGAACACACCCCCACCAGCACCAAGAAGGGAGACATTCATACAGACACTGCTACGGGGGGTTGTGGGAAGTTTGGGAAGGGCTTGGCACTCACCCACCCAGGGCCCCATTGAGCACACACCCATACCGTTCACACTGACAGCCTGTACAATGAGCAGAGGGAAAACCACAACCAGCTGAGTGATGTTTCAACATGACCGAGCAAGGGCAAAATAAGCCATGGCACACGACACTGCCCCTCCACTGCTAGACTCCGAGCAGTTGGGAGAGGAGGGAGCAGGAAGGTCAAGAAATAAAAAAAAAAAGCAGCCCCAGTTAAGCCCCGAGACACAGGCTAGACAGCCGGGCACCACAGGTTCCCCAAACCACAGACCCACCTGCAGACCATAGTCCACACAAGCACAAAGGGGAACCCAGCAGAGGGGTCCAGAACCAGAGAGGGGGGCTGGGACAGAGCACAGTGCCCACAATAAACAGGTGATCCCTGTAATGGGTGGGGACCACAGCAACCCCCTGGCAAAGACTACAGCCCATGGCACCCCCAAACCCCTAGACACCATGCATGGAACAGGGCTGCAGAGGTGACACTGGCAGCTGGCAAAGCACATGGAGGAGGCAGGGTTGGAGGGCACAGAGAGGAGAGGCACTGTCCAACAGTGACAACCCAGCAGCTATGCTGCAGCAACAAGCAAAGCATGGGGCAGGGATGCACGGGGCACAGGCAGAGCCTCACACCATGCCAGGGATGGGGGAGGGCAGAAGCACCAACGTCCCCGAGGAAAGACACCCCCCCCTCACAGCACACCCACCCAAACAACAGGGAAGAGGGGAAAGGACACCAGGGCCCACTGGGGGACATGGGATCCCAAAGTGGAGGGGGGCAAACCTAGAGGACAGGGGCCAAGGGGCCAGGCCACAGAGAACCCACAGATATAAAGTACACCAACGGGAAGCAGGGAGCACACATCCACAGACCCATGCCCTGCCAGACAACCACCCCACACCAACCAGACCCAGCCCACACAGAGGGGAACACCCGAGGGAAGGAGAACACAGAGGCCAGGGGGGAACAATGCAGAGAAAACTTTAATAAAGAACTAACAAGAGCAACAGGCTCAATTGATCAAACTAACAGAGACGCATAGCCTCAACATGGTGTTGGGGCAGATCCACACCCTCAGTAGGGCCGGCGACCATGGACCCAGCTTCATCAGTCCGCCTGGGCATGGTCCAATTGGTACATCCCTGCAGGACATGCAGGAGAAGCTGAACCACCCTCTCCTGCTCCCTGGTCCTCTCGTTAATCATCGCCTGCACTAAAGGAGAGAGGGAGAGGGAGCGCAACATAAGGGCAGGTCACAGGCCGGAACATCCAGGAAGCCCACACAAAATGGGAGGGGGGGGAAGGGGAACACACACACAGGGGTAACTCACAGACCTCCTGGTTCACCTGTGCCCCTGCACAAAGCTAGGACACTGCCCGCTGGAGCTGGCTGGCCATCTGCCCCAGTTGCAGCAGAGTAACAAGAATAGGTACAGCAGCTGGAAGGAAAGAGGAAGCAAAAGGGGGAGAGGGATCAGACCATGAGAGGGGGGAGTGGGGAGGTCACCACCCAAAATCACACTACATCCCACCCAGTCCCACCAGGGTCCTCCCATCCCACACGAGGAGAGAAAAGTACCCCAGGGGCTTCCCCCAAGGGAGCACAAAGGGAGATGGATCACACCCATCAGGCCACCCAGACTCACGGTGAGGAGCCCTCTGATTGCAGCACCCCTCCATGGCTGCAAGAGGAGGAATGGGGATTGATAGGGGGCAGTAGCCACAACACACCATGGGGTCAGAACCAGAGTGAGGCCAGGGCAACATAAAGGGACAGTAGCAAACACAGAGATGCAAGGATCATGCCCTGGGGAGAATGCACAATGGTCCAGGGGGAGTGGGGAAGGCAGGATGCAAGCACAGAGCCCCGTGACAGGAGGCAAGGGGGTGATGACAGTGGGTACCTGCAGCCATGTAGGGTTGCTGCTGGGGAAAACAAGGGTGGCAGATGAGCTGGGGAGGGGGCACAGGCACCTGTGGGAGGGCGCTGTGGTGTTGCAGTGCTGCCAGCCCTCATGGAGCAGCAGGAGGGCCCATGCTGTGCTGGGGGAAACACCACAGAGCCTCCAGGGTTTCCCTGATTAGTTGTTGAGTCTCTGTGGTGTCTCTCTCCAGCGAGACATGGGCCCGCTCCCTCGCCTCCCTGTTGAGCCACTGCTCAAAGAGGAAGGCGGCAGTATGGCACCTGTCCCACAGGTGCGCTGTGCCAGACCAGTGGAGCATGTCGTCCATTTTTGCCCCGTCCCTTCTCCCCTCCCCTTGCAAGACCTCCCTATTGAGGGCCTGCTCATCCCTGTGCCCATCTGCCAGTTGCTTGGTTTCTGCCAGCAGTTCCCTCCCCAGGTTCTGTTGTGAGCCTGCATCTCCTGGTTCCTCTCTCCACTCCCGGCAGTGGCACCCCTAGATGGACCAGCCTGCTTGTCTGTGAATGGCATGGTGACTTGTGTTTAGTATGGGGCTGGGGATCTGCTACTGTCTACCTATTCTGCTACCTTGCCCTGCACAGGAGTCTTTCCCCCCACCCCCAGGTGCTCCTTTGTGAGCATGGGCGCTGCTGGTGGTATCCCTGTCCACATCGGCATGTGGAGTGTGGGAGGGGGTCCTATCCTTACTCCCGTTAACCCTGTGAGTGTGTGCCTCCTGTCCCCATCACGGCCCCATCTCCCTGTCTCTCTTCTATGGCTGGGTTCCCCCTCAGCTCCTTTGATCTCTCCTCACATCTGCTCGGAGTGCAGATGTGAGGCCCCCATCCTAGATGTCCCCTCTCCTGTCCCTTGGGTAACCTTGGGAGGGGATGGGACTAGTTGCACTGCTGTGCCCCTGTCCCCTTTGTGTCACCTCACCACCTCCCGCCATTGTGCCCATGTCTGTGTGAACCTACCATTGGTATTCTGTTCGCTGGGCTATGGGATGGACTTGGGGTCCTCCTCCTGGGCCTCTTCTTCCTCCTCCTGCACCTCCAGGTCTCCTTGAGCTATGGGGGCAATAGCGGTCTGTCAGTTCACCCTTGCTTCACCGCTGGGGCCCTGGCTGTCCTGGGTCATGCCTCCCCTTCCTTGGGGTTGTTTTCTTACCTGGGTCATAGTCTTCATGCTCCTGGGGGGCGTCCCTGGTGTCCGGATGCTCCTCATGTGCTCCCTGACCCTGTGGGTTCTGACCCTGTGGGTTTTAGTGTTATGATTTAATTGTATGTAATATACTATGAGAATTAATATACTGGAACCAATCACCATATTTGAAAATGCATATAACTATTGTACCAAAGCTCTGAATTATCTGTACTGATCCAGTAGGCAGGATCTCTAGAAATAGCCAGGTAGGCTGTGTGGAAAATAATCTCACATGACTTTCACAAACTCCCAACCACATCATCATGTCTTGCAAGACCAGTGATTTACATCATATTGCTGACCAACCGCACCCAGCCTGGAACAAAGCACTGACAAAGACTAAAACAAAGGGGCTTGATGAGAGGGTGCTTGAACACCCCTGAAGAATATCTCCTTCACGCCTGGAGGGGAAGGAGGAGATGTTTCTGCTCAGGGAGTTGCCAACTGACAAGCAGAAGCCATTCAAGCGGCCATCACCCTTTTTGCACCAGCACAGATGATAAAGGCATATCTACTCCCTGCCTGAAGGGAGGGAAAAAGATGTCCTGTTATCAAGTGCCCACCCTGACTAACAAACAAACTGGGAATGTGACCATTAGCACCCAGGCTCCAGATGGATGGGAAAGGGAGATGACAGCCAGACTCTGTAAGATGAATACCAGCAAGCACATTGCACAATCAAGCACCCTGGAATATGCATACTGAAGAACATCTTCTCCCCAAAACACTATAAAAGACTGAAGCAGAGACCAGAACGTTGTCTCAGCGCTTGGCATCTAACTTGGTGTTCGTGGGCTGTTGACCCTTTCCGGGACCCCTCCATAGGGGGTCCTACAACCCTATCTCCTGCTCCTGACAGATGACATCCACCGTTTTGAGCTTTCAAGACATGTAAGACTGACTTTGGGTGTGGGATATTGTATAGCTAGGTAACTGCTGCTGGATCATTACAGACTGGGCTTTATAAATGTGTGAACAACTAAATAAATCTATAACTATGATTTAAGATCCCTTCTATGTGAATCTCTCATATGTGCAAACCAGGGTGTGTGGGTCCCCCGATCCAAAGAGAGCTAATCCTAAATCCTAACATTAGGGGTGCACGAAGAGAGTGATGTTGCTGGTGGCAGCTTCCAGGGACACCTCCTCCACCTCTAGAATGGTGTTCCCTTGTTTCCAGGCTGGTCTCACCAGGGGTAGTGGGATCCCCCTGCTCTGGGGATTCAGGCAGGGGGGTGTTGTTTTGGCGCCTTTCTGCCCCTGTGAAGGCCAAGCCGTGTATGCGGGAGGCCATGATCTCCCCATCCAAATAGAGGAAGCGACTCAGCTCCTCAGCAAACTTGTGTGTGCGCATGGCACGGCCAGACTTGAGATTATTGTCCTGGATATGTTTGTATCCTGACCTCACGTCCTTTGCCTGCTGCATGCATTGGGTCCTATCCCTATTGTACCCCATGTGGTGTATTTCCTGAACGATGGCTTCATAGACATGTTTTTTCTTTAAGCAGCACACCAGGTCTGCCTGGACCTTTTTGGCCCCTCACAGACGTATGAAGTCCAGGGTCTCATCCCCAGTCCAGGGGTTCCCCTTTTAGGATCTGTCTATGGGGGGCCATCCGGCCTTACTGCGTGGGGCCCACCTGGTGACTGTGGTGGCAGTGGAGCAGGTGCTTTCCTGTTGGGGGGATGGATCTGGGTGAGTTGTTGTCCTGCTGTACCCCTGTTGATGCTGTTGGGTGTTCCTTGCCCTCCCCCCTGGAGGTTCCCACTGTTTTACCTGACTGCCACGGAGGCAGTGCCCTCCCCCCTGGAGTTTCCCACTGTCTTACCTGACTGCCACAGAGGCAGTGCCCCCTTCATTTTGCTCAATGATTCAAAGACTATATTACTAGGGCTGTGGCTTCCTTTGCGGTCTCTGTGGCCAAATTGCACGTCCGTGCCTGTAAGTGCCCGTGGGCGAGGTTTGATCAGATGGATTTTTGCTGTAATCAGTTTGTGTTAATTATGTGATGTTTATGTTCTTTTTTGTATTTTATGTTTTATGTTTGACACGGCCTGAGGGCTGGTTCAAATAAATATTTTACTGTACCTATTTAAAATGTGGCTTATAAGGAATGCACAACTGGTGGTTTTCACGGGTGGCATCTCATCTAAAAGTTGCCCGCACAACTTTTCTCCCAGTGGGTTATTTAAATCCACGACCCTGGGGCACGTCTAAAAGTGGCCTAAGTTTCAAAATAGGGCCAGACAGACGAAACTCTTGGAAACCTCTGTCCTAAGCAGTTTTTATTCATCTGTCTGTAGTCTCCTTATGTTGCATGGTGAGGTGATACCATACCTGAGTGTGTCTTAACTCCTCATTCACAGCAAGAGGCACTGGGTGCAGCCACATAAGCTGGGGTGGGCCTGATCCCCCATGTGCCCCTTGGTGGGCAATCACAGCTGCCATACTTCAGGGCCCGCATGGAGAGCAGGGCAGATGGTTGCTGTGCAGGCCACTGTCAAATGTCCCACTATGCCTTTCAGGCTGAAATGCTGGTCACATGTGTGGGCACCCACTCACCCTGGCCTGCCCACCCCCGGCTGTGATGTTGATGAATTCACCAACTGAATAATAAAGCCTATAATTAAATCCGCCACAAGCAGAGAATAAGAGTGACTAGGGCATGTGAATACCCAGAACGACACAGAGTAAATTTACAAGATACATCCGGATGACTTGTGTGAGTAATCTTTAGCCATTAAGCAAAACAGGTAAACTGATTGTAACGATAAACAAAAAAGTGAGCCCAATGTTTACAGAGTTGTAAGCACCTTATTATTCTTCCCGGTGTTTGATTCTTTATAAACAGTTCTGCACATTCCACCCTGTGGATGCTTTCTACCATATAAAGAATAAAACAGAAGTCATAGAAAGCTGCTAATATATGTCAACTGCCTCTGTAATGTGACAGCTACCAACGCAAAATGAAACTCGCTAATATGATATAAAAGCCTTGAGTATGATATGCTGTCTGTATTATACTTGCAAACATTCATCTTATCTGTCCTTGACTTTCAAGAGAATCATGGAATTAGGCTAAAAAAATCCCTTTTATTCTGCTTTTCTTGGTTGTTTCTCACTGAACACTGACATTTCCTCACTTCACATGTATGCCATGTAGTTGGCATTCTGAAAGTACTGGGAGCCGAGTGATAAAAATCTTTCCTATTACCAGTTTGATGTTGTATCTCCAATGTTTGCTACAGTGCAAATAATAAACTATAGTTAACTTGTGTGGGATTTATGGCATCATGATGACAATGAGAGCTTCAGATGGAATAAAAATTTCACAACAGGAAGCATCTTAAATTGCTCAGACCCTGGACTTTAGAAAAGGCATTCTTGTGAGTTTAATACTTGAAACAACATCTTCAACAACAAAAGGCTTGTTAGAAACCATTTTAGACTTATGCAACATGCTAATGCTGTGAGTGCAATTAGGAAGACCTTATCAAGAGATATGATGAGAAATAAAACTGATGCTAAGGTTATAACTGGTCCATTTTAATTTGTATGAGGATGGTTGCCTGGAATGCTACAAAGGAAGGCGACAAGCACTGCATTTTAATTTTTTCTTATTTGTCTCTTTTTTCATTCTGCTGAAATATAAAAGTATCAATTTCCTCCTTTGACTAAATGCCATTTGTTCCCTTATGAAATGGACAGGTGTGCATATGCTTCTATCTGGAGTACTGTATTCTAGAGAACCATTATTTAGCTTCTTTTTTCCTCTTGAAATTGAGAGTGTCAAGTCTCATTAGACAACATGATTTGAACAGAATAATTCAGTTGTCAATCTACAGCATGGTAATGTGCCGGCTTCACTGCCAATGAGAATTGCTATTTATTTTAAAGCAGGAGTCAGTCTTTAAATGTCTCATGTTAAGGATGATGCATATATAATATCTACACTTGCTTGGAAGGTTAGAATTGTGGCTTGCTCTCCTCCTACAGCAGTGATCTAACGTCCTCTGAAGTCAAGGGAGGGAGTCCTATTGGTTTCAAGTAGGGCTGAAACGAGAGTTCACCAAAATGGGAACTCTCATTGAAATCCTGGTTCCCGATACCTACTCGGTCAAATCAAGAACCTCTCAGTACTCGGTACTTACACTTCATCTATCAAATTAATGACTTTCCACTTCCCTGGATCCTGTTTACTGCTTTGCCATCCATTTCAAAACCTGAGAGGTTATACCACCACAATACCACATTTCTTGCACACCATTTCCTCTTGTACTTCCTTATCACTCATTGGCTGGTATGCAGATTCCTTTGCTAATCTGCAATTCAGTTGCAGATTGGTCATAGGAACAGGAACAAAATAGAACAACAATTCTGATTGAAGGCACTGGAGTGGAGGTTAAGGGGCACTGAGGGGAGGTTAAGGGATGGGCTATTTGCACAGTGATTGGGCCAGAAATGCGTAAAGAACAAGCCCAAAAGTAAAACACTACCCTTAGCAATGCAGTAAGCGGTAAATTGAATGATATGTGGTAAGTGGAAAGTCGGTAAACTGGGACAGTATCTCGTGTTATTGAAAGAATCAAGAAATCACATCAGTATTTGGTAGGGGTGGGAATATCAGTATCGGAAAAATCCGATAAACCCGATAATCAGGAGTATTGGATTATATCTGATAATCTGATATTCTTGAGTATCGGCATACTGGATTTTTATCATTGGCCGCTTTACCTTTTTTTTTTACATTGCGGCCATTGAAGTCAATAGTTGCAATGTAAAAAAACCGGTAAAGCGTCTAATATTAAAAGTCCAGTATGCCGATACTGGTAAATCTGATACTGGGGAGATCCGATACCAGTAAATCTGGTATCTGGAATTCTCCCCGGTGTCCCACCCCTAGTATTGGGAAACAGTTGGGAAACTGATCCGGGCTCCTGATATGGTGAAATTTCTCACAAGCAGCAATTTAGGTGTGTGTTTCAGCTCTAGTTTCAAGTGTTGCTGGATTAGGGTCTGAGTCAGTGTTTTCATATGATACCCCTTCTTTATCCTATTTGTAATCCTTTACCCTATACACATTTCTAAGACCCAATCCACAAAATACTTGAGCCAAAGACCACCCAGGTGGGTCAAAGTGGGCCAGTGTCTGTCAGCGGCCCCATTTCCCATCAGGGATTTGGGGCCCCCATGATGGGCAGACATGGCAGCCCGTGATTAGCTAACATGGCTGCCTGTCATGGCAGGGTGTGAGACTCTGACCTCATGATGGGCATGGGGAGGGGATATCATTTCTCTGCTGGGGGTGGGGAGGTACGGGGGAGGGCTCATGGGTCAGCCTGGTCTGTCAGTCACAATACAACATCAGCAACTTCACTTTTCACTAAAATTCCTCTTCTACCTTATCTATAACAGACAAAAAATAGGCAACTAACAATAGGTTTGACACTTAACTATTATGTAGTAAAATTTCAATATCCAATATAAAATAAATATTTTCTGTATATCTCACAATTTTAAAATGCATACAATATATCTTTTGTTATGCTATTCTAGTTTCATAACGTTTTCTTACAAATGAACATTTGTGGCTTGGGAAGCCGTTCCCAAGGGGCTGCCCTGACAGGGGGAGTTGCAAATGGCTGGGAAGTGAAGCAGCTCTCCCCCCTATGCAATGTTTTGCAAAGGGGTTTGGGGGCTTTGCCCAAGGGGCTGCCTGGCAGGGTGTGTGTGTGTCTCCCTGCCAGGGCAACCCCTTGGGAAAAGCCCTCCAAGAGAGGCTTCCCTGGCTGGGAGAGTGGAGGACCACCCCTGTCAGGGCAGACCCCTAGGAAAAGCCCCCCAAGCTCCTCTACAAAACCCTGGGGTGTGGGGAGGGGAAAGAGCTGGGATCTGTTCTCTCTCTCCCCAGAGCAGGGCTTTGCAAGTTGCTGAGAGGGGGGGGGGCGGCGGGGGGCTTTTCCTGAGAGGCTACGAAAACATGGAGAGTGGGGGAACCCCTTCCAGGAAATCCCATCAGGAAAAATCCCATCAGGAAAAGTCCCACAAACCCCTTTGCAAAGTCCTGGGCAGGGGAAGAGCACAGATCCCTGCTCTATCCCCTTATGCAGAGCTTTGTAAAAGGCGTCGGAAGGGGGAGAGCACTGAATGGACTTTACAGGGGCTGCCCTGGTCTGGAGAGTTGGGACCTCAGGGGTCCCAGTTCTCCTGGCCAACAAATCCCCTTGCAAAGCGACTGTCTGGTCAGTTTCAGGCTGAAATTGACCAGACAGCCCCTTGCGGTTTTGAAAGGGGAAACTGTGGCTAGAGCTATGTAGCTCTTCGCACAGTCAGCTTCCTGAGGGGCTGCCCTGGCAGGTGAGGGAAGGCAGGGTCCTCCCTCCCCCTGTCAGGGCAGCCCCTCAGGAAAAGCCCCCAAGCCCCTTTGCAAAGCCCTGCGCAGGGAGAGAGAGCAGGGATCTGCACTCTCTCCTCTCGGCACAGGGTTGGCTTTGGGGGATTTTCCTGAGGGGCTGCCCTGGCAGGGAGAGTGGAGGACCCCTGCTGCCAGGGCAGTTCCTCAGAACCCCCCCCTACATGCCCCTTTGAAAAACCCTGTGTGGGGGGAGAGCAGGGATCCATGCTATCTCTTCTCAGTGCAGGGCTTTGCAAGATGCTGAGAGTGGCTCTGGGGGAGGGAGGGAGGGTGGGCTTTCCCCAAGGGGCTGACTTGGCAGGGTTTGTGGGGGTCTCCCCTGTCAGGGAAGCTCCTTGGAACAAGCCCCCCCCCCCCCAAAGCGAGAAAGTATCCCTGCACTCTCCTCTCACACAGGGCTTTGCAAAGAGGCTTGGGGGGCTTTTCCTGATGGGCTGCTCTGGCAGGGGAGGTCCCCCACTTTCCCTTTCAGTCCTATGGGAAATCCCCCAAGCCCCTTTGCAAAATGCTGTGCTGGGGTAGAGAGCTGATTCCTGCTTTTCTCCCCCAGCATAGGTCTTTGCAATTTGCAAACAGCTTTTGTAACTGACAAGCCCTGGCCTTGTGAGATGAGGGACAGTACTGGTCAGTTACAAAGGCCTTCAAATTCACCATCAGAAGACAGCAAGTACCCAGCACCCCAGCTACTGAAATCTTACTCCCCTGCTCAATGGAGATGGCTTGAGATTCCTACACTAAAAGAAAGAGAACAGTGCATGTGTGAGATAACTTCTATCTTCATAGACTAAAATGGGACTTATAACACAAAAACTAGTGTGAATTGTAATAAAATAAACAGAGACACAAACTGTTGAATATACTTTAATTTTCTAAACTACTTAGAGCTCTACAAACAACCTAATAAATTTTCTACCCTGCTCAACAGATTTGGTGGCAACCCAGAAGAAGATGCACCAAATGAGAGAATGGGTGTTAACAAATGTGACAGGGGCCCGGTTTGGCCAGCTCTGGCCCACCTGGGCAAGCACCAAACCCGCATGTCTGTTATAGGCTTGCCAGATGTGGGCCCAGTTCAGACCCTGGTGAGGTACGTGGCTGCGTGAGAAACATGGACCCACAAGGAAGTGGGCCCACTGTCTAGACCCAGAAGCCACCCAGGTGGGCCAGAGTGGGCTGAAGAGGGTGGGCACGTCTGTTTTTGCGCCCACCCAGCCCAGTGTGGGGGGTTGCCATGGCTGCCTCACAGTTATGGCAGGAGGCGGAGAGCCAGCACAGTGTAGGGGTGGAGTCAGCTGGCGGCATATCGCTCCCTGCCTCCCCCCCCAACCCGTGTCAAGCCGTGGGAATGTGTGGCTGTACGTGTGGCCTCTAAGGTGGCTGCTCATTTGTTAACACTCAGTCTTGCTACTCAGTCATCTGATCTTCCCCAAAATTTTCTGCATTGAAACCACTATCATACTAATGGTGTGTGTGAAATTGAAACTCAGACCATCTATAGTCCTCATTTTACTGGACATCAAATATTCCTCCTTATAATCGAAGATTGTACTTGCTTTAACTAATGGAATCGCTACTCTGACTCCATAATTATTATTATATTTTAAATTATTTTATTATTTATATCCTGCCCTATCCCAAAGGACTCAGGGCATCTCACAACATATTAAAAAAGAAATACACAAGTAGCATATAAAAAAAAAACATAGCCCCCTCTTCTCCCCAATGCATGCCTCAACATTCCCAAGCTCCCATTATCACCTCCGACAACCCTCAACCTTCCCACATCAGATCCCTACCAACTACCGTACTTCCATACAACCCATAGTCTTCACTGTACTCTACCAATATTAGAGTATTAGAATATTACCTTATTGGTAATTTCTTACAGTTCACAACTGAGGTGGGAAGTTTAAAGCAACCCTGTCCTTGTCTGGTTCAGCTGAACTACATCATCATGGATTTTAAGGCCACTTTTAAACGAGGCACTGAAAAGCGCCTCCTGAGCCCCACGTTTAGAGAAAAGCCATCCGGGGAGTGTTTACATGCTCCCCGCACTGCCGGAAGTGATGTGCTCTCCGTTGCCGGCAGCAGCGATGGCTGGAGATGCGGTGCTTTGAAGAGGAGAGTTCTGAAAGCCTGAAAAATGAGGCTTTCTGAGCGTGCCTCTTTAAAGCACCGCATCTCCAGCTGCCGCCACTGCTGGCAACAGGAAGCACGTCACTTCTGGCAGTGCGGGGAGCATGTAAACACTCCCCTCACTGATTTTCTCTCAACGTGGGGCTCAGGAGGCGCTTTTCAGTGCCTCGTTTAAAAGCGGCCTAAGTGAGGTGCACTTATTTATCTGTTGTGGAGTTCAGTTTCACTCTTTAAATAGAGAACATTTGAGGCCTGTGTAACATTTCACTGCAGCAGCAGAACTTAAGAAAAAGCTCCTGAAGGATAATAATGGATAAGAAGCATATAATTCCCAACTGTTGAATTTTGACAGAACTCTGAGTGAAAATATTTACCCCCACTGAAATGAAAATGTATATAGGATTTTTAAAGACCCATATAATCATGGGGTGAAAACAGACCTGCTATGGCCTGCCTAGGCTAGCTATGGCCTGCCTAGGCCAGAGACTTAGCTGCAGTTCTGCATCTCTGATTCTGGGCTGCCAGATGTGGGCCCACAACTGCTCCAGCTCCGGTAGGCAGCTGGCCAGGAATGATTCCTCCAGATGATCCCAGGCGCTCAGTCTAGGCCAAGAGCTGTTCAGAGGGGCCATAGTAGGCCAGCGTGTCTGTTTACAGCCCTGCCCCCACTGGGGATTGGGGACTGTCATGGCCAGGCACCATGGCTGCTCGTGATTGGTTGCCATGGCTGCCCATCATGGAGGGGGGGGGGCACTGGGGGCATGCTGGGGGGGCCACCTAGTCACACCTTTGTTCTGTTCCCCCACTATAAGTGGGGCAGGGGAGGACTCACTGGCAAGGCTGATCACATGCACATTTGTTATGTGCTCTGACCCGGACCTAAAGGTGGCAGTCACCATCTTCCACACACCCCTAGGCAGGGGAGTGACTGTTGAGGCCCGCATGTTTGTTTTCATCCATAATGCTGGCTTACACCTCACCCAAAACTTATATCCGCACTAATGCAGCATCGTATAACGTTTTGATTCTCTTGTTTTTCCAGTCTTCATAAAGTGTAAAGTATTCAATTAAAAGATAAGTTCTTCAATAAAAATCTCTATTGAAAATGAATAGCTTTTTGATTAAATAAGATAGGTATTTCACCTCAGAAAGTTAACTTCTTTGGAAGAAATATTACCCCCAAAGTTATAG
Organism: Sphenodon punctatus; assembly: GCA_003113815.1. Taxonomy (NCBI): domain Eukaryota; kingdom Metazoa; phylum Chordata; class Lepidosauria; order Sphenodontia; family Sphenodontidae; genus Sphenodon; species Sphenodon punctatus. The sequence goes on from QEPC01013048.1 coordinate 15,145, forward strand.
GAATTTACACATTAAACTTCTTAATGAACTTGATATATCAGTGCTATACTAAAATAATTCAGTGTAGTTTGAGTTATAGGCCCAGTTAATGACATAATAGTGCATATTTGCTACATAAATATGAAATGTTTAGTGCTGCTGTTAGCTCTAGGGAAAAACACTTCCTTTATATTTAGCATAAGCTTTCCCCCTGACTAAATACATTTTTAAATACATGCTACTTTCTAAATCCACCATATGGGAAACACAGCTGGAATAATTTGAAATAGGAACAATATCCTGGGGAGAAAATTCATTTTAGTCAGTTCATCCTTCCCTTGGGATAAAGGTATCTGTGGGTAAATGTTCTCTGTTGTGCCATGGTTATGAAGTAGCTGGGGGACACTTTAGCTCAAATGTTATTGGAATCAATAAACATTTTTTACTTCTGGATATCTAAAAAAAAGTATAGTGAACTAGCTAGAATGGGGCATGGTATATATATATTTTAAAAATAATAATAATTATTATATATATAATTATACAAACATACATAGGGTGATTTCAGATGTTACGTGGTCCAGAGTTACCACAGTGGATTCCCGGTGGGGGTGAACCGAACAACCACCCCCCGTGGTCAAAAAAAGCCCTGAACAGACATGACGGGACCGGGACCACAGCAGGGAATCGGGTCACCAGATCACGGCCCGGGGCAGCGCAACAGACGTTACGCCAATCCCAGGCCATGCCGTGGTGGTCAAAGCACCCGGAAGGCACCGGGGCAGCTTGTCCGAGCTGCTGCCATGTGCCCTTTAAATCTCCCTCCCCTGCCTGTGTTGTTGCTGGTTGCCTGGCAGCGATGCTGTGTGCTTTGTCCCCGGCTGGGAATCATTTCCTTTGATTCCGGCCGGTGGTTGCCGGCCAGACATTACTTTTGGTTGGTTCCTGTCGAGAATCTCTTTGACCATGCTTTCGGAGATGGTCCAGGGGGGAGCTCCGGAAGCGTGGTTGATTTTGACCCCATGTGGGTATTGACCGTGGTGAACATCTGGCACCCATGAAACAGATGTTCAGGGTGCTTTGGCCCCACTGCGGGATTGACCGTGGTTCACTGTGGTTGAGCGTGATCTCGTAACGTCTGAAAATACCCATACATACAGATCTGAAATATACACCCACCTCAGATTCAACCACTCCAAACTGATTTCAGATTTTGTTTGGAAAAGTGTGTGCGATTCTAGTATCAGACAAAGTACTGGTTCCAAATGTAAGAGATGGAGACAAGTCCCCTTTGCTGCTGAAATGGCGGCAATGGGACATTTGTAGTGCCCCTCCCCCGACTCGGGACGAGGCACAGAGCTAATGGGGCCATGGCAGAGAGGCCTTTCTAGAAGGTCCTCTCTGTGAGGAATAAGGGTTGCTGGGGCAACCATCCAGTGAGCGGAGATGCCATAAGGTGCTGTGTGGGGATTTGGAGGCCTGCCCTTTCTAGGAGGGCAGACCCCCTGCAAGCCACACGGGAACGGCATTCCAAGGGCGGTGGCCAAAGAGTCCGCCCCACCCACTCCCCTCTAGCACTTTGGTTATGACCAGTTGCCATTAAGGAACCAAGGAGGAATTTTGGCGGGCAGCCTTCTTGGAAAGGGTCGCTTGTTTCGCCTCCTTGACAGTGCTGAGTAGGCTAAATAGGTTTTGTTTCGGAAATCTAGGGAGGAATAATTTGCAGATTTGGCTGTTTGGGTATAATTGGCAACCTTGAGTATCCAATTCGGTCTTTATTTAAGGGCAATTTAAATAGGGAAATTTGATGTTAATGATGATTACCAGGAGAATTTGGTGAATTTGAAGTAATTTATGTTGCGTTAATAATGTGGGAATAATTGTCGCACTCTGCAGGTGACTAGTATGCTAGGGTAGGATAAATAGGTAGGCTATAGGATATCAGAGTCATCTCCTTAAGAGATGGGGAGGTGATACCTAGTGTAATGCAGGGCACAGCATGCACTTGGGTCATGGCCCTGGGAGGGGTGCTTAGCAGGGTGAGTAGGGGCATGCACTGCCTTCATACCTTGCGGGCACTTAACTCCTTACTCATGCCCAGAGTTGGGTCTGCCCCCTTCGGCCATGGCCACGGTGCTGTTGAAGGAGGGGATGTTTGCTGTTAGTCGTACTGCCAGCAGAAGGCACTTCCAGGACAGTACTTGGTTTAATAAGTTATGTTAATTAGCTAGCATACTGGACCCAAGATTGCGTGTGCAATTTCCCACCAGCCTCTTTCCTTTGATAATTGCTTAATAAAGAGTGTGGCCAGTTTTCAACCCAGCGAACATCTCTGTGTCTCATTGGGGTGCGTTGACAAAGGACACATTCACACAAACATCTTCTCTCACTTTTTAAGTTTCCTGTGGGAGAGAACAGTTGGGTCTTATCTTTTCTGACATGTTCCTCCCCTGATGTTAATGTTCTTTCTCTATGAATTTTGCCTTCAGTGTTGCCACTGCCAGTAATCCCATGATGCTGTTGCGGCTGTAGTCATATCTCTCTGTAAGGCTAGAGAACTAAAAAGAGGAAAGTGTCCCGTCCCACAATACTAGAAATGCACAAGAGGGAAAGAGGGTATATTTTTAATGTTTTGTTAGCCACCCTGAGCTGCTTTATCAGGAGAGGTGGGATATAAGTTTATGAAATAAATAAAATAAATAAACAGCTCGATTGTTAGACCTTGGTTTGCCTCCTCACACTTGTGAGTCATATGCTGAGGCATCCTGCAGACTAATCTTTGTACATGTAGCCCTCCCTTTGGGGACTGCCATATGCTTGGCCTGTACTTACAGTGAGACAGCCACGAGGGGGCAGTAGAAAGCAACTGAGCTATGTGGAGAGGGTTTGCAACGTGCATGGGAACAGAAGGTTGCTACCTTGTAAACAAGGTTCTTCGAGATGGCTCCGACCATTCTCACAAATGGGTTTGCGCTTGCGCGCCCTTCTCCTATCAGCAGTTACCAAGTTAATTAGATGAAAATGTGTGACGTACACGCAGCCTACCGTATATAAGACCCCTCTCCCGCTCAATGCGCCAGTTCCTTCCAACCCTGAGGATGCATGAAAATTTCACACGGGGATGGAAGGGTGGGCATTTGTGAGAATGGTCAGAGCCATCTCGAAGAACCTTGTTTTCAAGGTAGCAACCTTCTGTTCTTCTTCGAGTGGCTCCTCCCATTCTCACAAATGGGAGAGTACCAAGCCTAGTCATAGGTGGTGGGGAAATTTTCCATCAATCAATAAACAAAAGTCAATGATAACCAACAGAATTTAATAAATAAACCAATGAACCACAAGCAAAGGTACAAAGTTAACAAGTCAGTATGGTGAATAAAAGAATCACCCTAACTGGGGATTCCGGAGGTAAGTATCGCCTGACCCAGTGCATTGTGAATGTGGGAGGCAAGGTGTATGGAGCAGTGTTTGATAAACGTACTTGGCAAGCTCCAAGTGGCTGCTCTGCATATCTCAAGAGGAGAGATGTTAGCAAACGCAGCTACAGAGGCTCCTGTGGCTCTGATGGAATGAGCCCTAATATTAGGAGGTGGTGGGAGCCCTTTACTTTGGTAAGCAGATAAAATGGCGTGGACCAGCCACTTGGATATAGTCTGGGAGGACAAACTTTCTTTCCCAGAGAGGAAGAAGCCGGGGAAAGAAACAAATTTTCCGACTTCCTGAAAGTAGCGGTTCTATCGAGGTAAATGAGAACTGCCCTTTTTACATCCAAGGTGTGAGCATCTGCTAACGCCTGTGATTGGTGGGGTGGGGTGCAAAACTGGGGAAGAACGATCTTTTGCGCTAAATGGAATTTAGAGATGTGTTTAGGGATAAATGATGGATAAGCTGCAATCTCCAACCTATCAGGAAAGGATTAGAGGTATGGCTCATGAATGAATATGGCTGCAAGTTCACTTACCCTACGCAAAGAGGTAACTGCAACGAGGAAAAAAGTTTTAATGGTTAAATTTCACAAACTTGAGGTGTGCAATGGTTCATAAGGAGGGCACACCAAGCTGTCTAACACCAGGTGAAGATCCCAGGAGGACACTGGTTGCTTGTGGGGAGGAAAAAGGTTGTTAAGGGGTGGGAAAAAAGCGAATCTGTTCCCTGAACTTTAACGTTTCTAGAAATAGCAGAGAGGTGAACCGTAATGGAAGACAGGCAGAGGCCTTTATCTGCTAAGTGTAAGAGGTATTGGAGAACTGTCTGAACAGACAGGTGGGAGTCGGAAATGTTATTGTCCCTCCTCCAGCAAGAGAATCTCTTCCACTTTGCAGAGTAAGAGCGATTTGTGGATGGTCTAATATCATTTTGAAGGACAAACGATAGTCTGTCTGCAATATCTAGTCCCTGTAAATTCTCCAAGCATGGAGGCCTGTATAAGAGGGTAGGGGATTTGCCCAGAGGTAGGTACTCCGAAATGAGTGTCAAGAGGTTCAAGAACCACATTTGTCTTGGCCAGTACGGGGTGATTAGGATGAGGTTCACCCCCTGTATCAGGATTTTGTCCAATACCCTGGGTATTAAGGGGATAGGGGGAAAGGCATAACAAAGATGATCTTTCCAGTTCAGGGAGAAGGCATCCCCCAGCGATGATGGGTTGTGTCCCACTCGGGATGCAAATAGGGGGCATTTGGTTGATATTGATGTGGCAAAGAGATCTATCACTGGTATGGCCCAATGGAGTGTCAGTCTGTGGAATGCTGGAGTCAACAGCTGCCACTCATGGTTCTCCTGGCTGAGTCTGCTCAGGATGTCGGCCCTGGAGTTCTCTGTTCCAGCCACATGAGTGGCCAAGAGATGAATATTGTGGGCCCTTGCCCAGTGCCATAT